>OZ026603.1:25336629-25401629 GCA_964020085.1 Micromussa lordhowensis | reverse complement strand
CGAAGCGTATTTTTACCATGTTTATTCACTACGACAGAGTTGAACTCTTGTACTGCTTCGTTTGAAACTACCGGAAACCTGGAACACTCTACCTTCCTGAGATGGCTCTGGGTTTGTTGTTGTGTGGTTTTCGTTTGTTTATCTTTTGCTCGACTCGGTATCACACGGATCTTGAGCAGATGTAATTAATAAAGTTTCTCAATTCAGAAAAATCAAGAACAACAAAGTTTTGGCAATAAAACTTGCAAATTTCGCCACACAATGGCTTTTTTGTCTTTCATGTTCCTGCAATTTTATTGGTTAATTTAAACTAACCTTGGAATCTGATTGGTTGTTTGGTTAAACTGTCTCATTCCCATTGGCTAAGAAAAAGATGCGATTTAGAGCAAAAATAAAGCGATTCGTTAATAAATCGCACCGCTGAGAGCCAATCAGATTCCAAGGATAGCCAGTGATTTCAAAATGGATGTAAAAAAGTGCCTAATATCTGGGTGTATTTGCAGAAAGTGATTATTTCCTTTGTGATTTCAAAAATGAAGGTATATTGATGTATTGTTCTATGTTTAAACTTTAAACTTTGCATATTTCTTGGCCCCAGAACTGCATAGTTTCATTTAAATTTTCATTAAGCGAATGATACGCACATTGACAACTGATCTTTGATTGGATAAGAGTAAGCTCAAAGAGTAAACTCTGCGATGATGATTAGAATTTCAGTTCTAGTTTTGAATCGTTGGATCAAAATGTTGATCGACTTTCATAGGGTGTTCCTGTTATTAGCGTGTTTACATGCAGAATCACGTATGTAATTATATTCCTCAAGTCTGATTGCATTCTAGTTGTGATACGTATATATTTAATGCTTATAAACTCCTATAAATAACGCTTTCTCCTTGAGCGGTTTCTCTTGAAGATAACATTTCTATCTCAATGATAGCTCTGGATTGCGACGAGAGCTCACTGTTAGATCACGTGCACCACATGTGACACATGATACAGTGATTAGACTGTGTTTTCTACATATGACTCCTGTGTAGATGATGCACGTAGTTCAATAAAAGTGCGGCTTTACTGAAATATATCTGATGTTTACAGCAGAGCGAAACATGGTGTCAGAAGTGTAGCTTCCTCGAGACAATGCCAACAACACCGCCTGAAGGCTCAGCTGGCGTCGATGATTCTGCTCCAGCGACAACGCCACGTTATGGAATTCAAAGCAGCTTACCTGTCCCTTCGCGATTGGATATGGTGGGAAACATTTCAGAAAAGTGGAAGAAGTGGAGCAAGTTTGGGATTCGTTCAAAATCGCCTCACGTCTCAACTAGCAGGAAAACAAGTACCGTATAGCTACTTTCATTACCTGTATTGGATCTGAAGTCCTCGAAGTCTACAATGGTCTTCCGTTTGAAAATGAAGAAGACAAGCACATAATGAGCAAAGTTATGGAGTTGATAGAAAGGCATTGCGTAGGCCTAACAAACGTCATTGATGAGCGATACTGCTTCAATAAGAGAAACATAGAGAGTGTTGAATCATTTGACACGTATCTCACGTATCTCTCTACTTTACACACGATGTCCAGGACCCTCTCGTGGTCCTTATCTCCTAGCAAGCGCATAACAAGATCCTTGAAGTGGTCTTTGGACGAATCCACCTTCTCCCTAACTGTCTGATAAACGAGCCGATAATACTTCTTCTTGTCATGGTTGCCGACAGTGGCTTTGTTATGGAGAATCTCCAGCATCTCCAGAACTTCATACTTGTTAAATTCTGACAACGGACGGGTTGCATAGGTGAAAATCCGTTCTACGAGATTTTCAGGCGTCGTGTTGGTAGCCAACTCCACCGATTGCTTTAACTGTCTAACCTCCTCACGCAATCTCTGCAAAGAGACAAAGAGGTTCTAAATCATCTCAACAACTTGAAGTGTGAAGGACACTGAATATCATGCGGAGAAAACCTCCTTGCTGGCCTCATGTATAGCAGAGAAACTCGCTTTCCTCTCGCTTTCCCACGTATAAACATCCTATAGCAAAAGAGAAGACGAACCCTCGGCGATCAACTAGATCAACTAAACGCTAACCACTAGTTCGCCAACCCGTCCCACCAAATAAATCGGGTACCTCGCCCTATCATTTGTAAACATCCAACGACCACCCCGGCCGAAGGAAGTTATACAAACCAAGCGAGTCCGCGGCGTTCCCCTAGTTTATAACTAGACGCCAGCCGCTAGTTCACTAACTAGCCACCGTCAAAATACGACGGCCAGCTCGCTTCCATCATCTGTAAACATCCAACGACCACCCCGGCCGAAGGAAGTTATACAAACCAAGCGAGTCCGCGGCGTTCCCCTAGTTTATAACTAGACGCCAGCCGCTAGTTCACTAACTAGCCACTGTCAAAATACGACGGCCAGCTCGCTTCCATCATCTGAAAACATCCAACGACCACATTTGTCGAAGGAAATAATACAAATAAGCGAGTCTTCGGCGTTCCTCTAGCTGAACTAGACGCCGACCGCTAGTTCACCAACTAGCCACCACCGAAGTAAATCGGTCACCTCGTTTGGAGCATTTGTAAACATCCAACGACGACATAAGCCGAAGGAAATACAAATAAACAAGCTAGTCTGCGGCGTTTCCGGCCCTAGTTAAACTAGACACCAACCGCTAGTTCACGAACCACGCCGACTAAATCGACGACCTCTGGAACAAGATTCGATAACAGACTGCGGTCCGTCCCAAATCCTTTCAGCATTCCCTCAGCCTCGCTGTATGGGAAAAACAAACAAAAAAAAGAACCTAAAAGAGGCGACAGACAAAGACGTATACCACGAAGCGTCGAGTAACGATTGAAAGACAAATACCTCCAGTTCCTGAGGTTGAGCCACGTTCTCTTTCTCATTTTGGCGAACTGGCGGATTCACGACTTGTACCACAGGATCACGTCGCAGCTGAACTTCAGGATCTACAGGTTGGTCGTCCCCATGGCAAGCTTGTACAAGAAAAGAAAACGAAAACTGGCGTGGGTCGTATCTCAATACCAAAAGAGTTCACCTCTTCGTGGCTCCGCTGAAAAACTGAGCTAGAATGAATTATTTTCGCGCCAAACCAGAATTTATCATCAGCAATTACATAATCGCACGTGAGACTGCTCAACCAGCCATGAAATACCCATTGTTGAGTGTATTTCAACTTCGCATATCATTATGAGTGTTATGAATAGGGAACGCTGTTTCATATACTGCTTCAAATTTGATTCTCGCGTGCGTATCCCAAGTTGGGAGAGCCAATTAAAATGCATGAGAAGAATCAACCACCGGTTTGGTAATTACAAAACTAGACAGTGATGCATAAGAATGTTTTTTCCTAATATTCAAGTGGTAGTCTCGACCTCTTTCAGACAATAAAATGGAGGAACAAATTTTGTTGGAGTGTAATGGTCTATTGTCACGCAGTAACATTGCAAGTACCTTAAAAATAAATAGTCGCGAACAGTCACGGCAATTTGAGTTATTTTGGATATATCTGCAGGTACCGGAAAGCTTTGTATTTTGGGTCACTTGGGATTAGTCTTTATTTGGAGTTGTTTTGTTTCCTGTCTTTTATTTCTTTTGTTTTACGTAAGCTTACGTAATCTGTGCTCCGGTACCTGCAGAAAGATCCGTTATTTTGGCCATGTAAAAAATCACTTTGAAATTAAAGGAAACTTGAAAATAGTAGTTTACTAAGGTAGAAAAACACTAAAGACATAATAATAATAATAAACCAAGAATTACCAAGGATGGTTAAGGATGGAAGAGATTAACCACGTATTGTAAACGACAAACTTGAAAACTTTAGGCTCAACTTTTCAAGACACGTTAATACAGAGCTTTAGATTCGAGTACAAGAACGAGTACGATTACGAGTTGTGACCGCGCGAGATCTGGCACTAGTATCTCGTACACGTAGCCGCTGACGAAAATTGTAACTTTAGATTGTAAACAAATGTGTCGATCCGAGTTCGAGTTGTAACAATCTCGCCATGTTTAGCAAAAAAGCTATCGTAAAAGCATTCGTTTACCTCCTTGGAGATGAAGAGATTGACGAAGAAGAATTCCTGGCGATTCATGAAATCGCAACGACGAGAAGACAACATCCTTACAAGCAGTATGACGACGTTTTTGACGCCGTTTCACCTGAAGAGTTTGAAACAGAGTTCAGGTTTGGCATCACAGAATTGCCTGTCCATCTTCGGGCATTAAAAATTCCAGAAATGTTTACTTGCGCCAATGGCACGGTATGTTCAGAAACAGAAGAACTGTTGATTGTATTGAAACGTTTTTCCTACCCGTGTCGTCTCTCGGATATGATTCCTCGCTTTGTCGTTCAGTGCCCGAACTGAGCTTAATCTTAAGCGAGGTGATCAGCTTTATTTACAAAAACCATGGATACTTGCTCGGAGATCTCGATCAACCCTGGCTGAGTAGCCAACATCTGGAGGACTTTGATCTTGCTGTCCATAGAAAGGGAGCAGCTCTTGAGAATTGCTGGGGGTTTGTAGATGGGAGAGTTCGCCCAATTTGTCGCCCAGGAGAAAACCAGCGTGTGATGTACAATGGGCACAAAAGGCTGCACGCCCTAAAGTTTCAATCTGTTGTCGCGGTAAATGGTTTAATAGCCAATTTGTATTAACCAGTTGGTAAACGTATGCGATTATTTGCATCGTTCTACTGTAATGCGTCCCCTCATTTAAGCCCCCAAATTTGAAACTGAGTTAAAGTGTCACTACCGTAAATCCTCGAATTAGCGTCCCCATTGAAAAAGCACCCCATTCGAATAAGCGCCCCTCCTATCGAGCAAAATTTAGAATAAGCGTCCCCCTCGAATAAACGCCCCTTCCCCCCATTTTGTGGACGACTACTGAGACAACAAAGGCTGCATAGTTTTCGTCATGTAGTATTAGATTTGTACATTGTTTCAGTTTGTGAACACATTAAGTACTAATTTTTTTTTTTTTTTTTTTTTTTTTTATTGCTTTGCACAAACACAAGAAACTATACCACACACTACTGTCTTAAAACTATCCTACTGACAATCTAATTGGAGCAACTAAAAATACTTAACCTACATGTAACTTATATGACTACAAGAATACTAATACTAACAAACAAGGTTGCAATAGCCCTAGCACTAGAATTTTAAAAAATTAAACATATATTCTAGGTGTTTTAATTCACATTATTCCCTTGTCATTTAAATTCTACATATAATAAAAGAAATAAGAAGAAGGAGAGGAGGAACTTTATGTTTTAAAATATTAAATAATCTTTTCGATTTTATACTTGTATTTTATTTTATTGATAAAATCAACGATCTGCATTGGTGGTGAGTTATTTTGGAGCTTACATCTATAAATATAATAACGCAAGAAGAGAAGAGTATAATTCAATTTCTTTGTTGGTGTGTCTGATGCAGAGAAGAGGCCAAAGAGGACGTCTTCAGCATTTAAAATAAAGTTAGAGCTATTACTTTCATTAAACCATTGTAATACTTCTTGAGTAAAGGTTTTTGTGACCTGGCACTCAATAAAGGTGTGGTCTATGCCGTGATTTAAACCGTTTAGGATCAGCTTTTTATGTCGATAAACAGCTTATGTTGTTGTTTACACGCAGATGATGTATATATTTATACCTGGTTTTTTGAAAACCGGGCTAGCAAAAATAACGACTCATTTTACTACTTGGCAGTTAAAAACAATAACATTCGTCCAAAGGCCGATTAAAAGCTTTTATCTGACGCCGGGCAGTAGGTTAATGATCCCTAGAAGCATTCCAACGAGTCGAAGTTTAAAATGACGCAAATTTTAGAACATTTATTCAGTAACCTGACTTCCGGCGAAGTTTCAAAGCGGTGTCATTTCAGTCTAGAACTTTTTAAGCTGAGTTCGCTACAGCGATAAAGTGCCTGGTTAAGGCTTACATAGCAACTTATATAGTCAGCAAAACACTACTTTTCTCGCGGTCCGATAAACAAAATTTTGTATGGAATAGACAACAAACTGAATGAAACATAGTGCACAATTTGTCACCTTGTCTGCACAAAGACTGGCCTATGGTTCAATGTCATTAGAGCCCGCTGAAACTATACCAAGATACAATTTTGCCGAGTCGTGAAACGCTTTTTCCAAGGTACGATCAGCTAAGCTTAACACCGACGTAACAATATTAATGCCTGGCACAGACTATTTTGGCGAAACCGCACTTAAACAAGACATCACATACCTGTCAACACCATCGGAAATCACACATTCACACACTTTCGCTGCAACTTAAATAGTCAGCAAAACCTTATCGTAGGTCAAATAAAAGGAAAGAACTCTTCTGTATGCCTTTCGAGGCCAGGAAGACTAAATTCACCGTATTTTCGTTGAATCACGAATTGTACAAGTTAATTAACAGTGCTTCAAAATGAAATTCGAGTCTAAATAAACACGAACGTACACTATGTCAAGGCCGCGGCGGAGAGCTTATCTATAACTTTCTAAAGGCCTGCATCGTCCTAAATAGACTGAACAAGAGACATCGAGAATCGATTGAAATTCCACCAAAATAAGCCATAGATAGCAGTGAGCGAACACTCAACATGTTGTCGTTACGTCAATTATCGCCCGGAAGCCACGCAAATAGATTTCTTCCGCGCTAGCGAATCACAGACATTTCTGATAGTTAGCTAAGCCGAGAACGCCTAAAATTGATAAAACAAGAAAATTGTACTCACGATCAGCGCTTGAACTCATGCTTTTCACTCTGCTCGTGGCCATGCTTTGCTTGCAAATAGCAATGTCCCGGATGAACTTGATTTTTGTCGAGCGCGGAACGCCAGATCCAGATTTTAACAGATATTTTTCTAAGTCTTTAGCTACATCAAAGTTCAGAGCAAATAACGCCAACAGCAGCCAGAAGTGTCTAGTCCATTGCACGTCTAAGCCCTAAATTGATGTGGCTAAAGCTTTCTGCTGTCTAATAAAGCAAGCACAACATTATCGCCACAGTGCGAACGGCCCGCGTATTACGGGGCTAAATGACGTCCCGTTTTCAGTGGGCCTTCTCATGTACGATAATGGACGACGCATGCTAGCAAATCGTTAGACTTGCACCTTCATTGGACTTAATGATGTCCTCGGGCAGACTTCCTTTAGACAGCAGTTGTAGAACGCTGATCGGGTGGCTCCCTCTCAGAGTCACCGCGCGAACTGAAATTCAGAGGAGTGTAGCCTGGGCCAAACTTAACGCCAATTGGATAAAGGGCAAAGGGAAGGGGGGGGGGGGGTGGGATAACAATTATGTCTACATGCACTTCTACACAAATCCCTAACCAGAAAACAAGAAAAGAAACTGACATCAGCCGTAAACAACACAGTAAACAAGCTAATCTTACACATGGGAAGTTGTGTAAAGTTACACAAAAAATTAAGCTTTGCCGACCCGGTTTTCATAACTCCAGGTAGATTTAAACAAATGGTCATGTCAGGCCACCATTTGGGAAAAATTAAATAAGCGCCCCCTCTCGATTAAGTGTTCCCCCCCCCCTTCCCCACATCTTTCCCTAAATTTGAAATAAGCTCCCTGGGCGCTAATTGATTCGAGGATTGACGGTATCTACACCTATAGGAGTGGGCTGCAAAAATCAAATCTATCACGAAACATTTTTGTAGTCAACCCCTTGGTAAGAGCTTCATTAAATGTAGCCTACCCTTGAATTCTTACACAGAAATCTATACCCAGCCCCTACTAAATCAAAAGGGCTATTAGCCAATTAACTCGGAAAATGAAATCAGTCTGTAACTCAACACTTACCTGCAGCTACAAGAGTGGTATAACACTAGTTACTATATAAATCCAACCACTGTGTATATATGGCGACCTAGCCTATCAACTGAGAATTCATCTTCAGGGACCATACAAGGGTGGTCAATTAACGGTTGACCAAGAATAATTTAACTCCTCTATACACCTTATTCCAAAATAGCCACTATTTTTGTGGTCTTTTGTTTGCCTTCAAATTAGCCCTTGTTGCCTCGTTCTTAAACTCGAAATACAAAAGAATATTTTCCCTTGAACGAGGCAACAAGGGCTAATTTGCAAGCAAACAAAAGAACACTAAAATGGCAGCCATTTTGGAATAAGGTGTATAAGTAAAGCCAGGGACGCTGTGGAGTGGGTGTTTAGCGACATAGTAACATACTTCGCTTTCCTAGATTTTAAGAAGAACTTAAAGATTGGACTAAGTCCAGTAGGTGTATCAGTGTGTGCTCTGCCTAGGAATGCACGTACCTGCTTATATGGAACAACTACAAGCACCTATTTTGATGTTCAGCCTCCTACATTAGATGATTATTTTCAGGTTTAAAGCTCTTAATTAGCTACATCATAGTTAGTACTAACTATGGTTACATTTAAGTAATGCAATTTGGCAAAGTGACGAGGAGATAAACAATTTCAAGTTCACATGAATGTAAATTTCAATTGTATAGTTAGCTATGAAAGGATGATGTAATTGGTGACAATGGGATGTGGATGACCTATTGGCCATCAATTTTCTCCATACTGGAGAGTTTTCAAATCTATGCAAATTTACTTGAGAAAATAAAATTTGAAAATATGTATAATTTTTAATTTTAAAACAGCTGAACTGATTTTGTAATAATAATGTAGTACACTTACATGATAAAACTACATCTATATTTGTAAAAAGATGTAAAAAATTTATTAAAATATATTACAATACAAACTCCTCCTTAATTTTCATTTAATAAATATAATGGTATTAAATATGGAATAATTAATAAGAAGCTATTAAAATGTTTCAGTGTTCAAGCTTTCATCATAATGCAAACAAATATCTTCATCAAAGGCCGTCAAATAACAAATTGAAAACTATAGTTAGAAAACCTGAAAACTATAATCATGGTTATGTTAAGTACACTTGCTGAATTGATTAAAAGTTAATTTTTTTTATTTTATTTGCAAGCTAATAAATTTTTCAGTTTTCAAGTTTTTTCATCAAAGTACAAACACCAAGTTCTTACAGTTTGTTAAAATAAGAAACTGTGGTTTCAAAACCTCGCTCGCCGTGGATTAATTCCAAAGTTCAATTAAACTTTTTGACTATTTCAGCAAGTGTATTTAACATAGCCATGTTCATTCCTTGTTGTTAGTGTTGGAGGTGCTGTTGTTGCTGTTGCTGAAGCAGCATTGCTTGGAATTGCTGTTGTTGACACAATTCCTCGGCACGCAACTCAAGCTCTCGTTATTTGTTGAGCTGCTGTTCAGCTTGTTCAGAGGCTTTTCTTTCAATGCTTCCTTCCAAGAGTTCCGTGACACTGATGTGCCTTTTTCTCTTTTTGGGTGTCGTACAATCAGAGTTTTCTTTATCGTCCGTGCTGGTTCTTCGTTTTGTTTCACTTAACTTCTCTGTTGCTCTTTTCCTCGTCTCTTCGGCTGTTGCTTTTTCACTTTCCTCTTTCCCCTGGTGCTGCTCCTGCCAATCCACAATCTGATCATGGATATTGGTCAGGGCCTGGTATATCTCGTGGTATTCAACGTCCACGCCACTAGCCCTACTAGCTTCCTTTTCTCTTTTCTTGAAGTCTTGGTATAACTTATCAAACCTCTCTTTTGCTGATCTTTGAGTAACTTTCATTCCACTCTCTTACAAATGTTCGGCGATTTTCTTCCAAGATATACCTCTCTCTTTTGAACCTGGTCGGTACTTGTAGGGCTCTTCAACCAGTACTTCTCTGACAAGCATAGCTTCATCATCATCATCATCATCATCATTTTTATTTAGTAATGCAGGTTTACAGAATGGCAGCCATAAGGCTGATGTGGACCTACAATGAACTAATAAAATGTGAAACTAAAATAATTTGTAAAATCACCCTATGCTATTTAAATATTGAATACGAGTCATCAAAATGAAGTTCATTGGTAAATAAGCTACGAATTAATCTAAAAATTTACATGCAATGTACGTTATTAAACTTAAAAATATACAAAATCTCGGTCTTTCATAGCTATCATGGGCGCTTCGAATGAGAAGCTATTTATGTGAGAACCTATGTAAAATGTTTTTAAAACTGTCTTTTTTAATATTTGCATTAAAATTTGCCAGCCTAGCAATAAAATTCCAGATTACAGGTCCTCTGTATTGTGCTGATTCCTTTCCCACTTTGTAGTTCACTCGAGGGATTTCAACCTGTAACCCTCCTGTACGTGATGGTCTGTTGCCTAACCTCGAATTAAAAGGGGAATATAAGATTTTATCATTTAAAACATCATGCATCAGAAGAAGGAGTCTTTTTTTATAAATGTAAGGAATTGGCAACCAGTTTAGCTTTTCAAGAATTTTATCCTGGTAGATAACTCTTGCAGCTCTTGCATGCATAGGATTTAAGGATTCCATAATAGAGTAATTGCAGTTTCCCCACACCACAATACCATACGATACCGCTGGTACAATGAATTTGAAATAAACCCCACACCACAATACCATACGATACCGCTGGTACAATGAATTTGAAATAAATTTCCTCCAGCACTTTCACAGGAAGCTTCTTCATTCTTTTTAATGCGCTTCTTTCTGTGCAAAAGATTTTTTACATGGTCTACATGCATAATGCCCATGTAAGCCTATTGTCAATGACTAATCCCAAACCAGTAGTGTGATTCACAACATTAATAAAATTATTTCCAAAGTAGATTGGAGGAACATGACCAATGAAGCCCGTTTTGCTCAGGATTATAACTTCAGACTTTACAGGATGAATACAAAGTTTGTTCATTGTACTCCAAAGCAGAAGTTGCTCAAGAATGTTATTTAATTGTGAGCAGACCTGATCAAAGTTCTTCGCCACACAATATGTTGTATCATCTGCATACATGAACACGTCTCCAGATGAAACAGCATTAGGGAGGTCATTGACGTAGATAGTGTAAAGCCTTGGACCCAGGAGGGATCCTTGGGGAACACCATATTTTACTTCATCCAGATTGGAAGGGTGGCCATTTACCACAGTGTATTGAAATCTGTCTTTTAAATAATCCATCAACCACTCGTGGAGATTCCCACTTAATCCAATAGCTTAGAGTTTGAATGACAAGATGTTGTGTGAGATGCTATCAAAAGCTTTCTTAAAGTCAACAAATATTGCGCCCACAATCATGCCATTATCCATATTCATCTTCCAGGTATCTGTCATTGAAAGTAACATGCCTTCAGATGATAGTCCTTTTGTAAAGCCCCACTGTGAAGAACTTTTCAGAGAGGAGTTACTTAGGTGCTCATCAATTATGTTGCAGACCTGATGTTCAAGTAATTTACTTGGAATGCACAACAAGGATATAGGTCTACAGTTGGCAATATCAGCTCTTCTAGCTCCCTTTTTAAAGATAGGGGTAACCTTTGCTCTTTTCCATAAAATGGTAACAGTTCTGGTGACAAAGCTGCGCTTGAAGATATTTTCCAAGCCATTAATGATTGCAGGGCCGGCTAGAGAAATAATTGTACTTGATATACCATCAGGGCCTGCTGCTTTGTTACTTTTGATATTCTTAAGACTTTGGAAAATATTTTCAGAATCCAGAACCAAAGAGTTGCAGGAGGGTGCTGATACTCTATAAATATGTTGTATGTCGGTTTGGTTTGGGATGTTAGGGAGGTTTTCTGCGATATCTCTGCCAATATTTACAAAATATTGGTTAAAGGGGGTCAGTCACGGTATTTTAAAAATTACTGTTAAATTGAAGGAAACCTAAAAATAATACTTTACAAAGATAGAAAATCATCAAAGAGATGATAATAAACCATAAAGGAACACAGATGGTCAAGGATGGAGAAGATTGACACGGATTGCAAAATGATTTTGAAAAGTTTAGCTAAACTTTCCAAAATCGTTGTTTGCAATCCATGTCAATCTTCTCCATCCTTGACCATCTGTGTTCCTTTATGGTTTATTATCATCTCTTTGATGATCTTCTATCTTTGTAAAGTATTATTTTTAGGTTTTCTTCATTTAACGGTAATTTTGTCGATGCTTAAAATAACTCAAAATACCGTGACTGAGCCCCTTTAAATAGGTCAGCCTTCATGCCATCATCCAAGACCTCCGAGCTGTTTTCATCTTTGACTGGTCCAATTCTGGAGGACTTCTGGCTAGCAGATATGCTATGTACAGTTCTCCAAAATATACTTTAGTTATTGGCTTTATCGAACTTTTCCTTCCAATATTGAGTTTCTGCAGATCTTAATAAAGCAGTGACTGATTTCGAGCGAATTTATATTCTTCCCAGTATTGCTTGGTTTTTGGCGTACCATCACAGAGTTTTAAGAGTTTATGCCGCTTGTTCATGGCTTTGCGTATTTCACTGTTCATCCATGGGAGTGAATGCTGTCCAATTTTTACTAGACGTTTTGTAATATGACTATCAACAACATCTTTAAACATTGTTTCCCAGGCCCATGTTACGTCGTCTATGTCATCAAAAATAGAACAAATCCACTATGGTGCGGTTTCAAGGTCGTTCTGAAGAGATTTTGGATTTTCCTTAACTCCTTTGAAGTTCTTGACTTGTTTTATTACTGGAGGGGAATTGCGTGACTTTCCAACTTAAATGAAATGTAAATAAATTTGTGGTCAGCGATGCAGAAATCGATAACACCAGCACTATTAACCTTTGGCATGTTGTTTGTGCAAATTTGATCTATGATTGTACTGGAATGTTCTGTTACTCTGGTAGGATTCTTAATAACATTTTTAAAATTGACGAGTTGCAGGACATCTTTGAACTTTTTGCCATTTCCAGAGTTGTCTAGCATATTCGAATTGAAGTCCCCGGTGATGATGACATTTTTTCTGTTCGCAGAGATTCTCTCGAGAATTGGAAGAAATTTATCGTAGAAACCCCTTAGAATCTGGAGGGCGATATATACAGCCAACAAGAAGTCTTTGAAACTGATTTGACTTTGAGTTCAAAACCATGTTGCTTCAATGTCGCAATGATCATATTTTGCAATTGAAATACAATCTAAGGAATCTTTGAAATAAACAGCAACTCCGCCGCCGATTTTGCCGAGACGATCCTTTCTTTGAAGCTGGTATCCTTGAATAGCAATTTCATAGCTCTCTACGGCCGGAGACAAATGAGTTTCTGAGACAGCTAGGACATTTAAGCCAGTATGAAACAACAGATATTTTACTTGCGGCAAATTCTTGTGTCCTCGAGCGTTTGTGTGACCCACTGTTATGTCACACCTTCCATGATGTTTAATCGTGGAGAAAGCGCTCAACAATAAGTTTTCTGTGGCATTACTTCTTCTGGTTACAGGCCCAGGGTTTGGGGAAACATCACCAGCAAACACAATCCTAGTTAGTTGATAACCAGAAACGGCATTGGAATAATAACAAAGCCTTGAAGACAAGAAACGCTTTTCACGATATTTACCAGATTCAAGATGGCGCCGGGAATGACGTTCTGGAGTAAACAGCGTCTTGGCAAAATTCTGCTTGTTTAAGCAAGTCAAACAAGGAAAGACGAACATCTGTTTCTCCAACCACTCTTAGGTCTTCATTTAGAGTAAACGCACTACAGAATAACAAGGATAAACATACTAAAAGGCTTCCAAAGACCGGAGCTCTCGAGAAACGTGTCATGTCATATCGTGTTTCCTTTTCCAAATAAAAAGTTCTCGTTTCGCCATCGCTACGAAGAAAGTCAGGAAAGTGTCAACCATATCAAAACAACTCACTGTTTATTGCCCTCATGCATGGGTAAAACTGCTTTTATAAGGTCTTCATTTTTCAATTTAAATTTATTCGATTGGCGATTTGTTGTTTACATGTAAAGACCGCAGAATGTCGTGAAACGGCATTAAGTTTATTCTGACTGACTGAGTAGCATAAGATTAAAATAATAAATACTCACCTTTCGAAACTCGTTCTCTGGAGGACGACTTCTGGTCAAAATCTCGTTGTCGACGAGCTGCTGACAACGAGTTTCCCGTTCCCGTGACAATGTCACGGAGAGCCACGCATGCGCAATGTGAGCACGCTAGTAAACTCGTACACTTGCACTCGTTCTCGTACTCGAATCTAAAGCTCCCTAATTATAGAGTCGAATAGAGAGTACATCGACGATAACAAAAGCCCACGTGACAAGTCTACTACAATTAGGTTAAGTAGTTTGCTTTGTTAAACGAGGCTGCCTCATATTGGATCAGAAATTTAATGTGGACATGTGATTGTGTTTTTTAGTAACAACAGTCAGGCAGACGTCCTCGGCAGTGACTTCAGCAGCACGTTTAACAACGTCCTACAGTCCATCGACAGGAGCACCATCAAAAGGTAGAAAATAGTTTCAACTATTCTCTTCGTTCGAGTAACTTATGCAAAACGAGTAAAGATTTGCCTTCAAATGTAGAACGGGCTCTGTATTCCTTGTCGTTTTTCGTTTGTTTTTCAAATAAACGAGAAAATAATCGCTTGTGAATTCATGAATAAAACTGGTAGGGGTGGAAAAGAAATGGAGTAGTTAAAAAGGCATCAAAAGACCGATTGTGATTAGTAGGGATTGTGATTGCCTAGCTGACAAGCACAATTACAGGAATTGTTCTATCGGAGATTCAGTATTAATCGCTCAACAATTTAATCAGGACAGGTCGAAAGCAGTAGTCTTGGATTGATAAATCGTTTGTTAATCTCTTAAGAGGCAATACAACAGACACAGTTCATTCATTCCTTCGTTCCTTCGTTCTTTCGTTCCTTCGTTCCTGCGTTCCTTCTTTCCTTCGTTCCTTCGTTCCTTCGTTCCTTCGTTGCTTCGTTGCTTCTTTGCTTCGTTCCTTCGTTCCTTCGTTCCTTCGTTCCTTCGTTCCTTCGTTCCTTCGTTCCTTCGTTCCTTCGTTCCTTCGTTCCTTCGTTCCTTCGTTCCTTCGTTCCTTCGTTCCTTCGTTCCTTCGTTCCTTCGTTCCTTCGTTCCTTCGTTCCTTCGTTCCTTCGTTCCTTCGTTCCTTCGTTCCTTCGTTCCTTCGTTCCTTCGTTCCTTCGTTCCTTCGTTCCTTCGTTCCTTCGTTCCTTCGTTCCTTCGTTCCTTCGTTCCTTCGTTCCTTCGTTCCTTCGTTCCTTCGTTCCTTCGTTCCTTCGTTCCTTCGTTCCTTCGTTCATAGAAATTACTCATGCGGGAGCGGGCCCCAAACCGATTAAAATAGCGAGTCGATTAGGTTTTAGAACTGGAAACAAATAATAGCCCCAATTTTGGTTCAATCTTGTGGGCACTCGCCTCCTCTCCGGATCTATCCGCCATTTTGAACGTGTTTGGTCTGATCATAATTATATTGAAACGACCTCGCGAGGTTGATTCAATCATGCTCACAATAATCATGTTTCAAATACGATTCGTGCAATGCACTGTCTGATATGAACACTTGTCATAAGGAAACATGTTTCATTCGTGATCAGACTAATCGTGTTTCAGCCTAGTGTGAACACAGCTTAATTTAATAAATTATGTATTTCACTTTTCTTGGGGAGCTTAATGTCACTTCGGTGGCAATGTAATGCCTACAATTCTGTAGGTGATAGCAGATATGTTTGAAAGCGAAACAATTGGACCAAAATAAAATGACTCAGAAACAGTGACAAGAAATATTTTGTAATAGTTTCCAATAGACAAAAACGACTTAAATTGGGGTGTACTTTCAATTTCTCGACCCCGGCCTAACCCCTATACAGACCGGGGCTTTTTCTCTTATTTCTACACTTTTTGAATTCCCGCGTCCCCTACCTCTCGTAACTTCAACAATATCAAAGCTTCATAATGAAGCTTACAGGGTATGCAGGCTCGTCAAAAAGTACTTCCTTTGACATCAATAACACGATATCCAAACACATGCCATCTGGGATCCACCGTCGTCAAAAAACCACCAGAAATAACTGAAGGTATTTAAAAAAAAAGTTAATAAAACGATGTTACAATCTCTGAAAGAGTGAAAAGTAACTACACGTTACGGTTGCAACTGATGTCAGCGTTAGTGTATCGAGAAAAGTAAGAGAGTAGCCAAAATATGGTTATGTAATTCCATTTCTGATTTCATTCAATTAGGTAAGGGAAAACAGCACTTCGTATTTGGTAATTCGATTTACACATTTCATGGCAACTCTGGTTCTCGTAATTGGGAAGAAAGCAGCCAACATTGCAAAGAGACTGGAAGTAAACTAGTTTCTATTGAAAGTGAAAAGGAATGGGAATTCTTGAAAACTACGATCCAAAGTATGACAACTGGTGAATATTTCATCGGCCTGAAGAAAGATAGCGAAACTGAAGAATGGAGATGGATAAGCGATAACAGTAAAGTAGACGCCATCAAAGGCAAAGAGAAGTTTCCCTGGGCTAGAGGCGAACCCAGTGGTGATGGAAATTGTGCGGTTATGTATAAGGACTACGCGGGAAACATTGGAAAGTATAACGACTTGAATTGTGCACACCAGAAGGCCCACATTTGCGAGAGGTCCGCTGACAGCACTGGCCAAGAGGGTTTGTTACACAAGTTATTCTTTTTCATTTGAATTACTGAGAGTTGTTTTCAAATAGAAAAATCAATACACATCAAATTTAGATACGGATTGCTGTATAGTCAAGTTTATAATAACGCAGCGTTTTAAATATCCCAGCTGACAATGGCACTTGAAAACGGAGATCACTGAATGTAGAAAAGTAAACCGGCTTTGTTGTTGGGTTTTCTCAGGTTTCCCAGTCTGTGTCACAAGTGCCCTCGCCGAAAGAAAAAAAAATCAGAAAACCATAAGTTGCTACCCGAAATTGCGGTCTGAGCGACTTTTTGTTGTAGAAACTCTCACGTTTCCGAAAACTTGTTAAGACACTTGTTATGTTACTACGGAGACAATAGACCATTTCCGATATATTAAAATTCTAACATAGCTCCGAGGCTTGGGAGAATAAAACAAAAGACATAAATTTTTCATCCCTCAACCTCGATGTGATTTCTTTTGTTTTAATTTATTCCCCAAGCCTCGGAGCCAAGTTAGAATTTTAATATATCGGAAATAGTCTATTCTTCCAAAGGAGATGTAAATTAAGTCTTCTTGATTTAAAATCCCCGCAGCAAGACATTTTATAAATTTCATTGTTTTTATCAGTTGAAGTTCTTGTACATTGCAATTATTAACAGGTCGTTTTGTGCCATATTTGTTTCGACAATTTCAAGGCTAAAAAAATATAAAACCGTACTTTTCAATGCTGCCAAGCTGAATTTTCTAAATTTCTTCGTGTTACTAGGGAAAGCTACTTCATATACTGCTTCAAATTTAATTGTGCGTATCCCGAGTTTGGAGAGCCAATTAGAATGCATGAAAAGAATCAACCACTGGTTTGGTAATTACAGAGCATGATGCATTAGAATGTTTCTTTCTTTTACTCAAGTGGCAGTCTCGACCTCTTTCAGACAATAAATTGGAGGAACAAACTTTGTTGGAGTGTAATAAGTGTTACATTCTGTTACATTTACATTCTGCGCGAATAGTCACGGCAATTTGAGTTATTTTGGCCATGTACAAAATCACCTTGAAATTGAAGGAAACTCGATAATATTAGTTTACTAAGGTAGAAAAACACTAAAGACATGGATGGTTAAGGATGGAAAGATTAACACGTATTATAAGCGAGAAACTTGAAAACGTTCGGGTCAACTTTTCGAGATACGTTAATTGTAGAGGGAATAGAGAGTACATGGACGATAAAAAAGCCCACGTGTCAAGTCTACTACAATTAGGTTAATTAGTTTGCTTTTAGTTAAACAGAGGCTGGTTGGCTTAAATTTAATTTGGACATGTGATTGTGTTTTTTAGTAACAACAGTCAGGCAGACATCCTCGGCAGTGACTTCAGCAGCACGTTCAAGAACGTCCTACAGTCCATCGACAGAAGCACCATCAAAACTTAGAAAATAGTTTCAACTCTTCTCTCCGTTCGATAACTCATGCAAAACGAGTTAAGATTTGCTATCAAATATATAACATTTGAAAAGAATTAAAGTGCAGAACGGGCTCTGTATTCCTTGCCGTTTTTGGTTTGTTTTCCAAATCAACGAGAAAATAATCGCTTGTGGCTTTATGAATAAAACTTGTAGTGGTGGAAAAGAAATAGAGTTGTTAAAAAGGCATCAAAAGGCCGATTGTGATTTGTGGGGATTGTGATTGTACAGGAATGGTTCTGTCGGGTTTCAGTTTTAATCGATTGACAATTTAATCAGCACAGCTCGAAAGAAATACTCTTGGATTGATAAATCGTTTGTTAGCCTTTTAAGAGGCAACACAACAGACAGAGAGTGAAAGCAAAGAGTCATTAGTAAAACCTACCATGACGCGATCAACATCGTCCAAATATTTATTGACAGAATCCAATTCTGAAGGTACGAACAAAACTGAGTTTGTACCGTTTAGCCAAGCAGACCAATAACAAGTTTGAATAGCAAGAAACGCGTTTTTGGATTACGTTTTTTTTTACTTAATTGCCTTTCCTTTAAGGTTTGATTGTATTTTTCAGTAAGTTTGTATAGTTTTTGTGTTTAATGCGCATGCGTGGTCCGTGTTAATCTTTTCCGAGTGTAAAACTTCGTTGGTCCCATGCGATTTTCCGAAGAACTAGATCCTTACGAGAGTTATTTCGTATTCTCCTCGTACTAAGTCGTAAGACCGAAGAACGACGTGATTGACATCTCGTCCATATTTGGTCCAAAGCACATGCACCGACGGTTTGTTGTTGTTCGTGTGGGGAAAGGCGTCGAACGAACAGAGGAGTTCAAGTAAGTTGCGTTTACTGTTACTTTAGCTAATAAAGAGCTAGTTATTTTTGCTGGCGAAATATACCATAGCTTTCAAAATGCGTGTCGAGTTATTCAAAGGAGTGGTTCCGAGAAGAGTTTTGGAGTGCTGAGTCAGTTTGTTTGTTCGCACTCTACTTCAAAATATTTGACTGCGTGGATTTGGTCGTCCAAAAAATACCATTCAGTAAAACCGTTGGAGTTACCAGTATTCGCATATAGACATAAAGAACGTGTGCAGCTATTTGGTGACGTTTTCTGGTTCACTAACATTTCTCGCTCTGTTAGAGAGTGTCGGGAGTCGGAATTGTTTTTCAGAAAGATTCGAGAAACCTCTTCGGAGTTCAGAGAAAGCTCTTTGGAGCTCAAAGCAAGCTCTTTGGAGCTCAAAGAAAGCTCTTCGGAGCTCAAAGAAAGCTCTTCGGAGCTCAAAGAAAGCTCCTCGGAGCTCAAAGAATCAATAAAGAAAGATCTCCGAAGCTTTCAAAAAGTTCCGAGCACAGAGAGAGGCTTTCAGATTTATTTTAAACGTGGGTTCGAGAAGGAAAGTGCTCTTTTGATTCCGACAACGCCTTTGAAAGCTATGGACGAAAATTGCGACACTATCACTGACCAAACGTTATGCATACAAGGTGTGAATTGATGGAAACAACAAGCCAGTTCTTTAGATTGACTGTTAGGAATATTTCGAGATTCCCTGTTTGTAAACGAAATTTTCGAGATAGAGCTCCATTTGGGTACCTGTGAATACCGAACAAAAGAAAACTCGGACTGAATGCAAAGAGGGTCATAAAACATTCCACTCCTACATCATCAAACTTACAGTGGTTAGATACTGATTTCAAACTGTGGTATGTTAGTTTTCTGCACAGTCGTGAATGCTTTCTCAGCCAGTTTTTAAATTGGCGCAAAAAGCACCTACGATTTAACACCAGTTACTGTCATGATATCAAAATAAACACTTCCTGTTGTAGTAACGTCAAGTCTGAGCACTATTGCTCATCTAAAAGACAACTTCTGCTATCGAATGATGATGAAATTAATACAGGTCCTGACAAAGACGAAAGGAATCAAGTTGTCCTAACTTTTGTACCTGATCCTCTTTGCCTCTTAGAGCAAAGATTATACCAATTAGGCATGAGACCTCTAGATGTTGGTGGTGCAGGAGATTGTCTCTTTAGAGCAGTGTCTCATCAGTTATATGGTCATCCAGATTTGCACTTTGACATTTGAATTCTGGTGTAGAATATATGAGAGAAAATCCTTAAAGATTTATTGAAGGCAACTCTGTAAACTCTTGGAGTGAATATCTTAGTTAAATGTCAAGGAAGGGTACATGAGCTGATGGTGTCATCATACAAGTTATTGCACGTTTACCTAATCAACCATTTAATGTTAATATGTATTTGCTCATTTACACTGTAGCTCCAAGTGATCCAGCTCATAATGTTGCCATTACTAGTAATGCAAGTACCGTATCAGACTTCAGGAAAATGGAAGGTGAGTGTATTGCATTCATCGTGTGTTACCACTGTCAAAACCACTTGTCCTACCGCTGAAAATGTTAGTGAAATCTCTGACAATTCTCTATGTTACTAATAACATTAGTACTTTAAACCTCCATTTTACTTGCATGTAATCTTCTAATCAACCATTTAATCTTATATGTATTTGCACATTTAGCTCAGAGTTGGACAAGTCTTGGTAATTCTGCTGGTAGTGAACCAAGTACATCATCAGACATCATGGAACTAGAAGGTAATGATACTATATTCACTTTATTGTTTGCCTCCATAATGTATTACCACTGTCAAAACCACTTCCCATCCTTCTGAAAATAATATATAGATTTAGGTCAACCTAAAAGCGGAGCTCCTGTAGCCCGATTAGGCTTATCCAGGATAAGGTTGAATTTTGAGTTCAGTTTTGTAACTTTGCTGCAAGGTTTTCTGCGTATTGTTTGGCCTTCTGTTTTGTGTTTAATAATCACAAAACCTGATACACACAAAAAAACTGCTTCCACTGTTTCCACGTAAACACGACAAACGTTACTCCTTTAGCTGACCTAGCATATTGTGTAGCCGCGTTGAGCTCCAGACAGCCCGCGAAAAATTAAGCCTCCTTTTGGTTTAGAGGTCCCCTTATGATCCCCTTATGGCCGCCATCTTGCGCGACTCCACCGTCGTCGTCGCCGTCGTGCGTACGCGCCCACGAGCAATACCGCTGTCCATGATTAACCATGAGAAAATCCATACATGGGTTTCTTTTTCCTATATGGTTATGGGGCTCCGCTTGGCGGCCCTTCGGGCCGCCGGAGCTCCGCTATTAATAAAACCCATCCCATCTCTATGTTAGTATGTTACAGTATTATATTAATACATAAGACCTCCATTTTACTTACACATTACCTAGTCAACCGTTTAATGTCTATGTAAAATTTGCAGCTCAAAGTTGTACAAGCTGCAATGATTCTATTGGTAGTGAAGCAAGTACTGTCTCAGACGTCAGGACAATAGAACGTGAGTGTGTTCACCTCATTATTTGCACTCATCATGAGTTGACAGAAACCCTTGTGAGCTGACATTTCATCTTCGGTGAGACGAGCTTCCATACACATAATATTTTCTCATGCCATCTATTTGCTTATTTAATTTTATTTTTTTTATTTTGACTATCCCACTAAAAACCACCATGGCTAGTTGGGTTCCCTCGTGAAATTGTATTATCATTATCATTATCGTTATCATTATTATCATTACCAGTATCTTTATCATTATCACTATTCATTGTGAAATTACAGCTGACTCATTCTTCTGTTCTCACATGTACCTTTTTGTGACTATAGCGGGGCTTGAAATTGCAACTCACTGGTCACCAGTGAGACCAAAAGTTCAGTGTTGGACCAGATAGTAAGAACTGGACCATTCGCCTTTTTCTTTTTTTCAACCTTCTCATCTCAACAGAAACTTTACCTTACTTGGGGATGAAAGATACAATTTATTTGAACAGGTAAAACAAAACAAACCCATTATTCTCAACTAACCATGTTTGATTCAGCACTTTTTGTATTAAGACATATTGCTGGTTCACTCAACACATACACTGACCCTAGTTTGACTACAAACAATGTGACAGAAGGGGACTAATTCCAATATCTCTGTCAACAGCATAAAGCTTTAAATGTAGCTTACCACCGGAAATTACCGATACATGCATGTAAAAGTAGATGAAGAAGAAGAGGAAACATACTAAACATAACTCAAATTACTTTCATAATGATCATTATTTTGTATTCACTCAAAAAAAAAATCGTGACCAAAAATTACAATCAGGCTACCAAAATTGTGGTATTAGTGGCCAGTTACCTCCTTGATAATTTAATTTCAAGCCTTGCTACGGTACATATATTTCTTGGTGTAAAACGTTCTTTTCTGACTATCTGGTTTTACCATCTTAAAACCTGACACTGACAGTAGTTATAAATGGCAGCTCTCAGCCTACAACCTGGGACATTCATGCAGGTTTTACTGTAAATATAAACTTAATGTTCCTTCCTTCCAGGTACAGAACCACCACCACCTCAAACCACAGTGCAGGACAAGTACAGTATTTACTTCAACCTCCACAATCACAACAGCTCCATTCTTTGGTCAACTTGCATGGAATTGTTTTGCTCAAAACCAAGTGAAAATCAGGGCCTTCATTAATTATTTAACCACCTGAAGTCTTATTCTCCATGCCTGTAGCAAATTTGTTACACTGTTTATGAATTCTATAAACAACAGGCAATTAGTTTTTACCCTTGGCATCAAGGGAAAATCAAGCGTACTCAGCTGTAACCATTGTTACAGGTTACAACCCTTAATGACAGCGCTTAAATAATAGACGAACCCCCGATATATTCTTTACTCAATGTACACAGTACCAGTCGATAAATTATGTGCATTTACCTTAGATCAGAATTTAAGTTAACTCTGACTGCCCCAGTATGGTTTACATTTTTTCATTTAGCAATATTGACCAATCCAGATCACTCCATAAATTATGGATTACTATTACATCATGACACCTTTTCTTTCCAAACAAGCTATTATTTTACCCTGTTCTAATAGATCAGTCCCAGAGCAATCTGCCGATGTGATTACTGGATATGTCCACAAAATCAGTGAAGTTCATACTCCCACAAAGGGTAATATCTACTTTGACTTCAACCTCCAGCTATCTCCATCCAGTGGTGAGAGGATTCTGTTATTCTCCTGAAAAACGTGCTAAGCTAAAAGAAACTCGGCAAAAGAAGATAGCAGTCAAGATTGATAATGTTCAAGCCCCTATTGCCAGGCGCCGTGCATCTGAGCAAGAATACACTGTAAAAAAAATCTCGCATCACACCATCTACAGTTCCATTTCCTTCTAATGAGACTTTTTCTCAGACAACATTTTCCATCAGTGACATAGATGACATTTCAGACTATAAATGTTAATGCAAAAGTATTGTCTGTAGGACAAATCCACTCTCAAAGTAAGAGGCAAAACACAACACAACAAAAACCAGATGCAATAATTGCTGATCAAACAGCAAGTATTAAGCTTGTTCTGTTGGGAGAATAATTTAACACTAGTTGAGAACAAGACATATGCTATCAAAGATGTTACAGTGCGCACATTTAGTGACAGTAAATAGTTAACCACAACAAAATACTCTACTAGCATCCAAATTGATGACATGGAGAAAACAGCACCACCTACTGCCCAGCAATATGGGGAAAAAATAACTGGCAAAGTAGTACTTAGCTGTCCAAGTTACACACTTTTAGATTTGTCCATTCTTTAATACTAAAATACAAAGTGACTCGGTTACCACAGATGCTACAAAATGTTCAGCATGTTCCCTTACTGTGCTTAACACCCAACTGCAAAACTCAACGTTTTCAAAGTTTGTCATCTAAGAACGCAATGATGACTCCTTCCTCAATTACATTGCCAGAGAGAGTGTAGTAAACACCCTTTTACTCTCCCTGAACAACCCAACCATTGACAAGTTCAGTAAACTAGAACTTCATAAATTACTGTCATCACATTCAGACCTTAATTTTACATTAAGTGAACAAGACAAGCTGATAAGTGAAATTTCACTTAACCACTAAAGATCAATATACCTGTTCAGTCTAGCCTGCTATTGACTAGTTCTCCTGAACTCCAGTCAAAAAATAACACTAGGCATGTTCGATTTACCTTTCTTATTGTGTTACTCTAAGCAACACTAACAACCTTGTTAAAAAAATTTTACCAAACCCCTAATGTTTATGAAGACAAAAACAGGACACTGGGCATGTTCAATTTACTGTTGTTGTTGTGGTCGTTGTGAAACAGACGGGCTTGTAACTTATTCCACCAAACCCCTAATGTTATGTTAACAGAGACCTGTTCAGTGTAGCCTACTATTCACTAGTTTGGTGCACATGATATACCTGAACTATTGTAATCAAAAAAGAAAAACACTAACCATGTTCAGTTTAGTTTTGTTTTTCTGTTTCAATAGGTCAAATGACAAGCTCATTTCCCTAAACCCCAAATGTTTATGTTGATGTGCCTGTTCAGTTTACCCTACTATGTACTTCTCTACTGAAGATGAAATTTCTGAACTGTTGTTAATCTTTTGCAAAAGTTCTCAATAAACTGTGTTGTTGCTGCTTCTCATCTTGTTTGTATATCTATATCCCCAGTCCCAAACAGTAGCGCTACACCACAGAAACTTCGACTTTAAGCAGGTATATTTTATTTGTACGCGCCACTACAAGACCACCTCACCCATACCTTCCAATTTGCATTTTTTACACGAAGGCCTCCAACTCTGCTTCAAACTCCTGTATACTGTGGCGGACATTCCAGTTTAACCATAAACCGACTGCCGAAACGCTTTAACTTCTAAATACGTTTTTAAACGTCTATGAGTCGGGACTTTCCCTTCACAGTTTCCACCGCGGACCTATTTTTCTTATTCTTAAAGTGCTCATATCGTCAATTTTTTTTATTTTCTTATCTGATTCTATATTTCACCCAATGAACTTCTGCGAAAGAAAAATTCGATTTCGATAAAATGCAATCATTTTTAGAGGTTTTAAAATCGTTCAACTTTGCCGCCATTTTGGTCCACCATTCGTACCAGTCTTCCCTTCGTTTTAAATGAGCTGTGACGTAGATTGAGGAACACGTGACTTCAGGCTTGACTCATCTCGCTTGTTTTACCTCTGTAAATGTAATTTAGTAGCTCATACAAAATGCTGGAAAGGAGAATTTTGCATGAGCTACGAAGCTAAGTTTACAGAGGTAAAACAAGTGAGATAAGTCAAGCCTGAACTCACACGTTCCTGAATCTACGTCACAATTCTGAGCATGTCGATGATGTGATCAGCGGCACGGGTCGACCGCAAGAATAAAGGATTTTCAGGTTTTTAAAACTTCATTAAAAAATTGCTTTTTATCTAAATTGAAATTTTTTTTCGCAGAACTTCATTGCATGAAACATAGAATCAGATGGGAAAATAAAGATTTTGATGATATGGGCACTTTAAGATATTATACTTACACTTCATATTAATATTACTTCCAGAGGTAAAAAAGTAAAAAAAAAAAAGGCGTTGTGGTATATAATTATAACAAGAGATTACCAAGGTGAGTGCCTTGATAATCTCTTGACTTGGATCAATGGAAAAGCAGTAATTATAGACAAATGGCAAGATGGTAAGCCTAACAACAATGGTTTTGACGTTCCAATGGCCAAGGAATGGCCACCTGGAATGAACGGATCCTTTAACAGCATCAAGGGAAACGTTCACAGAGGATGGATTTGTGAGGAAGAGTAAACAAAACTAGAAGTAGTTCTCACTAGGGCTTCCTCCACTGCTGAATGAGCACGCAGAGAATATAAATTTCTTTAGAGTTGTTTATAAGCACTGCGCACGCGTTGGGCGTTTTGATTCTCCATATAAGATGTGGACTAAGTCAGGCAGGAAAAGATAAGAAGCATCGGAAAAATATCAACAAGGCTTTCTCAGTCAGTTTAATTAGTCTATGCTTGGAGACCCAGGGACAGGTAATTGAGACGCGTACGCGGTATGCACAGTTTAAAAAAAGGTCTTTTTCAAACCCTCAGTCACACTGATTGGGCTTCCAAATAGCAATGGAAGAGGTGGAAAATGGCTAGTACCGTATACCGTGCAGAAATTTCCTGAAACAACTTTGCATGCATATTTTTTGCTGTCACATGTACGTACTGGACTTAACTCCCCTCCGCTGTCTTTTCTTACCTTAGATCGATTCCTTCATTTGTACAAGAGAACTATTCGCGATGGCTAGAGCTTATTATGATATAAACTAAGGCAGAGGGACGTTAGGAATAAACGATGACTTCGACAAGGCTCTTAACCTACATGTTCATGCAAACAACCACATACAAGCAACAACAACGTCGCCAATGACTACCGCTACCACCATTCATCAGGTATACTCTTGGTTCTCCTTTAGTGGCTGTACAGGAGATCATGCATATGGAATAGGAAGCAATGGCTACAGGGTCCTACAGCAGTATATTTTCGAAAGATTGCATGAACTGATGTTCATTTTGTCGCATTTGCTTTTATTTTCTTGTTTTGTTTTATTTTCTTGTTTTGAAATAGGAAGCAATGGCTACAGGATCCTACAGCAATATATTTTCTAAGGAATGCATGAACTAATGTACATTTTGTCGCACTTGCTTCTATTTTCTTGTTTTGTTCATTGCAATAGGTCCTTTCCAAGTCATCTATTGCCCCTGTGTCATATCGAAATGTGTTCGATCCGGTTGAAGGTTGAATGTAATATATCAATTTAGCCGGCCAAGCCTAAAAGTAGAGCTACTGATTACAATAAGCTACCCTGGGTTAAGCCTGCGACCGAATCAAAAACCTGTACCTGGGCATCGATCAACTTTAAAAGCACGTGACATCGGTGAGCTTTAGACATGAGCCAGCGATATGGTCACGTGATATTGGTCAGCGGTTACTTTGTTTTGACAGGTGTCAATTGAAAAATAACATGGATGCCTATTATCAAAGATGAACGCTGTAAAACCGTCCCTCCTGAACATTAAGGGAAAGGCCTTGGGAACTGTAGGTTGTTGCAAAGTGACATTTGAAATTGATTTACATGAGAGGCATACGTACGGACACACGTACGTGTACGGCCATTCACGCGACAACCAATTTTCTTTAAAATCGATAAGTTACCAAATTATAGGTATGGGAGGTCCGCCCGTGCCCGTTCGGCGTACAGGAGCTCCACTATAAACTAAGGTATTTGAATTTGATTCGGTATTGCATTAGCTATAGTACCTAAGCAGTTAACTTAACATTACATTACTTTCTTTACCCTCGGATTTCAGAGTAGCTTATGCAGCTAATATCTCCGAGCATTTAACCATTAGATGAGAGATAGACCACCACATCGGGAACTACGTCCCCTACTCTTTTCGAACAGTGTGTGGGTTCTTTTACGTCCCACAAAATTAATTATGAAGAGTTGTGAGATGGGGCCTACGGTTTATCGTCCTTATCCGAGAAGACTAGAAAGTCTAACCATTTGCAGATGTCATTACAAAGGCAGCACTTTCTCCTGAGTTATTTAAAGACCCTGAGTGTTGGTCCGGCCGGGGTTTGAACCTGCGACCTCCCGCACACTAGTCCGGAACTCTACCTACTGAGCTAACCGGTCGGCGGTTAGGTCAGAACAAACTCACAACAAACTCGCGGCGCCACTTTGTCCGTTATCTATTCATAAAGCCTGTGGATTATTCACTTATATTCCAATCCTTATTGGCTATTGTCGTAAAACAATTCATGCAGTATTTAACGTTTTCAGACTGTCCTTGGAATGAAATAAATGATAACAGTAATTTAAAATAACACCAATTTATAACTGGTTTACTAGACTCCCGTAATATATTCTCACTAATCAGAACAACGGATGTGTTTTGTCGTTCCTGATTGATATTCTTAATTATATTCGAAAGAAAAACTAAAATGAATCAATTATCAGCTTATCTCCCTTTTCGCGTATCCTCCGCTTGATTTTTAATCCTCGCGATAGGGAAGTCGCCAGTTACCGTGTGAAAAATGACATTACGTTATTCGCTGTTGATGTTGTAATTGCTGTTGTCATTATTTTCACGCCCCCGGCCTCGTCTGCATGTGGTAGCAATAGTATACACTTTTTCCTTACTCTGATGGAGGAAACTTAATTGATTACATCTATAGATTATCTGGTATTACTTTATCCTAGTGATGCTGCCTTTGTCCGTTGATCCATTTTCAAATCAAGCTTGTGTGTTCCGTCACTTTTTATTTCTAGGAACTTCACGTGGAGATTATCGCTGCTCTTGCTACACCTTTGAAAATGACAAGTTTATAACGTGGCCACTAGCAAATTGGCCTCTTGTAAATTAATCAACAAGGATCTGGCGGTCATAGAAACAGATCGAGAGTGGGAATTTATAACTATGGAGATTCAAACTCGAAAAAGTGGAAAGCACAATGAATGGTACATTGGTTTGTACAAAAACTTAATAACTGAGAACTGGACTTGGATCAATGGAAAGGTACTAACTATAGACAAATGGCAGGAGAATACGCCTAATGACAATAATAGTTACACTCTGATAGCCAAAGAGTGGCCAACCGGATTTAAGGGATCGTTTAAGAGCATCACTGGAAACATTTCCAGAGGATGGATATGTGAGGAAATAACAGGTATAAATAAGATGTGAATTCTACAAAGACTATATATATCAAGCCGGTGTATGTTATACTTTCCTTCTCAACTTCTGCCGTTCCTTATCACACCCTTTTCAGTTACCGCCACACCTTCAGGCCTCAATCAGTTCGAATCCAGGAGAGTCCGGGAATTTGGGAATGACTTTTAAAAAAATGGTGCAAAATGGCCTCGTTACGGTTATTTCCACAGTCTTGTGGAATAAGGATGTAATAGATATCTTTGCAGTTGTAATCACTACTTAGTATACGAGAACTCAGTTTAAATTTAGACATGTAAAAGTTTATAGTGTATAAGGACTCGCGAAATAGCAACCTCTAATCGGGATGGTTACTACTTACAACGATATAACTTACGGCAGAGGGACAGCATGCATAAGCAATCACTTAAATAAGATGTCCAACTACGTGTTATGCAGAGTTCAACTGTACTGAATTTTTTTTTTCAACAGATAACTGCCAAGGAGTCTGCCTGAGTCATAATCTGGTACAAACAACAGCAACTTGGCTAATGACAATCGCTTCTACAACAGAGAGGACAGCTTCACCTACACATGGTAATTTTGAACGTTTTATATTTTCACATTTGTTTTTCCGTTATGTCGTGCCTGTAGAGCTACCATGCACACGAGGTAGCTGGCAGAGCCTTAAGCAGTTTATTGGGAAACATGGTATGCAATGTGCATTGTGTCATCGATTTTATACATTTTTGTTTCTTTTTTTTTCAAATAGCACATTTCTTGACATATATATTGACATATTATTGTTTTTAGGTATGCACATATTGTTGTAAATAGTTGATGAAAAGCCTTTGGAGGATTTGACTATTAAAGTTATTATTATTATTATATAATAGTTTAATAAGAATTCTGGCAGTTAAAAACTGAATAAACAGAGCAAATTACAAAATTGGATACTAATAATTAAATCTATTTACAATAATAATCTACCTAAGAGAATAAGTATTTTAATAATAATGGAATCACGAGAATCTAAATGTGAAGTCATCTGCTCTCTTGGTCCTTTTTATTGTTGTAGTGGCGGCTTTAGTATTTCGCGATCGTAACTGATATGGAATAGATATTATTGTAACTTACGGGGCCAAGAAGGATATAAGATTGGCTCTCATTCCTCATACCCGTTATGAAGTTTTTACATAAGAATAACCTGCGATTAGCTAAGGATGTCAGATTTGCTTGATCTAGGGCTTGCTGATAAACTACAGGTAGGAAATTTATATCTAAGGGGCACTACCCAAAGTAATTGTGCTAAGAAGACATGAAAGATGTCTTCTGAGCCCAATTACTTTCGATCAATTCAGGCTCAAGGCTTCAAGTTAAACGTACAGAGTGGCGTTCGCTTGACTGGATACCAAAATTGTTTGCATTTGATGTGCTTTTGTATAGCTACCCGAGACGATTGGCTTAATTAAGAACTCGCGCCACTTTTTTTCATCCAATCAGAAGTAAAACTAGAACCAATCCTAAACCGCTGGTACACATTTGCCCGCGCTTTGTGTCAACTATATGTATTTGCTTTGAGTACTGGTTGATTCACTAGATTGTCTGTTTTCCTTTGTCTGTTTTCCTTAGTGTTGGCTTAAGCCAAGCCTTAATGTGCAAACGGATTCCATTCGTGCTAAAGTATTTTTATAGCCAATTTCGCACGTGCTTATTATGTTAATTCTTAGCATCAATCGTTTTTAATACTGTAATTTTAGCATCATAAAACATTTTTTACCTTGATAATGGAGTGATGTCTACTCCGAAACGTCGGTTTAACTTGTTATCTCTAACTTTTAACTGTCTTACTGTCTACTCATATCTGTATTATGGTTATATATAGAGAACGTTTCATATTTATTTTTCGTCCTTGATGGAATCTTAAAAGGCAAGTAATCTTGTTACTAGCTCGTGATATATTTTTTTGCACGTATACTAATCAATTGTTTGTCGCGTTCATAAAGTTGCTTCACTCCTTTCTTAACTAGTATCACCCATCCATGAAGTCTTGATTTTAAGTTTAATATTGTTAACCTTTTTTATCATTGTGTTTTCTTTCATTGTAGTTTTGATTTCTGTCTCTAATTGGATTATCGTCTTTGTTAATAATCATATATATCCTTCGGAACCGATGTTAAACAAAAAATGTACAAAACTCAAGGGGTGAAGGGAAGGGAACGCCCTAATCGCACTTTGAAAGTGACAGAACTGGGTTACTTTATTCTGTTACAACTGTCATTTTTAATAGCGCAATTTCTAACTGCTCATTATGTTTTTACTAGATACGAGAAAGGCAGCTGATACAGGGTAGGTCACCTGGCGGTGCTTAATAGTGCGTATAATTGCAATTGTAATAAGTTAAAAAAAAATTGTTCTGCTACTCTTCTGTTGCTTTGTGGCTAGAATACAGGCGTTCTAATAATGTCTGAAAAATCAAATGTTCCAGGAAAAAATGACGTTTTCTTTGAATAATTAATTATTACTAAAGAACTAAAAATTGCCTCCGGGTTGGGGCGAGGGCGGGGGTAGTCACATGTAATGTGATGCGGAGGTGCAAGGCCCTTTGAATCGGCTTCGTTTACAAAGTGTAAATTTCATGCAAATGGCAAGGAGACTTCAATACTAGTCCATTGAGGAAAAATGGATTTTTTGGATTGCTCTCTAAACTGTTAGACTTTTTTCTGCGTATAGGTTTTGTGTAGGACAACTTTGGGTCTTTTAATTTCCCCTTATTCGAACCTTTTCGCCAATATTACACCTGCCTGCCGTCCCCAGGGCAAGATAAGTCTCTACACTTTTGTAAAATACTCTGTGTTCGCTCATCCGTTTGCTAACAGGAACCAACTTGAAGATCAAGACGGGTTGTCGTTGAGCCCAAAAAATGCGGTAAGACAGCTTGGGGTCTCTGATGAAGCAGAACCTCAAGGTGTTGAACTCGCATATCAGAGGCAGGGAACAGACAAGGCTTCGACACAGGAGTGTGGTTATGCCAAGTTGACTCCTCGTACAATGATGGTAAATCAAATAAAGCTTCAATTAATCAACCTTTGTTACAGAAGCAGAGAATTATGGATTACAAAACCTCGTTGTCGACGTTAATACCGTTGATGTCTTTGTCCTTGTCCTTGACTTCTTTTTGTCTTTCTCTTCTCTTCCTACTTCTTCTCCTTCTCCTCCTGCTCCTTCTCCTCTTCATCCCTTCATTCTTCTCAACTTCTTTATCTTTATCATTCACTATCCCCAGTTTCTGCCCCCTTCTTCTTCCTCCTCATCTTAGTCAATTCTGGTGTTGTGCACGCTTGCATTTCAGCTTTCTAGTAGTATAGATAATATGCGTCAGTGCGACTTTGGATCTCGATTTAGATCACTTGAGTTTTGACGGAGACAAAGACTCGCGGACTGAGGGACCGACGGACTGATATAGTATCTTGTGTTTTGTGTAGGTGCTAGGGGATAGTTCATACGCATCGCTTGTGAATTCTAAACAAGAAGACTGTACCAATGAATCTTCGGTGGCCGCTTCTCCTTTGTTACAACAAGATGCAGATCCTCATGATCAGCTGCCTACATACGTGAATGTCAATCAAAATATGAGAAAACCAATAACTAAATGGACGTAGAAGGTTGATTTAAATTTTAGCGAATTGTTGTTTGTTAATATCGGGTCTCTCTTCAGAGTACCTCGTTTTTAACTATCTTCTTTCGCTCTCCATTTGCTCATATGATCATACTAAATATTAGAGGCATCAGAACTTTCGAAACCGAAAAACAATTTTCACCTGGTGCAGAAAAAAAGCTGATATTATTTTTCTACAAGATACTCATTTGACCGAGGAAAATGAAGGCCAGTGGAAAAGAGAATGGGGCGCCCCATTCTTCTGCTCCCATGGGTCTACCAACGCTTGTGGGTTGGCGATCTTGATTCGAAATAATTTTGATTGTGTTGCTCAACAAAAAGTAACTGACGCATACAGCAGATTTCTCATACTCAAGGTTTTACTCAATGGCGAGTAAACCCTTCTGGTAAATGTTTACGGCCCAAACGAGACAATGAATTAGATGAATAAAGGGGGCAAGTTTCTAAAGAAACTGTGGTGCTGCGTCGGTGGGAGTATTACAAGATAATTTGGTTTTATCAACTGAGTTGATAATGTGAATTGGCCACCGTAAAGAGATTCTGAAGCTGACGTTTCGAGCGTTAGCCCTTCGTCGCTCCGACGAAGGGCTAACGCTCGAAACGGCAGCTTCCAAATCTCTTTACGGTGGCCAATTCACATTATCAACCCAATTGATAAAACGCAATTATCAATGAAATAGTTGCCTTCTATCTCTCGCTATTGCAAACTATTGTGAAAAATGATTTTGATGCCATTGAAAATATTAGTATGGGTAGAGATTTTAATTGCGTATTAAACCCTACAGTCGCCAAAAGAGGTGGGAACCTTTTTCACAAGGCAATCTGTGATTAACACAATAGAAGAGCTACAATCCGAAGTAGATTTTCATAATCATGTCATTTGGCGCATTAAAACCCCCACGACACAGTCAATCGGAGCCTCAGATTTTCTCTAGATTATTGGCTTATTTCAAATTCTCTATCGGATGATGATTATTCAGCCGATATAGTACCTTCTATCAAAACGGATCATTCCTCAATTCTGATCAGTTTGGGATTGGTTGAAATATAATGTCAAGAAATATTCCAGAAAATATTCAATGAATAAATGTTAGGAAAAAATAGCGGAGGAGCAGATGTTAAACAAGGAATTCCAAGAAGCATATTCAATTTTTGAAAAGATTCCTTCTCAGGAAAATCTAGCTACTCTAAATGTGCTGCGAGAACGAATTGAAAAATTGTATGAAGAAAAGGTTAAAGGTATATTAGTGATATTCCGCGCACTTTGGCATGAGCATGGTGAAAAGAACTCCAAACATTTTTTTTTAACTTGGAAAAAAAGAAATCATATAAAACAACATGCTCGAAAACTTCGAATGAGTAGAGTGATTAAAACTGATCCTTTTGAAACTTTGGATGTTGGTAAGACGTTTTATGAGAATCTTTACAAATGCAAGCGGAACAGCTGGCAACAAAAGTTCAAATTTGAAGACTTGCCAACGCCGACTCTTTCGCATGAACACAAACAAAGTGGCCAGGGAACGATTAGCTTGGAGGTATGTATGGCAAACACTTACACGAGAACTTGAGAGAACTTGTAGAATGTATTTTAATATATATGTAGAATGATAGAATGTGCTGAATCATTGTAACATGGTCCTGTGCTATTTGAAATAAAGGGTGTATAAAAAAAAGATCATGTTGGGTGATACTTACCTTTGCTTCCGCTCGTATTCGTGATGGTGCGTATAAGAAACAGAGGTTCATTGACTGCTAATGAACGTAATTGATGGCATTATTTTATATTCAAAAGTTAATTTGAGCTGTTCTCGAGAAACTGACTAGACAAACAAATGAGTGACTGTCAGTGTTGTCTCCACAAATGAAAAAAAGCGTTGCTATGAATTATATTACTTTGCTTACATTTTAGGGTTACAATACAATATCTTGCGATTTTTACAACATGGCAAAATAGTTTTAGGAGTTTATGTCATGGCATTCCAGAATGCCAGAGAACAAGCGGAGAAAATTACAGTGAAACCCCTATTAAGCGGCCATCCTCTGGGAAATGGGGGGGTGGGCGTAGTAGAATCGTCAATTCAATCAAATTCCAACATGCTTTCATTAAGGGAACATGGAATGACGTGAAGACAATGTAATAAACGTGTCTTTAAACGATTTTATCGATGGTTACTTCGTTTTACATACTTCTCTTATCTGTCGTCGCCTCAAACACATTCAGCATAACGTAAATTACGTACTGACACAAATTCAGACCCCAAGCTGACACTCTGCTAGATGATATAACAAGTACTCGAACAGAAGACTTTCCGTTAATTTAAACAAACGATGCGAGTCCATGCAAACGAGCGATCTCTTGACCTTAATGGAGAGTAAGAACACAGAAAGCAGGGGAGTCTTATTTTAAAGTATTTCCAGTTAATTTCCGTGCAATTGTTTGCGCGAAATCTGCCCACAAGACAGAAGCCGCACACAATTTAAATTCCTAGTCGCTTGCCCTAAGCTTGCTAAACGAATCACTGATTTGAGCCCGCGTTCGGTACGCTGAAGTGATGAAACAGTTCATTCTATCATGGAAAAGATAACAAGTGAAAAGCGAGGAGCACCAGAAGAAGTTTGGGTGCAGAGTGGAGGAATAGAAGTACTTTGCAAGCACTTTGCCAAGGGACCGAAGAAATCCAAGCCAATAATTCGTTAAGAGTGAATTATGCAAATAACAATAAATTCTTTTTGACTGCAATCATTTGGCAAATAAAAAATCATCTGTTACGTACCGCACTGTTTTTCCTTTGTTTTATTTTCTATTTGAGGACAATTTCCAAGTATAAGTCCCGGAAATTTATACCCTGAAGAGCGATTCTTGCGTTATGAGGGGGTATGTGGAGAAGGGCTTATTTGCGGAATTTTACGGTATTTACCCTAACCATAATAATAAGCAGATAGATTTAGATAGCAATGATATTTTACAATTTTTATTACATTGATGAATTTTTTAGAAGTTCATGTTACAACATTGCCGAGAATGAGCAGAGTACATAGCAGGAAATATAACGTTTCTATACGTACTCTTTCCTTGACATGTTTTATAAATGACGACATTAATAATTACAGCGGCTTCAAATTTTATTTGCTTTTCCATAAACCCTTGTTATATGTATTTATGGAAAGAAACACTCAGGTGTATTTAAGCCAAATCGCGATGAATTAGGTATGACAAGGCTTGCCAAAAGGATTTTGACAATTTCTATGTTGCGTGACACAAGAATCACTAATCTGACAAATAATGAGTAAGCTTGACTTCTTGACTTCTTGGCTTCATGGTTCCTTGGCTTCATGGTTCCTTGGCTTCATGGTTCCTTGGCTTCATGGTTCCTTGGCTTCATGGTTCCTTGGCTTCATGGTTCCTTGGCTTCATGGTTCCTTGGCTTCATGGTTCCTTGGCTTCATGGTTCCTTGGCTTCATGGTTCCTCGGTCGATTGGTCGATTGGTCGATTGGTCGATTGGTCGATTGGACGATTGGTCGATTGGTCGATTGGTCGATTGGTCGATTGGTCGATTGGTCGATTGGTCGATTGGTCGATTGGTCGATTGGTCGATTGGTCGATTGGTCGATTGGTCGATTGGTCGATTGGTCGATTGGTCGATTGGTCCCTTGGTCGATTGGTCGATTGGTCGATTGGTCGATTAGTCGATTGGTCGATTGGTCGATTGGTCGATTGGTCGATTGGTCGATTGGTCGATTGGTCGATTGGTCGATTGGTCGATTGGTCGATTGGTCGATTGGTCGATTGGTCGATTGGTCGATTGGTCGATTGGTCGATTGGTCGATTGGTCGATTGGTCGATTGGTCGATTGGTCCCTTGGTCGATTGGTCGATAGGTCGATTGGTCCCTTGGTCCCTTGGTCCCTTGGTCCCTTGGTCCCTTGGTCCCTTGGTCCCTTGGTCCCTTGGTCCCTTGGTCCCTTGGTCCCTTGGTCCCTTGGTCCCTTGGTCCCTTGGTCCCTTGGTCCCTTGGTCCCTTGGTCCCTTGGTCCCTTGGTCCCTTGGTCCCTTGGTCCCTTGGTCCCTTGGTCCCTTGGTCCCTTGGTCCCTTGGTCCCTTGGTCCCTTGGTCCCTTGGTCCCTTGGTCCCTTGGTCCCTTGGTCCCTTGGTCCCTTGGTCCCTTGGTCCCTTGGTCCCTTGGTCCCTTGGTCCCTTGGTCCCTTGGTCCCTTGGTCCCTTGGTCCCTTGGTCCCTTGGTCCCTTGGTCCCTTGGTCCCTTGGTCCCTTGGTCCCTTGGTCCCTTGGTCCCTTGGTCCCTTGGTCCCTTGGTCCCTTGGTCCCTTGGTCCCTTGGTCCCTTGGTCCCTTGGTCCCTTGGTCCCTTGGTCCCTTGGTCCCTTGGTCCCTTGGTCCCTTGGTCCCTTGGTCCCTTGGTCCCTTGGTCCCTTGGTCCCTTGGTCCCTTGGTCCCTTGGTCCCTTGGTCCCTTGGTCCCTTGGTCCCTTGGTCCCTTGGTCCCTTGGTCCCTTGGTCCCTTGGTCCCTTGGTCCCTTGGTCCCTTGGTCCCTTGGTCCCTTGGTCCCTTGGTCCCTTGGTCCCTTGGTCCCTTGGTTCCCTCGTCCCTTCATCCCTTCGTCCCTTCGTCCCTTCGTCCCTTCGTCCCTTCGTCCCTTCGTCCCTTCGTCCCTTCGTCCCTTCGTCCCTTCGTCCCTTCGTCCCTTCGTCCCTTCGTCCCTTCGTCCCTTCGTCCCTTCGTCCCTTCGTCCCTTCGTCCCTTCGTCCCTTCGTCCCTTCGTCCCTTCGTCCCTTCGTCCCTTCGTCCCTTCGTCCCTTCGTCCCTTCGTCCCTTCGTTCCTTCGTTCCTTCGTTCCTTCGCTCCTTCGTTCCTTCGTTCCTTCGTTCCTTCGTTCCTTCGTTCCTTCGTTCCTTCGTTCCTTCGTTCCTTCGTTTCTTCGTTCCTTCGTTCCTTCGTTCCTTCGTTCCTTGTCATCCGAAGCTCGCGGTGCGAATTGTTTCAACCTGCAGCAGTTGTAAACCAATCAGCGGTTGATTGTGAGGTCTCTATGAATAGTCCTTCAGTTGCAGGTTGGCGAAGTGGTAAGATTTCAGTCTTGGCGCAAGAATTTTAGATGCGGTAATCTGAAGGTCGTGGGCTCGAATCCTGGCGAGAAATTTTCGTTTTCTTTCGAGCTTTTATTGTGTACTTTGCGTTTACATAAGCAGTGAATAATAAAAATGTTCCAGTCTTAATAGTAACGTAATAAGTTAATAAAAAGAGCCAATGTGGAGACTTGAAGTAATTTGCAGAAGGAAAATACTTTTGAAAGTGAAACCCTCGCTCATAAATTTTGGCAACTCTTTGGTTAAAAGCTGTCAAAGCAGACGATGAAACGAATTATTCGCCCATCGAATTATTTGCATTTCAAAAAGTCTTTAATTTGGGAGCACTTCAGCTCTACTCTAAGCGGAAAGATCAGTTCATTGCTCTCGGAGCCAATATCGCGCTCTCACGCTAAATAAACTGATCAACAGAAGAACCAGAAAAACGTCTACAACCCATCAACTAACTGACTGACCAAGGGAGCGTGCGAACGAACGAATTATTTCTTCCCCAAAGAACTGCTAAGAAACTCTTTCTACCTACGCTATCACTCTTTAGAATGATACTTCTGCACACCGCTTCTTGATCGAAACGTTCTTCCCAAAGGCCTGGACACAACTTCCTTTCACGCTTTCATAACGCTGATATCAACCTTGCAAGCATGTTTCTGTGAATTCCGCGTTCTTAGATTGGAAATTCAGCACAAGAGTTACAGAAAAGAAGAAAAATCGTAAAGAACACTCCTCAGTTAGAAACTGAGTTCTAAGTATTTTCGTCTTAACCTCGATTGTAGATAAGAAATATTTGTCTTAAACTTGAGTTTACAATTAATTAAGCCTTTCAGTGTGGCTTGCAGTTTTGTGTCTCAAATATCCGCTTAATGATGAAGGGGATGATGTCTAGACTTCGTTTATAGTAACGACTTCTTGCAACACCGATGTCAAAATTGCGTTACAGTCAAATTATAATTCTCTTTTGTATGTTCCTTGTTCGTGTTTATCGTCGTCTTTTGAGAAGCCTGCGACACAGACGCTGCCTACCCCGGGCTACTTTAGGGCAGGGTTGTCTCGACACCATATAAATGGGGCTTAAGTCTCTCGTCCTCACTAATAAGTTCAAACTACGTTTTCAGCTGTTATTCATTTCTTTTCTTATATATAATTTTTTAATGGCAGATCAGATGATTCACAACTGGCGGAAGTACATCCCGTTTCATTTTATCGCTGATAATTTAAAATTCGAAACAACAAGTTTTTTGAAACGGATTTCACTATAAAAGTTAACCTTAAAAAACTACGACGTTTCGACCGTTCGACGGTCATTTTCAAGTTGAAAAGTAAAAGTTTTTGTATGCGCTTAAATATGTATAATCGATTATAAATGCTAATAAGATACTGACTAAAACTCTACGTTAAGTATAAGCATTCTCTACTGAAAACAATGTTAAACCGTGCGTTCAAACTCTCATCGAACTGGCAGTTCTTCCATCAAGAATGTGAATGTCTTAAAATGTTTTTTGCTCGCCTGCATTATCCTGAAGCCCTCATAGGGTAAGACACCAACTCAGAGATCTCAGTGGAAAGATTGATGCCGTCGTCCAGCCTGTTTATGTAAGTAGAAAGATCAAAGCACATTTCAAGCCGAAGGAACATAAACCTCCAATTGTAAATCAACAAAACGTTGTTTATTATTACAGGTGTTGTCTGTGTGATACAGACTATGTCGGCTTCACGAGTCGACAGCTACATCAACGTGTTGAGGGGCATAAGCGATCAACAATCGGCCTCCACGTAAAGGGCGAGCACGGAGAGGATCCGGATTCCATTGGAAGCAACTTCGAGATTTTAAAGAAGTGCCAAAGTAAACTTGACTGCTTGATTTTTGAAATGTTTTTTATTCGCAAACTTAAACGAAAACTGAACAAACAGAGTGACTCGATCCGCGCGAAGCTATTTACTTAGCGTTTTTTATTTTTTTTTTTTAATACTAGTATTCATGCCGCAATTTTTCTGTGTATTGTTTTTATGTAAATATTTTAGAGTTTTAGAGTTTTAGTCAGTATCTTATTAGCATTTATAATCGATTGTACATATTTAAGCGCATACAAAAATGTTTACTTTTCAACTTGAAAATGGCCTTCGAACGGTCGAAACGTCGTAGTTTTTTAACGTTAACTTTTATAGTGAAATTAAAATTCGTTTTGAATTATAAGAATGACTTACGGACTACACAATGCCCGTCCTTTTAAAAGCTACCTCGCCAACTTCATTGGCTTACCTAAGCATAAAACAACAACATAGAGGATAGGCGAAAAACTTTAGGTCAAGTTATTTCAGACATTTCGGGTGTATTATGTTTCTCAGTCGCTTCTTGATTTAACTTCCTGTGTATGTCTACGATGCCACACTACTGATATCGTGCGAGTTTTTCATTACTTTTCTCCTGCTCATGAATAGTGATATCTTAAACGGCTTGTTGAATAACGTTTCTTCCAAATAACATCTTCTTAAATTATTTTTTTTTAATGATAACCATTTTGAGGTCATCCTTTTTGGCGCACAGCAATATTTATGTATTTATGTTCTCTTTGCTTTGTTTTTATGTTGCATATATTTCTGAGTGTTTCGGTTTTGCAGTAGCAGTTGCGGGTTTGTGCTAATGCTGGCAAATAACTTCCCGAGTGGCTGAAGCGCTACCTTTAAGTTGAATCTGACACGATTCTTTTCCTCATTTTGCGTTCGATCAATTTACTTTAGCTTCGCACGCGCCACATTTCATTTTTGAGGGATGGAGAGAAGAATACTCATTGCGTTCACGATAGTTGTTCTTGCCCTGCTTTTCAGTTTAGCAAGAAAAGGAAATGCTGGTGAGTCAATATTTCTTGCTAAAGCTGTGTTCACATAAAAGCCGAAATATAATTAAACATGTTTCGCCGAAACATGTTTGTTATTGTTTTGTTCATCACAGAGGTCGGTTTCAAACACGTTTCATGCTTGGTTGTGAATCACGGTGATGCTGTACGCTTGGACATGCAACCGTTGTTCTCCCAAATATTCTGCTTTCTACCCTTCGTCAATAATTGCCGTTGTACTTCTTCATTGGGCCATATTTCAAGTAGCCATTTCACCTCATAACAGCCCTTATTTTGGTTCAATATTTTTGGGCACTCGCCTCCTCTGCGCATCTATTGGTCTGATCATAATTGTATATATTGAAACTACCTCGCGAGGTTGTTTCAGTCATGCTCAGAATAATCATTTGAAATATGATTCGCGCAATGCACTGTCTGATGTGAACACTACTGTTCAAAACGAAACATGTTTCATTCGATCGTGATCAGACTAATCATGGTTCGGCCCAGTGTAAACACAGGTTAATCTAATAAATTATGTATTTCACTTTGCTTGGGGAGCTCAATGTCACATCGGCGGCAATGTAATGTCTACGATAACTTAAGGTTACCTCTGCAGGTGATAGCAGATATGTTTGAAAGCGAAGCAATTGGACCAAAATGAAATGACTCAGAAACAGTGACAAGAAATAGTTTGTAATAGTGTCCAAGAGCCGAAAACGAGTTAAATAGGGGGGTATTTTCAATTTCTCAACCCCGGCATAACCCCTATACAGAGCGGTATTTTTTTCCTTACCGTGTAGCATGAAAATTTTGCGGGTTCTAATTTTTTTGCGAATTTTGCGGATTGACCTCGATATGCAAAAATTAGTTCCCGCAGAAAAAAAAGACGAAAAATAAAACGCCCCAAAAATTAACTCCCTTCAGTCAAATTAAAAACTTTTGGACTTGGGCCACTGGGGCGTTATATATTAGACTTAAACATAATGCGGTAGCCTGTTACGGAAACAAAACATTGTACAAAAAACAAAATAATGTCAAGTGAACAGCAATTCAGTTCATCAGATTGGTGCGAATGGGTCATCTGAAGGAACACCATTTGCTAGGGCGTCTGTGATGTCGCATTTTGCCATCCATTGTCGATGATAGCGAGATTTTTCTGCATATATTGATAAAAACTCGATCAACCAACGTGAGGTAAGCTCAATTGCAATGTCACTGGTGTTTTGCCCAGCGTTTATCTTCTTTTCAACTTCTCCAGCATACCATCCTTAACTTCTCCAGCATACCATCCTTGAAATTTTCCTCTCGGGCGATTGACTGATACATCAAGGGGTTGGTTAAACGCAGTGGTATTTGCTGGTACAACGACTTCTGCGATCTTATGCTTCTCTAGTAGGACTCGCACATCATTGTTATTCTGCCCCTTAAAGGTGTCCCACACTATTATGGCCTTATGTGAATCTGGAAGTTTCATTTCTTTCTTCACTTTCTCGGTGTACGGTGTGATGATTTTAGTCAGAAGCTCCTTGGTTGTGTCAGTGTTTGACCAGTGCTTAGGATTATGAGTGACGTGGAACCTACCGGGAAATCCATTTTCGGGTGACATCTCTCTGTTTTCCCCACGTAAATCAATTGCATGGGAAGGAATTTCCCATTCATTGTTACTGAGAACACCGCAGTGAACATTTTCTTGTCGTCGCCCACAACAATAGAAACACAGGCTGCCCCCCTTTCGCTCATTGTGTACTAGCGCGGAGACAGGTATCATCTTTACTGGAGTTTGGTCAATGTTAACAATAAGCTGCTGGGGGACCATTGCAGACTGCTGGACTGTATAGATATTTCGGTGGTAGTCTCGTTGAAGTTGATCCCTGACTTCGCCTATCATCTTTGGCTTTGTAGAGGTGGTCTTTTTCCTGCGCACAAAATTCATTCTTTTAAACAGAGATTTTACCCAGCCATTACCAAGGGTAACATGGCCTCCATTCTCAACTAAAATGTCTTTGTTCTTGGCATTAATAATGCCTTCTGCAGCAGCTACAGCTATTTTACCATTTACAACTCCTCCAACTTCACGAAGATTGTGAATAAAGCTCATCACTTCTTTGTCTAGGTCACCTATTAGCAGCTTCCTCCCACGCTTCGAGGTTGGTATGCTTGACACTGAGTTCTGGCCATTGCCATCGTGCAGTTCCTTCGACAGATGCTTTCGATATTTATCGCGGAAGTTGCGTGCAGTGCCCTCTTTAAGGTTTGGAAATTTCGACTTGAAATGCTTCACTGTCGCAATAGGACCGTGTTGAGCGCAGTACGTGGCTATCACATAGCGATCTTCGTCTGTAAAGCGATCATAAGGTTTTCTTTTGCTATTTGCGGCACGTATCCCACGTGCAATACTCTCGGAATTCTCTTCTGCGACCACATCTGACACCGTGGGCATAAGTAGCAGAGCTTCATCGATGGTGCGGGACCCAGAAGAATTTTCTCCTTGTTGAAAAAATATCCGAATAGACATACCAATACAAGTGAAGACAAAAACTGAAATTGATGGCTGAAGACGGTATAACCGCAACGACTCTCTTCTCCTACGAACTACGGTTCAAAGCGCGGATAAGAGAACAACCAATACCATGCCGGTAAACGTGACAGGCGTGATAAATCTGCCCAGCAACGGTAACTCTACACCACTTGCTGTGAGTGAAATCCAAAAGGGTTTTTAAGTGTTGACAAGTAAAACACTCATCGTGGAGTCGTTTACAGCTAGTGCGTGCATTCGAGGATTTCATGTATACAGTGCGATATGGAAACGTCAACAAGGGGAGAATTTGAGTTGCTACCAAGAGCCTAAAAATTTGTACGACATGTAAGCCGTCGCAGTCAAAAAGACATTCAGTGGTCGTCAACTTGGAATACCCTCCTACTTCTCACTTGGCGATGATGTTTACAGAGAGGAAAAAATGTTGGCCACATACCACAATACATATCAATATTTGCTTGGGATTTCATCGAACACGGGGGTGGCCGACATGTTCCAGTTGAACTGATGTTTTCCTGTGCAGACGCAAAACTGCTTTGTAGGTGTCAAGAACTTGTTACCGAGAATCTCTCTGGATTATTTGGTAATCCCTAAATAGCCAACAAAACACTCCTTGTTACCGTCACGACAGAAAGTGAGTCCGAAGATATGAAGAGTACGACCCGACCAACGACTCGCAAAATGAAGAACACACAGGCTCGAATTGTGTAGCATCCCATTCATGTTTGAGCGGCGCTTCTGCGGCGGCCTACAAAGATGTTGTTTCAATTCTTGAAACTTCAACTGAACAAGAAAGTGTTATTATTATCGACTGAGTCTGCCTCATTTTTGGTACAACAGTAGGGCATAGTTTTGCATTTAGGTAGGCCGTTCTCGGTTACATCTCAAAGTTTAAGGACGTTCGCGCCCATTGCTACTGCGCATCCTTACTGCGCACACAAATTCACACACCACGTCATGCATCGACCGCGCGCGCTAAGTAATAAAATAAACAATGATAGGGAATATGGCCATTGCTACAGCTTTGCGTGGATTTAACGATCTTGGACGTTCGGTGACCCCTACTTTTCTTTCCATAAACATATTTTATTTACAATTATCTACACATTGTCTAAAAATGAACAAAAACTCAACGTTTCTGTCCACGGTACATCGAATGCTGCCATCAAGCGACTGTAAGGTCCGGTGAAACTATGGTCGCTAAATTCGAACTTGTTCTTTAAGGAGCCTCACCAGTCGACTAAATTCACTTAATAGGTTCACTTAAACAATATTTGGCAGAGAGCATGTCACTTCAAAGATCCAATTGCAACATTTTTGGGCTTACAGACACTGTGGCCTTATTTGCCCACGAAGCCCAATTTTTTCAGATTTAGAGTATTCTTCGGGGCATGTTCTCTCCAAAACGAAGTCGGTGATCCCACATTAATACTACATGTTTTGACTCGAAATCCCCTCTGCATTCTTACATTCTTACATTCATACTGCTTTCTTGTAAAATAATAATTGATAGTATCGGTCGTGGAAAACCTCATTACCGTATTAACGAAAGTGTGTTTTGTTGCGTATGGTAGGGATAGGCTTTTGTTTTGTTTTGCTGTTGTTCAGTCCCTTTGTGCAATAAGATATTACAGTGATTACCGTATCATTCTCCATTAAATATGTAAGTAGAGTGAACTTTGACTCAACAGACTGTAAAATAAAGGTTGAAAATACCATAATATATAGATTTAGGCCAGCCTAAAAGCGTAGCTCCTGGGCCGGGTTGTTCAGAGCCCGATCAAACTAGCCGAGGATAAAGTAGAATTTTGATTTGAGTTTTGTAACTTTGCGGTGAGATTTTCTGTATATTGTTTTTGTGTTTTGAATTTTAATGAAAGCAAAATACGCAAAACAAAAGCAGTGAAAAAACTTTGTACAAAAGAAAAGGTTATAATTCGGTTAAATCTTAATCCTGGGTTAGCGTTAACCGGCTTCCTACCAACCCTACGCTGTTTACAGCAAGTTAATCCTGACATGAGCCCGCGATCTGATCGAAAAAAGCAGCACTTGGGCAGCGGTCAACTTTAAAAAAACACGTGACCTCGATGAGCCCTGAACTTGAGCCCGCAATATGGTCACGTGATACTGGTCAGCGGATTCCTTGTTTTGACAGGTGTCAATTGACTGCAACATGGATGTCCAAAGGACGCTTTAAACCAAGGGTACATGTGCTCTGTCAACCTACAAGGAAAGCCCGCGAAAACTGAAGCCTCGTTTTGGTTTACGTGTCAATTGTGGCCGCCATGTTGCGCGACTCCACCACCGTCGTCGTCGTCGTCGTCGTCGTGCGTACGCGCCCACGAGCAATACCGCTAGCCATGATACACATGAGAAAATCAGTTCATGGGTTCCCTTCAGTTTCCTAATATGGGTATGGGGCTCCGCTTGGCGGCCTTCGGCCGCCGGAGCTCCGCTATTAAGGTTTCTTCCACTTAAATGTTCTGCTTCTTGAACAGAGAATCGCGAAAACTAGTTCCCACCAGAAATTTCAGTCATCTCGAACCGCAAAAATGTGTTCCCGCAAACCACAAAAAATCGCCAATCCGCAAAATAAAACTCCCGCAAAATGTTCATGTTACACGGTATTTCTACGCACTTCGAATTCCCCGAGTCCTCCTGCCCCTCGTAACTTTAAAAATATCAAAGCTTCATCATGAAGCTTACAAGATATACAGGCTCCTCAAAAAGTCCTTTCTTTGACATTAATAACACGATATCCAAACAGACCGTGCGCCATCTGGGATCCACCATCGTCAGAAAACCACTAGAAATGACTCAAAGTAATAACAAAAATCAATAAAATGATGCTAAAAGCCCTAGAAGAGTTAAAATCTAGCGAGACAATGGGACCGTAGGCACACAGGTTCTCACCCCTGCTCAGTTCACAACCGGTTTGTATTTACCTTGGTACTCAGCTACGGCTTTTCCCTTTACAGAATTTGATCGAACACTACTTTTGTTTTCCTCGTAAAGGTGTGTAAAATGAAGCCCCCGGTTTTCTCCAAAACACACAGAAGATGTGCTTGTTTTTTTTTTTTTTTTTTCTTCTTCTTCTTTTTCACCGCTGGAGATAAATGGGAGAAAGTTAAAAGTCTGTGAATCAATTAATTTGCGCTTTCATTAGGTGCTACGGAGTCTGCAGCAATATTGGATCACCTTTCTGGTTTCTTTTGTTACAAATTTATAATTTGAAGGGTTTTAATACCACTAACGCGGAAACGTTGTACTCTCTCTTATGGGCGCAAAAGATAGTTAAAATGTGTCCATGAGAAAATCAGGCAGGAGGTGATACAACTCAAATCACCGATTTCGCTCAAACTTGGCTCAAATATTAGATTTGGTGAGTAAATGATTATGGCAAAACACTAGATCAGAATATTTTATTCCCTTCAAGTTGGGGGGACCCCCTGCAAAAATTGCCGTTTGTCACTAATTTATGCATATTTAATTACCTGTCCTTGATTTAGTATTTCAACTACAAGAAAGGTCATGTGAAAATGAAATCCCCTGGATTATGTTCTACTATTATCAGTCTCGAAGTACAGATATTCATTTGAACTAGACAATTTGATTTCTCTCCGTGGTTCCATCTTAAGTAAGGTGCATATTTAGTAATGTTGCAAATAACCTTTAATTGATAGCAAATATCTGCACTGGGCAACAGCAAACAAACATTATTCTAACATGGATAGTGAGAGCAATCTCTTAAGTTCTCAAAAAAGCTATACAATGTCTGGGGACTTCAATAGTTTTTTCTGTGCTGGCATACTGTTTACATAGGGTTTTACGATTTTTGGCCATTTCCTGAACATCCCACCAAAACACAAAAGCCATTGATTTGTCTTAGCCTAACTCGAAATCAACCAGAAATATCAACCATCCCAATAGAGCGGTTTTCAATTGAGTGTCGTAAAATCAAAACGTAACCAGACCAATAACCTACTTGTTAGACTACTTGACATATCTCAAACCGTAGTAGAACTAAAACCAAAACCAAAGTAATTGCCTGATTACTTTCGACGCTCAATAGCCCTTTTCACGGTTAGTTTTACTTTACTCATTTGCATTACAATGTAATCCAACGTGTGTGCGAGGCAATTTCGGGCTAAAACTACAAAACAGCCCGAAATTGCTTCACATACATGCTAGATTATATTGTGATGCAAATGAGAAAAGTTAACCGTGAAAAGGGCTATTGAAAACCGCTCTAGTGCACACAGCACTAAAAAAAACTTCATAAGGTTGCAACGTGTGACAGCTTGTTTATAAGGTATCAAGAAAAGAAAGAGCGTAGCCAATTAAAATATGGTTATGTAATTACGTTTTTGATTCCATTCGATTAGGTAAGGGAAAACAGCCCTTCAAGGTATTTGGTAAGTCGAAGTACTCATTTCATGGAAACTCCAATGGGAAACTTAATTGGGAAGACAGCAGACGACACTGCAAAGAGACTGGAAGCCAGTTAGTTTCTATTGAGAGTAAAACGGAATGGGAATTCTTGAGAAACACTATCCAAAGTATGAGAGCTAACGAGTATTTCATCGGTCTGAAGAAAGATAGCAAGTCTGGAGAGTGGAGATGGATAAGCGATAACAGCAAAGTAAATGCCACCAAAGGAAAGTTTCCTTGGAATAAAGACGAACCCAGTGGTGATGGAAAATGTGTGGTTATGTATAGGGACATCGGGCGAAACACTGCAGGAAAGTTTAACGACTTGCGTTGTAGACATCGAAGGTCCCATATTTGTGAGAGTTCCGCTGACAGCACTGGCCAGGAAGGTGTGTTTCACAAATTATTATTACTTTTTTTCATTTCAATTTACTGAATCCCTCGATTTTCAACTGCCTGGTTTACCCTACTTTTCAATGCTGCCATGCTGAATTTTGTACTTTTCTTCGTGTTACCAGGGAAAGCTGCTTCCTAGACTGCTAAAGATTCGATTCTCGCGAGCATATCCCGAGTTTGGGTAGCCAATCAATCACAGAGACAGTAATGCATTAAAATGTATCTTCCTTTTACTCAAGTGGTAATCTCGGCCTCATTCAGACAATAAATTGGAGGAACAAACTTTGTTGGAGTATAAGAAGTGTGAAATTAACATTCTGTGCGAATGAAAAGCGCGCGTCCCAATGTCCAATGACAGGACTGCTTTAGAGATTACCTTGAATTTAAAGGAGCTCAGTCACGGCAGTTTGAGTTACTTTGGGCATAAACAAAATTATCTTGAAATTGAAGGAAACTTGAAAATAGTAATTTACTAAGATGGAGAAACACTAAAGAGGTATAAAATAATAAATCGAAAATTACCAAGGATGGTTAAGGATGGAAAGATTAACACGTATTATAAGCGACAACATTGAAAACTTTAGGCTCAACTTTTCAAGATACATTAATTGTAGAGTCGAATAGACAGTGCATGGACGATAAAAAAGCCAGCGTGTCAAGTCTACTACAATTAGGCTAATTAGTTTGCTTTTAGTTTAACAGAGGCTGGCTGGTTTAAATTTAATCTGGATATGTGATTGTTTTTTTTAGTAACAACAGTCAGGCAGACATCCTTGGGAGTGACTTTAGCAGCACGTTTAACAACGTCCTACAGTCCATCGACAGAAGCACCATCAAAAGGTAGAAATTGAGTTTCAACTATTCTCTTCGTTCGAGTAAGTCATGCAAAACGAGTAAAGATTTGCTATCAACTATATAACAGTTGAAAAGAATCAAAGAGGAGAACGGGCTCTGTATTCCTTGCCGTTTTTGGTTTGTTTTCCAAATCAGCGAGAAAATAATCGCTTGTGACTTCATGAAGTGGTGCAAAAGAAATGGAGTAGTTAAAAAGGCATCAAAAGGCCGATTGTGATTGGTGGGGATTGTGATTGTCTGTCTGACAAGCACGATTACAGGAATGGCTCTGTCAGGTTTCAGTTTTAATCGATCGACAATTTGATCAGGACAGATCGAAAGAAATACTCTTGGATTGATAAATCGTTTGTTAGTCTTTTAAGAGGCAACACAACAGACAGAGTGTGAAACCGAAGAGTCATCAACAAAACCTACCATGACGCAATCAACATCGTCCAAATATTTATTGACAGAATCCAATTCTGAAGGTATACGATTCTTAACTGCCTTGAACACGAGTTCTTAAAAGGATTTTTGGTCCAAGGATGACAGCAGTCATTTTGAAAATTATCCATCCTTTCAAATATCCTGAACTTAGAGTGATTTCTTCCGAATAGAAGAAAAATTCATTCAACAACTGCCCGCCATGTTTACTTGCTGAGATGGCAAAGGTGGTGCGCTTAATAGCCAGGCCTCTAAAATGTTGTACAAACGGCCTGGAGCGGTTTATGTAGCGTCATATAAGGAACCGCTCGACCAATCAGATTGCTGGAAACTCTATTTTCAGCTCTGAAATTATACTAAATCGATTTAGCCAAGGCTAAAAGCAGAGCTACTGATTACAATAAGTAAACCTGACTTGAGCCTGCGATCCAATCAAAAACCTGTACCTGGGCAGCGATCAACTTAAAAAAAAAAAAAACAAGTGAACCCCCACTGGAAAGTATAACGACTTGGATTGTACACGACCTCATGCAAAGGGCCCGCCATATTTGCGAGGGCTCCGCTGACAGCACTGGCCAAGAGGGTATGTTACACAAGTTATTCTTTTTCATTTGACTTCATTTGAGAATTTCTTTCAAATAGAAAAATCAGGATGCATCAAATTCAGGTACCGACTACTGTATATTCAAGTTTATAATAAAGCAGCGTTTAACATCCCAGCTGACAAATGGCACTTGAAAACTGAGATCACTGAATGTAGAAAAGTAATCTTTGTTGTTGGGTCTCCTTGGGTTTACTAGTCTGTATCACAAGTGCCCTCTCCGAAGGAAAATAACCAGAGAAGAAATCTCACTCAGATTTATTTTTCGAGGAGGGTTGCTGTTGCACAAGCTAAGGGTTCCCCTGGTTTTCTACTACGTGGACTGCTAAGAGTATTTATAAAAAGCATGATTTCGAACAAAATATTTACTGAAATGCAGATGAGGCTATGATTTGTCAAATAAAATTAAGACGGACCATATGGTGATAATAAGCAATTATTTCTAGCAGTCGAGTGGCTAGAGGTGGATATTTATACCGAGCAGCCAAACGGCGAGGTAAATATTCACCACCACTGTAGCTACCAACATGCGCTGAGGGGAATAATTCTTTTATACCAAACCAGTAGAAGTTGCTACCCGAAATTGTGGTAAGCGAATTTTTGTTGTAGAAACTCTCACTTTTCCGAAAACCTTTAAGGCACTTTTTATTTCACTGCGGAGACAATCCTTCCAAAGGAGATGTAAATTAAGTCTTCCTGATTTAAAAACTCCGCTGCAAGACTATTTTATAAAATTCATTGTTTTTATCAGTTGAAGTTCTTGTAAATTGCAATTGTAAACAAATCGTTTTGTGCCATATCGGTTTCGCCAACAACTTCAAGGCTAAAAAAGATATAAAACCGTACTTTTCAATGCTGCCAAGCTGAATTTCGTGGTTTTCTTCGTGTTGCTAGGGAAAGCCGCTTCATATACTGCCTCAAATTTGATTCTCAAGTGCGTATCCCGAGTTTCGAGAAGCAATTAGAATGCATGAAAAGAATCAACCACTGGCTTGGTAATTACAAAATTAGAGAGTGATGCATTAGAATGTTTCTTCCTTCTACTCAAGTGGTAGTCTCGACCTCTTTCAGACAATAAATTGGAGGAACAGACTTTGTTGGAGTGTAATAAGTGTTAAATTTACATTCTGCGCTAATAGTCACTGCATTTTGAGCTATTTTGGCCATGTACAAAATTACCTTGAAATTGAAGGAAAGTAGTAATAGGTCAGCATTTTACTCCGCATCACTGTCGAGTAAGTGTCGAGTTAGGTCGAGGAAAATCATTAATATGCATAACGGTCGAGTCAATGACGTCACCTATTGTTATAACCTTGGGTTCCTCCATACTAATGAAGTGCCTAGGTAAATCATTACTATTCAAACTGTCTAGGTACCTGCATATGTATTTATGCTCGGTGCGTTGGGAATTACGTGTCGTATGGAGGTTATGTCATGCGTACATGCAGCATTCAGGCGTGTTTATCACGCTTGTTGTTTCGGTTCTCGTTAAATAGGTTCACCACGTTTTCTGCTCTCACTTTAGGTCTTTTCAGTGCCTATAATCGACCGTCACTTAGTTTTCTCTTTTATCATGTCTGATAAAGAAGGTGAGGAGGATCCAAAAGTTATCTCTGTTGGGTCTTTTGAAGATTTAAGGTCTTACTTTGATCAAAAATTTTCACATTTAAAGCGTGAGCTTTCTGACGATCAACTCAAATCGTCTTCATCCTTGGTGAAGAAGCTTAAGTCCGAAACGAACTTAAGCTTCAAGTTTAGTGGCAACAAGAAGCAGTTCGACTTTAACACTGAGACTTTGGAACACATCACCCAGAGCCTTTCTTTTGTTGATTCGCTGAAATCTCTTGTCGACCTTGAAAACTCCGAGAATCATCAAGTTTCAGCGTTGATTCTTAAACTCGACGATTCCCTCAACGCTGTTTCTAAGGATATAAAGCGAAGAAATAAGCTCATCAGAATAGCGGATAAATCGGAAGCTGGTTGGGCTGCAGTTGACGAGTATCTTTCTGACGAAGTCGCTTCTGGTTCTGAAGACGAAAAGAAGATCCGTGCTGCTGAGCAGAGAGCGTTGCGAAAGAAGAAGAATGCTCGCATTGCGAAGCCGGGACAGAAGTTGAGTATTCTTATTTGTACTTTTATTCGTTTCCTTTGCCCGTGCTTTAGTTTCTTTAGTGTTTAGCAGGTCGCAATATAGCACTGCTCGACCTATTCCTCCTATACAATAAATTCATTATTGTGTATTGCTTCTGTTTCTTGTCATTACAGAGTTAAGAGCATAAATAAGTTATTTTCGGTACGCAGTTTAGTAAATAAATGTATTTATGCTCGGTGCGTTGGGAATTACGTGTCGTATGGAGGTTATGTCATGCGTACATGCAGCATTCAGGCGTGTTTATCACGCTTGTTGTTTCGGTTCTCGTTAAATAGGTTCACCACGTTTTCTGCTCTCACTTTAGGTCTTTTCAGTGCCTATAATCGACCGTCACTTAGTTTTCTCTTTCTTCCGTTTCTACAGGTCATTCAGCGTCCTGGCACGTCATCCGGTTTTTCATCGGCTGTCTCCTCTATTACTCCAAGCAATTTTACTAATTTTCGTCCTCAAACGTCAAAGGGCCCCTTTGCTAAAGGCCGTTACGACGTCTGCTTCGCCTGTGGCAAGACCGGTCATTGGAGAGCCAATTGCCCCAACTTATACTTCACTGCCGGATCAACCTACAAACAGCTCCAAAGCTTGCCAAGTAAAGACAGCGGTCCTTCTGGGCAGCAGTAATTCTATTGCCGAGCATAAAGCAGTGAAAGAAACTCTTGAAGGTATTTCGGACGATGGTCCAGTTTTCCAGGAGTGTTTTGAATTTGAGAATTCTCCCAATAGTATTCAATCCGTCAAGGGTAGGCTTAGGGCTCACTTTAGTTTTTGGTTGCATACGTTAGGCGCAAATGATTTCATTCTCCGGGTTATCGACAAGGGTTATATCATTCCTTTTATTACAGTTCCCCAGAATGCATTCTTTGACAATAACCATTCAGCGCTTATACACGCTGATTTTGTTTCGGAGGCTATTCAGGAGCTTATTCTGTCAGGCTCAGTTGTTCAAGTATCTAGTCCTCCTCAGGTCGTCAATCCTTTGTCTGTTTCCATACAGAGTCGCAGCAAGAAGAGGTTGATTTTAGACCTTAGGCATGTCAATAAACATATTTGGAAAGAAAAGTTTAAGTTTGAGGATATCAGAAACGCTTGTGTTTATCTTCCCTTTGATCATTTCATGTTTAAATTTGATCTTAAATCTGGCTACCACCATATTGATATTTTGCAGGAACATCAAACTTTTCTAGGATTTTCTTGGGTTTTAAATGGTGTAAGGAGGTTTTTTGTATTTACAGTTCTCCCTTTTGGGTTATCCTCAGCTCCTTATATTTTTACTAAGGTTGTTCGTGTTCTTGTCAGATATTGGAGAAGTCATGCTGTCAGAATAACAGTTTACCTTGATGACGGGCTTGGTTCCGCCCGTGATTTCGCTCGCTGTGAAGCTGCTTCATTATTTGTTCAGACTTCGCTTCAGCTTTCTGGTTTCCTGCCCAATGACAGTAAATCGATTTGGCAACCAACTTCTCGTTTAGTGTCGTTGGGTTATTGTATTGATTTATCCATTCATGCGATATCCATTCCTTCAGAAAGGATTCTCAGTGTCGTACAGGTTATTGATTCAATTCGTTCTCAGTATTTTTCAAGTACTGCTAGAAAATTGGCCCAGTTTGTCGGTAAGATTATCTCAATGGGTTTCGTCTTTGGTAATATTACTCGTATTATGACAAGGTATTCCCACTTTGATATTTTAAGAAGTCCTACATGGGATGACAAAATTTCCCTGTCGCGTCCAACTCTTAATGAATTATGTTTTTGGAAAGAGAACTTTCCTTTCCTAAACAGTAGGCGCCTGTTGTCTATACAGTCCCATTACACCCGTGTATGTTATTCCGATGCGAGTTCTACAGGTTGCGCCAGTTATATGTTAGACTTTCATAACACCATATCTCACAAGTTGTGGAGTGCTGAAGAGGCTCAGAAGAGCTCCTCTTACAGGGAACTTAAGGCTATTTCTCTGGGTCTAGAATCTTTTTTGCCTTTAGTCAAAGGGCACACTATTAAGTGGTATACTGATAATCAGAGCGTTTCTAGAATTGTTGAAGTAGGAAGCATGAAGGAAGATTTACAATGTTTAGCTTTGCGTATTTTTACTATGTGCCTGCTCAGTTGCATCACATTAGAAGTTGAATGGATCCCGAGATCGGCTAATGACAAAGCTGATTTTTTGAGCAGAATTGTGGATTATGATGATTGGCGGGTCAAGAGGGACTATTTCCTTTTGGCCGAAGAAAAATGGGGTCCTCACTCTGTTGACCGTTTTGCGAACCATGAGAATACTCAGTTGCCCCGTTTTAATAGCAGATTTTGGTGCCCTGGTACAGAGGCGGTTGATGCCTTTTCTGTCTCTTGGGCGGGTGAGAATAATTGGCTCGTTCCTCCTATTTTTCTCATCCCTAAGGTCCTTAATCACATGGTTGCCTTCGGCGGTCGAGCTACACTTGTCGTTCCTGCTTGGCCTTCCGCAGCATTTTGGCCCTTAATTTTTACCGATGAGGGTTTGTCTCCCATATTCTCTGATATTTTCGAGATCCCCTTGGGTAGTGATGTTTTCGTTTTGGGAAATTATAAAAATTCCCTTTTTGCATCACCTAATTTCCGTTCAGGGGTCCTGTTCTTGCGGTTTTCCTAGAGAGGCCTTATGTTGCCCACCCCCTTTTTCAGACATGTAGGGGGTTTTCTCTGCAGTTTGTCGAGTTCTTACACTCATACCACATGGTATCTGAGTATCCTCGGATGCACTTGGATCCTTGTTTTTGTTGACCACTTGGTCTTTTTTAATATGTAGGGACCACTTGGACCCTTAGTGGCAATATTTTGCTGTCTTTTGGGACCACTTGGACCCAATTTTGCCTTGTTTCACTGCGCATTGTATTTTTCTGATTATTTTTCCTTTGTTCACTTTTGTTACTGTATTTTCTCTGCTTTTTGCTTCAGATGTTAAAGCAGCTGCCAGTCGGACGTTTGGTGTTGTACTTTGTGAGAAGTTTTGGCTCTCTGCCTTTAATTCTCGAGCCGATAACACAGTTATTAATTATTGCAAATCATTTTGTAAGTTTAAAGCATGGTGCTTGCTTAGCTCTGTGGAGGTTTCTTTTCTCCCAGCTACTTCATTCACAGTTTCCTTGTATTTGCATCATTTACTAGAAAATTCATTAGGTAGTTCCACCATTTACAGCGTTTTTTACGCTATTAATTGGGTACATAAGTTAGCAGGTTTTGAGAATCGCAATCCGTGCGACAAGTTTCTTGTCAAGTCTATTGTCGAGGCTTCCAGTCGTGTTCCTCGGAATCCTGTCAGGAAGGCGGAGCCCATTACCCCGGAAATCCTTGGCTTAATTTTGCAGCGTTACGGGGACAGTAGTAACTTACTTGATATCAGGTTTGTCTGTATGTGTTTACTCGCATACGCTGGCTTTTTCCGCATTTCCGAGCTTTTAAGTATTAGGAGATCGAATATTGTAACTGAAGATCTTTATCATAAGATTTTCATAGAAGTTAGCAAGACTGACAAGTACAGAGAGGGTTCCTGGGTTTATATTGCTAAGACCGGTAATTTTACTTGCCCTTATACATACCTTATTAAGTACTTCGAAGCTGCCAGGATTCCTTCTCTTTCTCAGAATTTCATTTTCAGATCCTTACGGTACGACAAGAATTTGAAGAGCAATGTCTTGTCTTCAAAGCCCCTCACTCCTAGCAGGGCAGGAGAAATTCTTAAGGAAAAGTTGAAAGCTATTGGATTAGATCCTTCAAAGTTTAGTAATCACAGCTTTAGGTCTGGAGGCGCTACTTCCGCTGCAAATCTGGATGTTCCAGATCGGCTTTTCAAAGTTCACGGAAGGTGGAAGTCAGATTCGGCTAAAGACGGCTATGTCCACGATAAACTCGACTCGCGTCTTTATGTTCCTTTACACATTGGAATCTAATTTATTCAGTTCTTGTAAGAGTGAGTTTAGACTCAGTTTGGTTTTTCCTATCTCTTATACTTCTGTAAGTAGCGTTTAGCAGGTCGCATTATAGCACTGCTCGACCTATTCCTCCTATACAATAAATTCATTATTGTGTATTGCTTCTGTTTCTTGTCATTACAGAGTTAAGAGCATAAATAAGTTATTTTCGGTACGCAGTTTAGTAAATAAACTAATTTTTGACTTCCTGCATACTAATTCGGTATAGGTTTACTAATAAGCGTCACTCTAGAACAATGAAAACAATAAGCTTGTTTAAACTTGCCCGCTACTAGTGAACCCTGATTGGCTCACGAAAATCTATCATGTGTTTAAAATAAAAGCGCGAAATTTAACGAAAGCGCTATCGTTCTTGTAATCGCTTTGCTGCGAAAGTTTATCTCCGAGACTTTCAGTTTATTCGAAACGTTAATCGTGACTGATTGACTCTTGAAAAATCTATTGTGTTTAAAATAAAAGCGCGTTCTCCGTTTAGCATTTTATTCTTGTCGAGTAAATAATATTTTTGAGCGGATAGCTTCCAAACATACAAGTCGAAACGTTAATCGTAAAGATGGCTTGCTTGACCGTAAAGGATATCGAAGCTATTTTGTTTTTACCTGACTTTGGCGACGAGAGAGAATATATTCGGCTTAGCTAAGTGGTCGAGGTTTCCGCTCCGTTAGTCACGCACTGATCTTAACTCTACTTTGAACCCTAGATTTGCATACAAACTCCAACGGAAAAGTCCATTGGGACAGCTCTACTATTGAAATTACAACAATAGAAGTTCAGAGCGCTAATTAATTGTCAACACGCGACAATAAATATTTTTGAACAACGCGTTTTCTTAAGAGACTTTATTGCTTGTTAATAGTGAATACAAAAAATAATTCACACAGATTTGAAATGAATACACCAAAATTACAACAACTACAAAATGTGGCAAGATTTCCGTATAACCCCATACATTTATTATGCATACAGTTCTTTGTTTAACTAAACAATAGCCAAAACAATAGAGTCCCTTTGAGCTGGTGTTTATAGTTTAAAAACTTGTTTTGCAACTGCATGTACTGCTTCGCTTTTTGGTCCTCTCCAAGGTTTGTACGATACAGGAAATTATCCATATTATTCTGAATGCGTTGCATCTCCGAAATTGGCGGGGGTACCATCAGAGTTTGTTGTTTGAGGTACTGGAGCAGTTCTTGGGAAATTCTATTCTCTTCGAATCCTTTGTCGAATCTTTCTTCGCCGGGTAAGACATTTGTTCGCAATCTACATCTATCTGGAGTCGTTGGCTTGAGATCTACAAAAAGATATCCAAATGGTCTTCGCACCGCCTCTTCGTACTCTTTGATAAACCAAGCAGTTTCACTTGGATACATTTGTTTGGCTAGGGTCAAAATTTGCAGTTTATCCCGAGGATTCTTGAAAAGGAACAAGTAATGACTGTTTAAGCTGATGCTTCGGTTGCCTTTGCCTTGATGGAACAGATTTTGTACAATGTAAATAACGCTCAGATTTCGGTGATGCGATCCTTTTGTAAACAGGTTCACGATCCGATTATCTTCTCCGGCTTCAATCATTTGGTCGTCAATGACAATCAGGTTGCGTATGTTGACATCTAAATAGGAATCATTTTCCAGAGATTCCGGGATCCCCTTGACAAATTCGATTGTTGGTATCATCATCGATAATTGCGTGTAGGCGTTTTGCCACTGTGAATAACACCAGATTATCTCTCCGGTGGTTGATCGATCACGGTTTGAGCTTGTTGTAACAGTGATTGTACCCAGACAGTTTGTCCCGACCCGGTCATCCCTGCCACCATGCAAGTAAATGGATGAACCAATTGAAACCGCTGACACTTTTCTTGAGACATCGGTATGACTGGAGCAAAATTGGAATTACTGTGTTTTCTGTTCATATGTCTTTGCATACTATCTTTTCTAGAAAACTCCTTTTGACAAACAGGACAGGACCAACTCATGTCAACTCACTCAAAGCTTAGCGCAAACTGACAAAATGTGTGTGATGTTCCACATTTAAATAGGCTTCCACCACCACCACCACGACCACCACCACCACCACAATTCTATTGTTTTAAACCACCACCACCACCACCACCACCACCACCACCACCACCACCGCCACCACCGCCACCACCACCACCACCACAATTCTATTGTTTTCCCTCCTCCTCCTGCTCCTATTGTTCTATCACCCTATCAAAAACCATTTAAAGCGCGACTCAGGAGAATCAGTACCATTCGAGTTTGGGAAAGTGTTGCTTACACTTCATTTTCGTCAGAGCAGAACAGCAAACCTTTAAACGCCATGAAGAAACTTTATACTCCAAATCACAAGTTGTACGAAGAATACTATTTAAACCAAGCTAAGCAAAAAGGAGGCAATTTACCAGCTTTTCACGGTGCTCGATTTCAGCCCGGGTATGGCTTAGGTTCCATATTTAAAGGCCTGTTCCGTTGGGCAATGCCTCGTTTACAGCAAGGTGCTAAAGTATTTGGCAAAAAGGCGTTACAAACAGGGGTTCAAGTTGTACAAGATGTTCTGGAAGGAAATAATGTTAACACGGCGCTGGCAAAGCGTAGTAGAGAAGCTATTGGAGGACTAGTACCTCAGGCTGGCAGTGGTCGAAAATCTACAAAAAGAAAAGTACAGTTTCGTGGTTTACCCCCGTTCAAGAAACGAAAAACAGTTGTGTTGGATCAAGACCAAGACGACTTTCAACTTTGGTCGTAAATTTAAGTGGGATTCTCTGGAAAAAAATTATAAAATATTGATGCCTGTCATCTTTAACTCATTTTACGACCATGTCTAGAGTAGTAAAGAACAATCTGCCTTTTCTTAGAACAGATACACGCATTAGTTCAGATTGCTTTTAATATACTTCATGGAAACATACCGGTCTCTAAGGAAGTGAAGCACAACTTAAAAAGCATGCAGATGCCCTTGTTAGTCTCGTTGAATCAAGTGTTCTTTACAAGACAAAGAAGCAAACCTTTGCTCAAGAAGGTGGAGGATTTATACAAGACTTGCTAATCCCAGTTCTAACTAGCATAGGGCCCCTAATGTTATAAAACGTCGCGACCTAGTCTGTAGTATAATCAGTCGGTTCTTGACGTTAACGAGTGCTGGTCAATATAAAGAGAAAAGTCGACTGGGATGAAGAGGAAGAGAGTGATTATGAAAACACCAACGCAAGTGAAAACGAGGAAAGCGATAACGAAGAACCTCGAATTAAAGATGTTTTAGAAGGTCTTTCCCAACTCGTTTCCCGACAAAAGGCCTCCGATCTATTACACAGCATGGCGGCTTCCAAAGATATCGTGTTTTGGACACCTCGCGGACAGTTACTCCGAAACCAGCGAATAATACCAGTAACGAACATTTCAGAGCTGGTCGAAAATGTGTTACTCCCCCATAACCACGATATTGTTAAACCCCGCGCCCTCAAAACATTTATAGATGGGTTGGCAGAGTTAGGAATCAATAAGCGTTTGATACAGAATAAGAGAATTTTGGCAGAACTATTGGAAAAAGAACAAGTCTATCACGATAAAGACAGTGAGGCTGGTGATAAAGAAATGGTCTCCGAAAGCAGTGATAACGAAGATGACACAGAGACAGCCTCTGAAATTAGTGATCAAGAATCGGAAAACCCAGATCGGGAACCTGAAGGAAGTCATGTCAGACGTTCCATATTCTGAGGAAACCGCAATTTCAGAGATTTTGCTTAAAGTAAAAGGTCCTTGCTATTATTGCAACGGAGAGAATGTTTACGAAAGAGCAGTAGTCAAATGCCCTAGATGTTTCTGGCAAGATGGTTATAGGGTTTGTCCGATATGTGCATATCAAATTCCTGTTGATCGTAGACACTTGACAGATGGATTTATTTGGTGCGCTGACTGCCACGCGGTGAAACACATCGATTCAAAAACTTTAAAAAGGACTCATTATCCTCCAAGCGAAAATGAAGACGATTGATTGCATCCTAATTTCCCGATACTTTACTCATAAACATTTTGTAGTTGTTGTAATTTTGGTGTATTCATTTCAAATCTGTGTGAATTTTTTTTTGTATTCACTATTAAAAAGCAATAAAGTCTCTTAAGAAAACGCGTTGTTCAAAAATATTTATTGTCGCGTGTTGACAATTAATTAGCGCTCTGAACTTCTATTGTTGTAATTTCAATAGTAGAGCTGTCACAATGGACTTTTCCGTTGGAGTTTGTATGCAAATCTAGGGTTCAAAGTAGAGTTAAGATCAGTGCGTGACTAACGGAGCGGAAACCTCGACCACTTAGCTAAGCCGAATATATTCTCTCTCGTCGCCAAAGTCAGTTAAAAACAAAATAGCTTCGATATCCTTTACGGTTAAGCAAGCCATCTTCACGATTAACGTTTCGACTTGTATGTTTGGAAGCTATCCGCTCAAAAATATTATTTACTCGACAAGAATAAAATGCTAAACGGAGAACGCGCTTTTATTTTAAACACATAATAGATTTTTCAAGAGTCAATCAGTCACGATTAACGTTTCGAATAAACTGAAAGTCTCGGAGATAAACTTTCGCAGCAAAGCGATTACAAGAACGATAGCGCTTTCGTTAAATTTCGCGCTTTTATTTTAAACACATGATAGGTTTTCGTGAGCCAATCAGGGTTCACTAGTAGCGGGCAAGTTTAAACAAGCTTATTGTTTTCATTGTTCTAGAGTGACGCTTATTAGTAAACCTATACCGAATTAGTATGCAGGAAGTCAAAAATTAGTAAGCAGGTACCTAGACAGTTTGAATAGTAATGATTTACCTAGGCACTTCATTAGTATGGAGGAACCCAAGGTTATAACAATAGGTGACGTCATTGACTCGACCGTTATGCATATTAATGATTTTCCTCGACCTAACTCGACACTCACTCGACCGTTATGCATATTAAAGATTTTCTCGACCTAACTCGACACTTACTCGACAGTAATGCGGAGTAAAATGCTGACCTATTACTACTAAGGAAACTTGAAAATAGTAGTTTACTTAGGTAGAAAAACACTAAAGACATAACCAAGAATTACCAAGGATGGTTAAGGATGGAAAAGATTAACTCGCATTATAAGCGACAACCTTGAAAACTTTAGGCTCAACTTTTCAAGACACGTTAATTGAAGAGTCGAACACAGATTACATGGACGTGTCAAGTCTACTACAATTAGGTTAATTAGTTTGCTTTTAGTTAAACAGTGGTGGCTGGCTTAAATTTAATTTGGACATGTGATTGTGTTTTTTAGTAACAACAGTCAGGCAGACATCGTTAGCAGTGACTTCAGCAGCACGTTTAACAACGTCCTACAGTCCATCAACAGAAGCACCATCAAAAGGTAGAAAATAGTTTCAACTATTCTCTTCGTTCGAGTAACTTAATATGCAAAACGAGTAAAGATTTGCTATCAAATATCTAACATTTGAAAAGAATCAAAGAGCAGAACGGGCTCTGTATTCCTTGTCGTTTTTCGTTAGTTTTTCAAATCAACAAGAAAATAATCGCTTGTGAATTCATGAATAAAACTGGTAGGAGTGGAAAAGAAATGCAGTAGTTAGAAAGGCATCAAAAGACCGATTGTGATTAGTAGTGATTGTGATTGTCTAGCTGACAAGCATGATTACAGGAATGGTTTTGTCGGGGATTCAGTTTTAATCGATCGACAATTTAACCAGGACAGATCGAAAGATATAGTGTTGGATTGATAAATCGTTTGTTAATCTTTAAGAGGCAACACAACAGACAGAGAGTGGAACCGAAGAGTCATCAACAAAACCTACCATGAGGCAATCAACATCGTCCAAATATTTATTGACAGAATCCAATTCTGAAGGTACGAACAAAATTACGTTTGTACCTTTTAGCCAAACTGACCAATAGAAGGTTTGAATAGCAAGAAACGCGTTTTTGGATAACCGGATCCTTTTTTACTTAATTGCCTTTGCTTAACGTTTTATTGTATTGTTCGGTAAGTTTGTTTTAGTTTTTCTTATTCTTAAGATATTATACCTACACATCATCTGAATATTATTTCCAGAAGTAAAAATGTCAAAGAATCAAGTGTTCTGATATATAATTACAGTTAATTGTGATTTTATTTTTAGCGACACCTCCTAGGAACGTCGTGAAGGATGTCCCATCAGAGGAAGCTACCAATAACAACACCCAAGTGATTGTCATCATCCTGGCTTTACTGGCCTTTCTAATTTTGATAACCTTGATCGTATTTTACGTCATGTATGTCCGACGTCGGAAGTTTAAAAAGCAAGGTAATTTCCATAGTATCATTCAGTTTTTTTTTTCTCCATAAAACTGATTTCTTTTTGTTACGCAAAGTTTAAAATCTTGTTGACTGTTTGTGATCCCTACTTTTACCCACTGCTTCTGTTCCTTGGAATATCTGTTCCCCAGCCGACCTCCGTGGGCTATACTTGCTGCTTGAGCAAAATCATTTGTGTTTGGTTGTTTAATATTTCGGTAAACCCTCTTCTACCCGCCATCAGCTCTGAAGGTCTAGATATGGCCATCAAACCACACCCCAAAAAGTGTTTAATGTGTGTACATAAGATTAATTTAAATGTCTGCTGGCTGGCAAATTTAATGAGTAAACTTGCTAGGAAGTAAAGGTTTATTCGGTTTAGGAAAAACGAACTTTGTTTTCCAAATGCTTATCTCTTGGTTACTTCGTGGCTATGATGGTCCCAGATCAATTAGGACAGATTAGCTCGTTGGGTGCCCCTGATGATATAATTAATGAGGCAGTTTTCACTTTCCAATTGTCTTTGAAGTTATATGAACGGTAACTCATTATCATTACTTTTTTTACGCTGTTCCTGGTGTTAGTTAAGTAAGTAAGTAAGCATGGAAGTACATCTCATTCAATAAGGCACTTTCATTATTGCATATTTTAGCAAAAGTTTTAGCCATGTTGATAGTTTGTTAATGTTTTCTTTGAATTGTTTATTATTATTTTTTTACTAAATTGCCGGGGACACTGGCGCTTGCTTTAACATCACAATAAACGGTAAGTATATATTTTGAATATAGATTTGCTACTTTTGTCAGGTTCTATGGTTTTTGTTCTTTTTTGTGTATGTGCCGCTGGTACTGTAACTAATCTTTCTTTGCTGTAATTAAAACCTGCGATAATCTTGGATCCAGGTCTCACTCTGGATGGGACGCAAAAATGTGCAGGATTTTGGAAAAAGTCAACTGGCATTTTCAAGTTACAAAATGCTTACCACAAAGTAAAGTTGGAAGGGAATATTGTACTTCGAAAGTCACTAGTTGGAAAAAAAAGGCCAACAAACAACAACAACAACAACAACTGCTATTACTACACTTAGTAAAACAGTATATAAGAACCTTGAGACTATGGAAGCTATGAGACAACAGATTTACTAGAATCGCCTTAAATTCGCTGAATGATATCCTAGACTAATATGGGCACAATTTGTAAATTGAGCACGCCATTGGTATAATTGGAGCTTTATTTTTCAGTACGATATTTGCCACACTTAGTAAATTCGACACCCTTCATAATTTTAATAAATAAAAGCATCTGGTAATGTAAGATGTCAATATATCATTGTCATGACAACGTTTTAGATCACGTGAAGTCCAAAGTCGTGTCCGTTGCACTTACAAGAAACCTTCAAGCCCAGGGCAACAGTCAGTTGAACACGGAGGACACCTAGAGAGCTCTGCTGCAGAAGTCACAGTACATGTAACACTTTCGCGGACCGAGGCGGGTCTGGACACTTATGAAACCATTAAAGACAAAGAAGGGCCCACTTATGCTAATGTTAAACAGAACAACAGGAAGTCTCAGACGCATAGAGAAGAGTCTTTAACCCACGAGGATGGAACAGCCAGGCAAAAGCAATCTAAAGATGGATATTGTATGCCATTGGAGAGCTCACCACTGGATGCTACAAGCAACAAGCTTGAGGCGCATGGAGTGGTGGATGTTAAAACTGCGGGAAAACAGGAAAATAAAGATCACGTTTATGCGGTTGTTCAAAAAGATAACAAAGGTAGAGACTCTGCGGCGAGTTTCCACGCCACAACACCTTTCTCGAAACGTTTGGAGCCTGCGATTCGCCCGAATTCAGCTGCTGAACCTGTGAATCGTTCGTCCTCCGTGGATCCGGTAAATCACTCAGACGTAAGATGCTCTTCCGTGAAGCCTGTCAATCACTCGCAAGACGCACTCTCCGGAGACGAGAAAAAAGATCAATTGTATGCCGTTGTCGACAAGGCAAACAAGAAAAAGAGACCACCTCAGGTTTGTTTGCTAGGTTTGTGTGTGTTTTTTGTTCCGGTTTTTTTTTTTTTTTTTCATTTCTTAGAGAATTAATTAAATATTATTGTTTCTTGACCTCTCCTTTACCTGGTAATGTTTAAGCGAAAAAGCTAATTTGTTAAAGTATATATTTTTAAGTACATAGCTGGAAGCTCAAAGATAAGCAATACTTTTGCAATCGCGTGCTCGTTTATCGTAAACAAACTCCGTGCGACTGATTCACGTATTTCCCCTGATGAATAAAGTAGACAGTATTAACATTGCCGGTCCTTGGTTCAGGCTCACTCCTTATGGCTCTTGCCTTCAGAGTACCAATGTTCCACCGAATAAAGACTGAGCCATCTGTCGCGACTGGAAACTAATCAACAAATGCAATCAAAATACAGCCAATGAAATATAGCTATTCCCAACGGTTAACATCCCAAAGCCAAGGCGATTGAAAGTCGTCTTGGTGAACATATAAAATAAACAATGAAATTCCCCTTCAGATTTCGATAAAAGCTACCGTCGAAGTGTTTAAATTCACCAAAATGCAACGCTGAGCGCACGAAATAGCGAAGCCTACGGTGAGTGGTTGGAAAGAAAGATCCAGAGCAAAGACGAACTCGCATGGCGTGCTCACATGTTCGTCACATGTCTTACCACATGTCTTATACCCCATTCACACCAACCTGTTAAACATGTTTAAAAGTGGTTTAACTAAACAAGGTTAAAGTTTAGCTGCTCATACCATACACACCTCACAACTTAATAAGGTAAAAACCTGTTTGAATAAAATATGTTGGCAAGGTGGTTTGAAATTCAAGTTTTCTCAAAATGACTGCAAAGGGCAATCGACAAATTGAAAAAACCTAAACTCGATTTAGTTAAACTAGTTTAGTTGGTGTGAATGGGGTATTAGTAACGATACCAGTTTACTGTCCGTGACATGCCCCTGCAAAAAGCAGGCGGGCGGGCCATACAGGAATGTGGATTTTTCAACAGATAACCGTGCACAGGGTTTACCAACTTACAAAGTCACAGGGAAAAATTAGGCTTGCG
>OZ026603.1:25314180-25336429 GCA_964020085.1 Micromussa lordhowensis | reverse complement strand
GAATTCGAACGAAGCGTATTGCTATTATTTATATAGTATTGTAAATAAATGCTTCAAAGATGAATACAGACATGGCGAAATAATTGGAACAAACTTGTTGACAAAAAAGACTGTTTCAAGCGAACAGGACACACATAATTTCTATTGCACGCTTTAATCTTCGTCAAGTCCAAGAGTACAAAAACTGGTAATACGAGAGCCTTGATAACTCGAACTGATCGCATAACACAAGTGATGGACAAAAACAATGACTATTGTAACAACAGGGTATTCGTATTTGGTAACCCATCCAAGCATAAACCCAGCTGAACAGGGATTAATTGAGACGCGGTGCTCTCCTTGTGGTATCATGACTCTACGTTGGAAAATTTTTTTTCTCTCAAAAGGTAACAAAGAAAGAAAAAAAAATATTGATATCGTCTGGGAAAATAAAGAACGAAAAACATAGGAATGAAAAAGAGAATTCGAATTACGTTTTGCCAGTGAGCTTTAACTTCAACTTGACCTATGGATTAAAACCTCAAGTCAGTGGCATCAAAATTGTCACTATTTACAGACGATCTACTTTCCAAGTTGAGTGGCTCATAGCCACTTTCATCTAACTTGACGCTTCCATGGCAGCATTTATTTGTTAGGCATATTTTTCTAAATGTGTAACATTCTAGCTTTTAAAACGGAACTTGTAGGGTTTCTCAGGATTATTTAAATGATTTATATTACTGATAATCAATTTGAGTCATTTCGGATCGTTTACTGACTTAGGCAATCAAGAAATCGAAAATGGAGGATCCATGCATGCTGTTGGAGCGAAGAATCCCGGTCTGAAAAGGGTTAAGCCGGGGTCGGGTTCGATAAAATGTTCCTCTATTTACTTCTCTTTCGGCTACCACAAACCAATGTAAACTCTTCTGGCTTTTCGTTTTTGGTGTTTCCGAATCGTTTTCTTTTTCAAATTTCATTACAAAATTGCTCCTCTTTTCCTCAAATTATCACGGTCTGCAAAGTTAGCGTGGAAACAACATTGGCACCAAAGTGACACTGAGTTCCGTAAACAAATTAAGATACATCAAATTTGGTGAAATAAAGATCAAATATCTACTCACCAACATTCCTTTGTTCGGCTAAACTGAAAAGCAGGACAAGGACAACTATCGTGAACGTAAAGGATATTCTCTCCATCCCAAGATGATTTGGCGCGTGCGAAGTTCCAGTAAACTGATCAAAAGCAAAATAACGAAAGACCCGAGTCAGATTCAACTTAAAGGTAACGCTTCAGCCACTCGGGAAGTTATTTGCCAACATTAGCGCTAACACGCAACTGCAATATGAAGTATAACAAAAAAACATAGGAAAAACGTAAAGTAAAATTACCGTGCGCCAAAAATGATATCCTTCAAAATAATTTTAGATGATATTGTCTGACAGAAAAGTAATGGAACAATGATTTAAGATATCTCTGCACTATTTATGCGCTGGAGAACAGTGATGAAAAACACTTTCACGATATCGGTAATAATAAAATAATAATCGTTACTCTTACTATACATACTAAGACGGTATGCTAAGCATACTAAGTACAGTGTACGGCACATTCTCTATATATGCTACTGAAAACAAATAAAACGGAAATTTGTTGCGTGGAATTGTTTCAAGTCTCTGCATGACGCATACGGCGGCAGGAACTTGTAGCTGACGCGAAGTCTGAGTTTAAAAATACCGTACTTTTAAGCCAAATGACGACTTACGCAAACATCTTACAACAGCACTCCGGTCAACAAAGATTCTTCAGTGAAGGTACGCGTTCAATAAGTCAGCATTCCCTTGCATCTGTGCGCTATGTGATTACCTTATCAGCAGGGAAATTTTCCCCATACTCCACCCCCCAACACCCCCCCCCCCCTCTCCACCAAAACAAAAAATATATATATATATTATATATAATCATCGATCCCTGCGGAGTGAGTGGCTGGCGGAGTTTCGTTTTCATTAATTTGTCTAACACAATAATGACACACTGCAGATAAAAAAAAAATGATGAAAGACCTTCACGTCGATAAGTAACTACATACATTCTAATAGGAAAGCAATTTAAAAGACATTTGTAAACACGATCAAGGACCACAAAAAGAGAATAGAAATTTGCCGGTAACACGATTTTGGCATCGGTGTTGCAGGAAGTCGTTACTAAAAGGAAGAAGTCTTAACATCATCCCCTTCATCATTAAGCGGACATTCGAAACAAAAAACAACAACCCACTCTAAAAGGCTTAATCAATTGTAAACTCAAGTTTAAGATAAATATTTCTTACCTACAATCGAGGTACAGACGAAAATGCTTAGTATCATTCTTAAAGAGTGATAGCGTAGGTAGAAAGAGTTTATAGCAGTTGTTTGGGGAAAAAATATTTCGTTCGTTCGCACACTCCTTCCGTCAGTCAGTCAGTCGATGGGTTGTAAACGTTTTTTGTAGTTATTCTGGTAACCAGTTTATTTAGCGTGAGAGCCCGATATTGGCTCCGAGAGCAATGAACTGATCTTTCTCGCTTAGAGTAGAGCTGAAGTGTTCCCAAATTGAAGACTATTTGATATGCAAATAATCCGATGGGCGAATAATTCGATTCATCGTTTGCTCTGACAGCTTTTACCCAAAGCGTTGCCAAAATTCATGAGCGAGGGTTTCACTTTCGAAAGTGTTTTCCTTCTGCAATTCAAATCTCCAGATTGGCTTATTTTCTTAACTTATTACGTTACTATTAAGACTGGAACATTTTTATTTTCCACTGCTTATGTAAACGCAAAGTACACGTTAATAATGTCGAAAGAAAACGAAAATTCCACACTAGGTCTCGAGCCCGCGACCTTCAGATTACCGCATCTTAAATTATTGCGCCAAGACTGAAATCTTACCATTTCGCCAACTTGCAACTGATTAACTACTCATAGAGACCTCACAATCAACCGCTGATTGGTTTACAACCGCTGCAGGCTGAAATAATTCGGACAGCGAGCTTTGACATTTGTTTTTTGATGGAAATCAATCAATCAATCATGGATATTTTAGATGATGGACCATATTTTATTATTGTTTGTTTATTTTTGTTTCTTCACTCTCCACTGCACAAAGACTCGCATCATTTGTTTTGCGAGAAAGCGCTTCATTTTGGTGGGTTTGGGGTCCGCTCCAGCATCAGGAATGAACGAAGGAACGAAGGAACGAAGGAACGAAGGAACGAAGGAACGAAGGAACGAAGGAACGAAGGAACGAAGGAACGAAGGAACGAAGGAACGAAGGAACGAAGGAACGAAGGAACGAAGGAACGAAGGAACGAAGGAACGAAGGAACGAAGGAACGAAGGAACGAAGGAACGAAGGAACGAAGGAACGAAGGAACGAAGGAACGAAGGAACGAAGGAACGAAGGAACGAAGGAACGAAGGAACGAAGGAACGAAGGAACGAAGGAACGAAGGAACGAAGGAACGAAGGAACGAAGGAACGAAGGAACGAAGGAACGAAGGAACGAAGGAACGAAGGAACGAAGGAACGAAGGAACGAAGGAACGAAGGAACGAAGGAACGAAGGAACGAAGGAACGAAGGAACGAAGGAACGAAGGAACGAAGGAACGAAGGAACGAAGGAACGAAGGAACGAAGGAACGAAGGAACGAAGGAACGAAGGAACGAAGGAACGAAGGAACGAAGGAACGAAGGAACGAAGGAACGAAGGAACGAAGGAACGAAGGAACGAAGGAACGAAGGAACGAAGGAACGAAGGAACGAAGGAACGAAGGAACGAAGGAACGAAGGAACGAAGGAACGAAGGAACGAAGGAACGAAGGAACGAAGGAACGAAGGAACGAAGGAACGAAGGAACGAAGGAACGAAGGAACGAAGGAACGAAGGAACGAAGGAACGAAGGAACGAAGGAACGAAGGAACGAAGGAACGAAGGAACGAAGGAACGAAGGAACGAAGGAACGAAGGAGCGAAGGAACGAAGGAACGAAGGAACGAAGGAACGAAGGAACGAAGGAACGAAGGAATGAAGGAACGAAGGAACGAAGGAACGAAGGAACGAAGAAGGAAGGAACGAAGGAAGGAAGGAACGAAGGAAGGAAGGAACGAAGGAAGGAAGGAACGAAGGAAGGAAGGAACGAAGGAAGGAAGGAACAAAGGAACGAATGAACGAAAGAAGGAAGGAAGGAAGGAACGAAGGAACGAAGGAACGAAGGAAGGAAGGAAGGAAGGAGCGAAGGAGCGAAGGAGCGAAGGAGCGAAGGAGCGAAGGAGCGAAGGAGCGAAGGAGCGAAGGAGGGAAGGAGGGAAGGAGCGAAGGAGCGAAGGAGCGAAGGAGCGAAGGAGCGAAGGAGCGAAGGAGCGAAGGAGCGAAGGAGCGAAGGAGCGAAGGAGCGAAGGAGCGAAGGAGCGAAGGAGCGAAGGAGCGAAGGAGCGAAGGAGCGAAGGAGCGAAGGAGCGAAGGAGCGAAGGAGCGAAGGAGCGAAGGAGCGAAGGAGCGAAGGAGCGAAGGAGCGAAGGAGCGAAGGAGCGAAGGAGCGAAGGAGCGAAGGAGCGAAGGAGCGAAGGAGCGAAGGAGCGAAGGAGCGAAGGAGCGAAGGAGCGAAGGAGCGAAGGAGCGAAGGAGCGAAGGAGCGAAGGAGCGAAGGAGCGAAGGAGCGAAGGAGCGAAGGAGCGAAGGAGCGAAGGAGCGAAGGAGCGAAGGAGCGAAGGAGCGAAGGAGCGAAGGAGCGAAGGAACGAAGGAACGAAGGAACGAAGGAACGAAGGAGCGAAGGAGCGAAGGAGCGAAGGAGCGAAGGAACGAAGGAACGAAGGAACGAAGGAACGAAGGAACGAAGGAACGAAGGAACGAAGGAACGAAGGAACGAAGGAACGAAGGAACGAAGGAACGAAGGAACGAAGGAACGAAGGAACGAAGGAACGAAGGAACGAAGGAACGAAGGAACGAAGGAACGAAGGAACGAAGGAACGAAGGAACGAAGGAACGAAGGAACGAAGGAACGAAGGAACGAAGGAACGAAGGAACGAAGGAACGAAGGAACGAAGGAACGAAGGAACGAAGGAACGAAGGAACGAAGGAAGGAAGGAACGAAGGAAGGAAGGAAGGAACGAAGAAAGGAAGGAACGAAGGAAGGAAGGAACGAAGGAAGGAAGGAACGAAGGAAGGAAGGAACGAAGGAAGGAAGGAACGAAGGAACGAAGGAAGGAAGGAAGGAAGGAAGGAAGGAAGGATGGAACGAAAGAAGGAAGGAACGAAGGAACGAAGGAACGAAGGAACGAAGGAACGAAGGAACGAAGGAAGGAAGGAGCGAAGGAGCGAAGGAGCGAAGGAGCGAAGGAGCGAAGGAGCGAAGGAGCGAAGGAGCGAAGGAGCGAAGGAGCGAAGGAGCGAAGGAGCGAAGGAGCGAAGGAGCGAAGGAGCGAAGGAGCGAAGGAGCGAAGGAGCGAAGGAGCGAAGGAGGGAAGGAGCGAAGGAGGGAAGGAGCGAAGGAGCGAAGGAGCGAAGGAGGGAAGGAGCGAAGGAGCGAAGGAGCGAAGGAGCGAAGGAGCGAAGGAGCGAAGGAGCGAAGGAGCGAAGGAGCGAAGGAGCGAAGGAGCGAAGGAGCGAAGGAGCGAAGGAGCGAAGGAGCGAAGGAGCGAAGGAGCGAAGGAGCGAAGGAGCGAAGGAGCGAAGGAGCGAAGGAGCGAAGGAGCGAAGGAGCGAAGGAGCGAAGGAGCGAAGGAGCGAAGGAGCGAAGGAGCGAAGGAGCGAAGGAGCGAAGGAGCGAAGGAGCGAAGGAGCGAAGGAGCGAAGGAGCGAAGGAGCGAAGGAGCGAAGGAGCGAAGGAGCGAAGGAGCGAAGGAGCGAAGGAGCGAAGGAGCGAAGGAGCGAAGGAGCGAAGGAGCGAAGGAGCGAAGGAGCGAAGGAGCGAAGGAGCGAAGGAGCGAAGGAGCGAAGGAGCGAAGGAGCGAAGGAGCGAAGGAGCGAAGGAGCGAAGGAGCGAAGGAGCGAAGGAGCGAAGGAGCGAAGGAGCGAAGGAGCGAAGGAGCGAAGGAGCGAAGGATCGAAGGAGCGAAGGAGCGAAGGAACGAAGGAACGAAGGAACGAAGGAACGAAGGAACGAAGGAACGAAGGAACGAAGGAACGAAGGAACGAAGGAACGAAGGAACGAAGGAACGAAGGAAGGAAGGAACGAAGGAAGGAAGGAACGAAGGAAGAAAGGAACGAAGGAAGGAAGGAACGAAGGAAGGAAGGAACGAAGGAACGAAACGAAACGAAAATTCGAAATCAGAATATCCCTCGACTCACTAGGATAATTCTATAAGCGAGGAAACGTAAAATAAAATGTGGATTTTTTCGCGTTTGATGAAAATTAAGTTGACTATAAAGTACTGTGTACACTGCCCTTTTTTGTAGAACTCATTACTCCAGAAGGGTTCATTAGAAGCTTTTACTTTATCTGTAGCTGTTACAATCAAAACAGCAGAAGCTAAAGTGCTACCTAAATAAGCTTACTCATTATTTGTCAGATTAGTGATTACTGTATCTTGTTTTGTCACGCAACATAGAAATTCTCAAAGTCCTTTTGGCAACCCTTGTCATATGTAATTAATCGCGATTTGGCTTAAATCTCCTTAGTGCTTCTTCGCATAAATACATGTAACAAGGGTTTATGGAAAAGCAACTAAAATATGAGGCCGCTGAAATTATGAATGTCGTCATTTATAAAACATGTCATGGAAACAGCACGTATAGAAACGTTATATTTCCTACTATGTACTCTGCTCATTCTCTACACTACTCGGCAATGTTGTAACATGAACTTCTAAAACATTCATCCATGTAATAAAAATTGTAAAATATCACTGCTATCTAAATCTATCTGCTTATTATTATGGTTGGGGTAAATACCGTAAAATTCGGAAAAGAAGCGTTCCGAATACGCCCTCCCTCTAAACTCGTAACGCAAGAAAACGTTCGTTATATCAGCCTTCCGAGTATAAATCCCTGAGACTTATCCTTGGAAATTGTCCTGAAATAGAAAATAAAACAACGCAAAAACAGTGCGGTAACAGATGATTTTTTATTTGCCAAATGATTGCAGTCAAAAAGAATTTATTGCATAGTTCACTCTTAACGAACTCTTGGCTCGGATTTCTACGGTCCATAGGCGAAGTACTTGCAAAGAACTTCTATTCCTTCACTCTGCACCCAAACTTCTTGTGGTGCTCCTCGCTTTTCACCTGTTATCTTTCTGATGATAGAATGAGGTCATGAGATCGCTCGTTTGGACGGTCTAGAATCGTTTGTTTTAATTAAGGGAAAATCGTCTGTTGGAATACTTGGAATATCGTTTAAAGTGCTACTACGACCAAAAAAACAATTATTTTTTTCTTTGGATTTCAAAACTATGTGAACTAAACTGAAACACTAACTGACCCAAGTTTTAAGTTCTGATTTTAAAAAGACACCTGTTTATTTTAACTGGAATTTTCTTACTTATTCTTCCACCATTACTAACTTTAAAATCTTGAAAGAGCTTTGTCGAAGAGAAAATGACGTCAACGACTCACTAGTTTAAGAATGCAATGCATATGTACGCGGCTGAATTAATATGCAGCACGGGAGTTTTGGGTTTTCAGACTTTTAAACCCGTGTTTTGCATGAATAATAAATTGTGTTTACACGCTGAAATTTTAAGCTAGTGAATTAATGACGTCATTGTCTTGTTCTCTGGCATTCTGCAATGCCATGACATAAACTCCTAAAACTAGTTTGCCATGTTATAAAAATCGCAAAATATTTGTATTGTAACGATAACCTGTAAGCAAAGTAATAAAACTCATAACAACGCTTTTCTTTTAAAACAGTTTCAGGTCAACAGATATTTCTCAAAATGTTTACATTTCGAGATTTCTTTCTCATCATTTGTGGAGACAACACTGACAGTCACTTACTTGTTTGTTTAGTCAGTTTCTCGAGGACAGCTCAAATTAACTTTTGAATATATAATGATGAAATCAATTACACTCATTAGCAGTCAATTAGCCCCTTTTTAACCATTTCTCTTATACACACTATCGCAAATACGAGCGGAACCAAAGGTAAGTATCAACCAATGATACACTCTTTATTTCAAATGGAACAGGATTATGTTACAATAATTCAGCACATTCTATCATTCTACATTAGACTACATTATACAAGTTCTCTCAAGTTCTCGTGTAAGTGTTTGTTTTTTCTTGCCATACATACCTCCAAGCTAATCGTTCCCTCACCTTTCTCTTTGCGTTCATGCGAAAGAGTCGGCGTTGGCAAGTCTTCAAATTTGAAAGTTTTTTGGCCAGCTGTTCCGCTTGGATTTGTAAAGGTTCTCATAAAACGTCTTACCAGCATCCAAAGTTTCAAAATGATCAGTTTTAATTACTCTACTCATTCGAAGTTTCCGAATATGCTTTTTTGTACGATTTCTTTTTTCCAAGTTGAAAAAAAAAAAACTATTTGGAGTTCTTTTCGCCCTGCTCATGTCAAAGTCTCACTAATTCACCTTTAACCTTTTCTTCATACAATTTTTCAAGTCGTTCTCGCAGCACATTTAGAGTAGCTAGATTTTCCTGAGAAGGAATCTGTACAGCCCCCGAAATGATCCCGACCCCGAAATGATCCCCAACCCTGAAATGATCCCCAAATCGACCCCGAAATGATCCCGACCCCGAAATGATCCCCACTTTTCTTCTCGTTGACCCCGAAATGATCCCCAAAGAATTATGGAATGGCGGGGAAGCATGGGACTGTGGATTGATTTTTCGTTCTTTGTTGAAATGCTCAATCCTGACATTTCTTTTTTATTATTCACTTAAGGTGATTACTCAGAAATATAATTTACCGATTAATTTTTTTGAAACTTTCCCTGAAAGTTTTGTACTAAGCACTGTTTCGAAAAAAAAAACAATAAAAATGAAAAACGGTGAGAAGTCAAAGACTACTGCAAGGCTGACACAACGTAATATATTAAAGACAATATTTCGGCTGGCCAAACCAGCCTTCTTCAGGTATAGATGTTACTAACTTATAAAAATGAAATTACAATATTATATAGTGGTGAATGTCGTAATACATATTTCGAAATTAAAAATAATAAAAATAATAAAATAAAAATGATACGTCACCATTCTTAAGAGATATAATGGGCCAATCTTATCCCATTTATAGAGGATATTACACGGTGGCGAGAAGATATGGATTTTATGTTTGAGTGGCAAGAACTATATCTTACGAGTGAGCGCAGCGAACGAGTGAGATATAGTTCTTGCCACGAGAACATATCTTCGAGCCAACGTGTAATGTTCTTTTTATTATATAGAATTTTTTTTATATTTTTAAAACATTAAAGAGGATAATATGTACAATATTTTCATGTAATAAAAAATTATAGGTCACCATGCTTGTTTAAGAGAAAAGGAGCATTGATTTCGCTATCGAGCTTACTTTGAGAGAAATCTCTTACATTTTGTACGAGCACGCGCTCTTGTGCGCGCGCTAATTACGCGAATATAGTGCGCCGTAGGGATGCGCAATGCAAAACTGAGGAATCACTTTTTAACCTATCAGTTTAGTTTGATGCAATGTTTCGAGCCGCGTGGATTTTAGTTCTTCTTCCGTGCTCTGTTTTACGAAGTGTTATTTCTGGAAATGATGATAAGCCTCCTCATATAAATTCAGAATCATCAAAGTAAGCAGAGGTGAGTTTCAATCTACACTGAAACATATAAACGTAGTTTTTTAAAAGTGTTGACTGGCCAGCACGACTCGTGCAGTTCGCAAATAGATTGTTCTTTAAGCCTTTATAGTTTAGCTCTTACTAGAGTGTCTTTTAGAGATTTTCCTTTGCGATATGAAATGAGGGGAGGCTCCTTGAAGATATTCCTCAGATATGGTTGGTTCTGTTTAAGGTGCCATCCATCTTTTGGTGGTTAGGCAACGCAGGGTGGTGTAGAAGGTTTCACGGTCGCCGACGTCAACTTGGTAGTGGAGCAAACACGGCAAAATTTACAGTGAATGTATGGGGAAAATCGTGATTTTGATGCTCGATAACTTGAAGGAGGTTGACATTCTACATTTTCTATGAATTACAAACTAAAAATACCAGCTAAAAGAGGTAAACGATCAAATTTGAGAATTGTTCTCTTACAAAGAAAGCCGCAAATTTAATTTTTAATTTTCATATATTTGTCTATAAAATGGAGCCGCCATTCGCGGGAAAATTTAAAAGCATTTGTATAAAAAACTAAAAAGACGATTTCTCGCTTCTCAGCAAACCGATGTCCTTCAAATTTAATCGGTTAACTCTTTTAGCTAATATCTTTAGTTTGCAATTCACAGAAATTTCAGAATATCATCCTTCTTCGAGTTATCGAGCATCAAAATCACGATTTTTCCCATACATTCACTGTAAAATTTGCCGTGTTTGCCCCCCTACCAAGATGACGTTGGCGACCGTGAAACCTTCTATTGCGTTACAAAGGGAAGTATTTCCTTGCGAGCATTTTTGTTTTTCTGTTCTAGCGCCTTCTTTCTGTGGTTTTCTACAGTAGTAGCTGGGTAATTTCTATTCTTAAGGCGCGTTTAAAAATTCTTAATATTCTCTTCAAAAGTGATTTCAGAGGAGTTTGTTCTTAGAAGCCTTAACGCTTCTCCTTTGATAAAACCTTTTGCGACGCCTGATGGGTGACACGAATAATCTGTAGGTTGAAATGTGTTCGAACTTCAAGGATAGAATCCTTGTTGAATCTGACACCTTTGTATACTTTCGTGTCCAAGAATGTAGTTTCTGTTTCTGAGATTTAAGCCGTGAATTTAATAGTAGGATGGAAGTTGTTTGCCTTTAGAAGAAATTCTTCTGTTTCCTTTTTGCTCGTCTGGCACGCTGATATGACGTCATCGCAAGTATTTTCCAAAGACTGGCTTGGTGCTGCTCTGTCCGAGTATTTCTTTAATTTTCTATTTCGGCCATGAAGATGTTAGCAAAGGCTACGGCCATTTTCGTGCCCATGGCTGTTCCATGGGTTTGAAGATGATCTTTCCCGTTAAATTGAAACGAGTTCTCTTGCAATATCAGACTGAGCATTTCACTTAAAAACCCCGGGTAGGGACTGAAGGGTTTCCTTGGTGGGATCAAGTGATTTGCAGTTTGTCTAAATTAAGTGAAATGAAGCATTAACTATAAATTTAATTTACTTAAAGGTTAAGCGAAGAAATTTACCCTTGGACGATGCTGAGTATGGCGGTTTGTACGATATACTTAATGGCGATAAAACATTTAAGGATTGGCCAAAGAATCAGGAAAGCAGCTTAAGGCAGAGAGTGTACAAGAAATGGAAAAGTCGTCAGTATGAGATGAAAGAAGTTCACGATCCCATGGCAGGAAACACGGTTCAACGCATTGTGCATACCAATACAGGTTCCATCGTGATTAATAAATCAGAACTTTCGTCAATCGTTCATAGTTACTTTGACGAAAGCAAAGGAGATGGCGCACTAAAGCTATCCAAAACTATACGACATAGATACAGCGGTCTATCGCGAAATTTTATTCAGAAAAACCTCAATGTGATGAAAGAAACTCAGAAATAAGGCCTCTTTTCCAAAATAAGGCTCCACTTCGCCCTATAAAAGCAGGTCAAGTGCACGAACGCCATCAAGTAGATCTGGTTAACATGCAGAGCATGCCTGTCACAGTGGGTGGAGTAACGTACAAGTACATCATGTCCGTAATTGATATATTTAGTAGGTTTGTGTTCTTGAGACCCCTCAAATCTAAGGAATCTGCTGAGGTAGCAGAAAATCTTCGAAGCATCTATAATGAACATGGGCCGCCAGAAATCCTTCAGAGTGATCAGGGTACAGAATTCAAAGGTGTTGTTAAGACGCTTTGTGAAGCTCTTAACGTAAGAATTATAAAAAGCGCAGCATATAGTCCTCAAACACAAGGTAAGGATGAGCGCTCTCACCGTACATGGAAAGAAAAGATAAAAAATGACGTAATCAACAGTGATGGAGAATTGAATTGGGTAGAAAATCTCCCGATTTACCAGCAACTTTACAACGAGTCCCCACATAGCTCTCTGGGGATGCAATCACCCTTTGAAGTGTACTATGGTAGACAGCCCAACAGAGTTAAAAATAAACTTTCACTTGGCGAAAGAACTGCTTTTGAAGTCTCTGAAGAGGACGAAACTGAATTCCAGCTTAAGTCTCCTAGAAAAGACACTCTAAGAAAATGGGAAAAAGAAAGAGATATCGCCAGAGATGAGGCCTTTAGAGCATCGGCGCACGCCTCGCAAAAAATGATAAAACGAGAACTTAAGCGTAACCCACCTTTTCTCTATTATGTTGGAGAAACTGTCCTTGTTCGTGTTGCGAAAACGAAGAAAACTGTAAAGGGCAAGCAGACCACTTTAGCGGTACTTGCGAGGGACTAATATTAAAGGCTGATCATGATTCACACAGATATTATGTTGATTTTGAGGATCCGAACACTGCGAAGAAAAAATTTATCTGGGTGAAAGTTGACGACATAACATCAGTGACAAAAGAAGAAGAGAAACGAAGGCAAGATACCGCAAAGAAACAGAACAACAAACGGAAATGTTTAAGCCCCGATAAATGTACGTCAACTCCCAGTAATGCAAAACATGTAAAACTAACTAATGATGTAAGCTTACTAGATGCAAGTATCGCCAACGTTTTGTCCTTTGAAAAATTAAAAGGGGACACGATCAACCTTTATTTTGATTTTCTACGTCAGAGATCGTTGTCTAAACAAGAAAGCGTCTCTTTGGCAAGTTCTTACTTTTACGCCTCTCTTGATAGGCCGGAAAATATGTCGTTATACAAAAACTATGTTGGAAAAAACCCATTGCAGAACTACGAGCATCTTATTATACCTGTGCACCTTCCAACTGAGGAACACTGGTTGCTTGCCATTATCAGCATCATCAGTCTTTGTATATACATATATGATTCCGCCAACTTTCCGGAGAACACGTACAAATCAATAAACAAAAGTTCATCAAGAGAGAGCGGCAAACCCTGTCACCACAGCAATGTACGCTGTTGCATGAGGATAACTGGGAAGAGAAAACACCATCATGTCCCAAGCAGACGAACGAGATCGACTGTGGTGTGTATACCTGCTCGTTTGCAAAGCAGTATTTGTCTGGCTGCAATTCGCCCATGGCGTTTGAAGGCAGTGATTTTCGAAATGAAATGGTGGGTGATTTGTTGGAACTAGCAGCCTCTAACAAATGTAGTGGTGACTTCAGGTGGTTGTCAGGTGACGCTGTTAGTAAACAGGAAAATGCAGAAGAAATGTCAGAGAAAGAGAAACTTGACGTGGAGGTGCAAAGTGCTGGACTTCAATACCGCGACCCTCCTACTCCTAGAGATGGCAACTGCATGTTCCATGCAATTAGTGACCAACTCGCACGCCTCGGTTTAGCCCTCAAGACCCCATCTGAGTTGCGTTCGAACGTCGTCCAATATCTGCGAAACAACCCTCTAACGTCGGATGGAACTCACCTAAGGGAGTTTATTTCCTACCAAGCCTGGGAGAGCTACTTGCGTAGAATGTCTCAAGAAGGTGTATGGGGGGACTGGATTACCTTGTGGGGCCTTGTAAACATGCTCGACATCGACGTAGCCGTAGTGTCAAGTATAGGAGAGGGTGGCCTGCGAGTAATAAGCCCAGGTGATACATCTAACAGCGACCACAACCTCAACCGGACGGCACTTCTGGGCCACGAGGCCGAGGAACATTACCACAGCCTAGACAACGTTACCACTCTTTCAGCTAAGAAAGGGGCGGATCCTGTCGACTACATGAAGAACAAGTACGGTGAGGGAAAAGTCTTAGAGGAAATTTGTCCGAAGTGCTGCAAGAAGTTCAAGTGCCTTTCTGCGGGAATTTATGACGATGAGAGTGGAATGATGCAATATTATGTCGACGACTGTTATCTTTGTGACGTTTGCTCTAAAGAGGAGGAATGGTACTCGTACTAAACGTAGTTTTTTCAACGGTTGCGTTCAACGATATTTGAGATGCCATTTTTACATTTATTTACAGACTGGAATATATTCGGATCCGGCCACGCTCTGCTATTAAAAAGTTTACTATTTCAGAACGCTGTTAGCCATATGTTGTACTCTAATTTACCTTCATTTACGCCATCACTAAATGTTTAAGAGCCATTTGATTGTCGGATTCCTTGTTATGTTACCGAGTTCCTTGTTATGTCACAGAGTTCTGTGATTTTCCAAAAGCTAGCCATTTAACACGTTCATATTTTCGTATCTGTTTCTATTGTTTGATGTTTGTCATATGATCAATTTGATTTGTAAGCTATGCATACCTATTGAGAATTAAAGTCGATCCTGTTATGTGGTTGCATCATGTCAGTTGTAGTCTATCTTTCGGCGGATGAACATTTACATGTATAATAACACTTATTAGCTTCAGTTACAAACGTTTCTACAAATTTCCCATATTCTTAGTTTACTTTATTCCCTTTTAGATGTTAATATCGGCGCCGTAAGTTAATATACTGTTTATGCCAAAATGGCTTTAAGTTCCTTAATTACTGAGCAATCCACAGTCCCATGCTTCCCCGCCATTCCATAATTCCTTGGGAATCATTTCGGGGTCAACGAGAAGAAAAGTGGGGATCATTTCGGGGTCGGGATCATTTCGGGGTCGATTTGGGGATCATTTCAGGGTTGGGGATCATTTCGGGGTCGGGATCATTTCGGGGGCTGTACAAATCTCTTCAAAAATTAAACATGCTTCTTGGAATTCCTTGTTTAACATCTACTCCTCCGCTATTTTTCCTAACATTTATTCATTGAATATTTTCTGGAGTAATTCTTGACATTATATTTCAACCAAGCCCAAGCTGATAGTGGGTCCTCAAGATCGTTCTGTCCTTCTTGTACCCATTTAGGTATTAAGGAATTTATTCTCTCAACATTAGTCTCATCACTTAAGAAGGGGCAGCAGATTTTCCGAAGCCGTCTTGATAGAAGGTATTACATCGACCGAATAAACATCATCAGGTAAAGAATCTGAGGCTCCGATTGACTCCATTTATAACTACGTGTCGTGGTGTTTTTAATGCGCCAAATGCCATGGTCATGAAAATCTAGTTGGATTGTAGCTCTTCTATTGTGTTAAGGTGATTCCCGGGTAAAAGAACCTGCCATAGATTTCCGATGAAACTTGGTATGGTGTCATTACAGTACAAGGAGATGTTAAAAACGTAATAAAAAGAGGGGGTCACAGTGCTTGTTTTCATGCCACGATGCTGACAAATACGGTTATTTTGGTGACTTTTGGTTATCTCAGTGCCCAAAAAATAAGCTCGATTATTTTTCAATGCGGCGTGTTATATCACACAGAATTCGACTGTCTTTGATTGCTTATTCATCTACGTCCCAGAAGAAATGGCTTCAAATACCCTGCATTATTAACTGATATTTTTATCCTTTAAAACAAAGATAATTTGGACTTGCTCTAATGAATAAAAGTGATCAATGTTGGTGGAAGTGCCAAATCTTAACAAATGTCCAGACGTTTCGAGACTGTGCCCTTCATCAGTGGAATGTTCGTTATGAGTTGCGCCACGATTCCAGGTGTTGAATTTAAAATTTGAAAGTTGCGTTTTGCACGCGCGCGCGAACTTCAAATGAAGTGAAAATCAGCATTGAGGCCGCGCGGCTGGCATGTCCCGAGTCGAAAGATAAGACGCATCTCCTGCCTTTTCCTCTGTTTGTTCCCTTCGCAAAGTTTAATCCCACGGACCAGTGCGTCGTCTGCGGTATTTCCGTTAGAACTGAAATGCTCTGCGACGGGAAAACGAGACGCATTCTTGTTAATGCTTCGGAGATGCTCACCAAAACGTTCCCTCAGAGTGCGCCCAGTCTCGCCGATGTAAATGGCAGGGCAGCGACGGCAGGAGATGCAGTAAATCAGACCAGAGGACAAACAAGTGAAGGAGTCTGTAATAGATACGTGATCCTTTGGCCCCAGAAGATCGGTTTCGTTGGAAATGTGGCCACAAGTACGGCAACGTGGGTGTTGACATGGAAAAGTACCTGCGCGTGTTGCAGCCTGCTTCTCTGCCGTGTGAACTAGTGATGATCGCCAGTTGTCATCACGTCGAAACGCAACCATTGGTGGTTGAGGAAAGATGAAGCTGGTTGCTGGGTCGTCTGCAATCACTTTGAAATTGTCAAGCAGGATTCGTTGTACTCGACTGTTCAAAGGATGGTATGTTAGTATCAAAGGAATCCTGTTCATCTTTTCCTTCGTTGAATTGCTTTGGTAAGGGCGTCGCTTTGAGACAGCTGTTTCATTTTCTCGAGGTCATGTTTCAGAGTTTGTGCGCTGTAGCCGCGTCTCTCAAAAAAAGAGGCCATCTCTTGGGCTTTGTTTAGAAAGTCGGCCTGGTCAGAACAGATGCGTCGAAGGCGTAGAAGCTGGCTGTATGGGAGACTCTGTTTGCAGTGGCGGGGATGTGATGAATCATAGTGGAAATAGCTGTGTGTATCAGTGGCTTTGTAGTGGATGGAAGTGCGGATGTGATCGGTAGAAATGCGCAGATTGATATCCAGGAAAGGAAGTTCAGTTTCAGAGATTGTATGTGTGAATTGCAGAGCGGGATGAAAATTGGAGACAAAGGCAATGTACTTTTCAAGTTCAACGCGGCTACAACACGCGATGCCGTCTCTATCTGTAGCATTTATTTACCAAAACTGTAGCCATAGATTTCTGCCAAATTTTTTCTCAGTTATTGCGGATATTGTTCTCATTGAATTTATAAAATAAAATAAAAAGTGGGGGTCATTAGCTTTTATCTCGCTATCGAGCTTAGTTTAAAGGAAATCTCTTATGTTTTGTACGCTCTTGTGCGCGCGCTGATGACGCAAAATTCGTACGCAGTAGAAATGCGCAATGCAAAACTCGGGAATCACCTTAATCACAGATTGAATTGTGAGAAGGTTGCCACCTCTTTTGTCGACTGTAGGGTTAATAGACAACTAAAATCTCTACCCATAATGATATTTTCAATGGCATCAAAATCATTTTTCACGAAAGTTTTCAATAGCGAGAGAGAGAAGGCAACTTATTCATTGTCCATCATTCATAGTCATTATTCATTGAGTAAAACCTTGAGAATGAGACGTCTGCCCTTTGCGTCTGTTACATTTTGTTAAGCGACACAATTAAAACTATTTCGAATCAAGATCGCCACCCCACAGGCGTTGTTAGCCCCGTGGGAGCAAAGAATGGGGCGCCCCATTCTCTTTTCCACTGGCCTTCATTTTTCCCGGTCGAATGAGTTTCTTGCAGAAAAATAATGTCAGCATTTTTTCTGCACCAGGTGAATATTGTTTTTCCTTTTCGAACGTTACTGATGCCTCTGATATTTAGTATGATCATATGAGCAAATAGAGAGGGAAAGAAGATAGTTAAAAACGAGGTACTCTAAAGAGGGACCGGATGTTAACAAACAACAATTCGCTAAAATTTAAATCAGCCAACATTATCGCTAGTTCCTCTCTACGTCCATTTAGTTATTGGTTTTCTCATAGTTTGATTGACATTGACGTATGTAGGCAGCTGATCATGAGGATCTGCATCTTGTTGTAACAAAGGAGAAGCAGCCACAGAAGATCCATTGGTACAGTCTTCTTGTTTAGATTTCACAAGCGATGCATATGAACTATCCCCTGACACCTACACAAAACACAAGATGATATATCAGTCCATCGGTCCCAAAGTCCGCCAGTCTTTGTGTCCGTCAAAACTCAAGTGATCAAAATCGAGATCCAAATTTGCACAGACGAATATTATCTATACTACTAGAAAGTTGAAGTGCAAGCGTGCACAACACCAGAATGGACTGAAAACCCGGAATGGAGAGCTCGAAAACGAATTGGAGGAGGAGACTGAGGTGAGAAGGAAGAAGACTGGGGCAGAAACTTGGGAAAGTGAAGGGTAAGGATAAAGAAGTTGAGAAGAATAAAGGGATAAAGAGCAGGAGGAGAAGGAGGAGGAGGAGGAGGAGGAGGAGGAAGACGAGGAGGAGAAGAAGAAGAAGAAGAAGAAGAAGAAGAAGAAGAAGAAGAAGAAGAAGAAGAAGAAGAAGAAGAAGAAGAAGAAGAAGAAGAAGGAGAAAAAGAAGAAGAAGAAGAAGAAGAAGAAGAAGAAGAAGAAGAAGAAGAAGAAGAAGAAGAAGGAGAAAAAGAAGAAGAAGAAGAAGAAGAAGAAGAAGAAGAAGAAGAAGAAGAAGAAGAAGAAGAAGAAGAAGAAGAAGTCAAGACAAGGACAAGGACAAGGACAAGGACAAGGACAAAGACATCAACGGTATTAACGTCGTCCACGAGGTTTTGTAATCAAGAACTCTAAGTTCTGTAACAATGGTTCGTTTATTGAAGCTTTATTTGAATTACCATCATTGTACGAGGAGTCAACATGGCATATCCACACTCCTGTCTCGAAGTCTGGTCTATTCCCCACCTTTGATATTCGAGTTTGATACCTTGAGGTTCTGGTTTATTAGAGAACCCAAGCTGTCTTGCCGCATTTTCTGGGCTCAACGACGACGCGTCTTGATCTTCAAGTTGGTTCCTGTTAGGAAATGGATGAGCGAAAACATAGTATTTTACGATAGTGTAGAGACTTATCTTGTCCTGGGGGCGTCAGGCAGGTGTAATATTGGCGGAAAGATACGAATAAGGGGAAGTGTAAAGACTCCAAAGTAGTCCTAGACAAAAACTATACACAGAAAAAAAGTCTAACAGTTTAGGAAACAATCTAAAGAGCTCCTTTTTTCCTCAATAGACTGAAGTCTCCTTGCCATTTGCATGAAGTTCACACTTTGTAAATGAAGACGATTCAAACTGCCTTGCACCTCCCCATCACTGTCACATGTGACTACCCTCACCCCCAGCGGCCCGCCCTAAACGGGGAGGCATTTTTCAGTTGTTTACTTATAACTATTCAATTATTATTTGCCTGGGACATTTGATTTTTCAGACATTTTTAGAATGCATGTGTTCTAGCCACAAAGCAACAGAAGAGTAGCAGAATTTTTTTTTATTACAATTACAATTATATGCACTATTAAGCAGGTGACCTACCTTGTACCAGCTGCCTTTCTTCTATCTAGTAAAAACATGATGAGCAGTTAGAAAAAAGCTCTATTAAAAATGACAGTCGTAACAGAAAAAAGCAACCCAGTTCTGTCGCTTTCAAAGTGCGATTAGGGCGTTCCCTTCCCTTCACCCTTGAGTTTTGTACATTGTTTTTTATCATCTGTTCCGAAGGATATGTATGATTATTAACAAAGAAGATAATCCAATTAAAGACAGAAATCGAAACTACAATGAAAGAAAACATAATGACAATAATAAACTTAAAATCAAGAGTCCATGATGGGTGATACTAGGTAAGAAAGAAGTGAAGCAACTTTATATGTGCAAAAAAATATCACAAGCTAGTCACAAGATTAGTTACTTTAAATATAACCAAAATACAGATATCAATAGCATCCTGTTGACATGTTATATAGGTAAGACAGTAAATTACCTTTTCGTTGTTTCGTTCGCCAAGATACGTAACATACACCAAAAATGAGCAACGCAGCAGACAGCACTCCTACTAACGACGCAAGAATTACCTCTACTGAGGAGCAGTTATCCTTGTCATAAACCTGCTTCCATCCTTCAAGGTCTCTGGTGGGATCTAATAAGTAACAAAAGTTACTTGTATATAGATATTTTTTTATTGAAGTTTAAAGCAAGAAACAGCAGTTTTAATCGAGTGTCGTTGAACCAAAACCAAAGTCATTACTTTGGCCCAGTAACAAAGAAAACAAACAATCTAGTGAGCCAACCAGTACTCTAAGCAAATACATATAGCTGACACGAAGCGCGGGTAAATGTGTGCCAGCGATTTAGGATTGGTTCTAGTTTTACTTCTGATTGGATGAAAAAAGTGGCGCAAGATCCTAAGCCAATGGCCTCGGGTAGCAATACAAAACCACACCGTTGCGAACAATTTTGGCATCGAGTCAAGCGAACACCACTCTGTGCGTTTAACTTTGAGCCTGAATTGATCGAAAGTAATTGGGCTCAGAAGAAATGATGTCTTCTGAGCCCAATTACACTGGGCAGTGCCCCTTAGATATACTATTTCCTAACTCCAGTTATCAGCAAGCCCTAGATCAAGCAAATCTGACATCCTTAGCTAATCGCAGAACATTCTTATCTAAAAACTTGATGGCGGGTAAGAGGAATGAGAGCCAATTTAATATCCTTCTTGACCCCGCAAGTTACAATAATATCTATTCCATCTAGGTTAAGATCGGGAAATAGTAAAGCCACTATAACGAGCAGATGACTTTTTCACATTTGGATACGCGTGATTCCATTATTATTATAATTTTTATTCCCTTAGGTAGATTATTATTGTAAATAGATTTAATTATTAGTATTCAATTTTGTAATTTGCACATGGTATCACTGACTGGAACGTCATCATCATTATCATCGTCGTCGTCGTCATCATAATAACAAGTAGGACCTGCAAAACAATATTATAATTTCATATACTCTTTGGTTTCTTTAGACAATTGATTATGCCTTTTCATGATAAGGTGCACTATTTTAATCGTGTGTGGTTAGAGTAAGTTAATAATTTGCTTATGGCTGTTGTTACAGTTGTAGGTCACAGCAGAACTTGTTTTGTAATGCACTGGTTATTTATTAATGTGCTACATTAAAGCCATTTGTATGGTCCCAGACAACAGTGATGGTATCAATGAAAATGACCAAGAAGTATAAACAATTGATTCTGATCAATTAAGCACGCTAAATAAGTAAATTAAAATCAATCAATAACGAATTTAATTTAAGGTGGCTGGAAACAGTTTCCAGTAATTTCCAAGACTTATATTTTGATTGGTCATTTTAACCACTCTATATCAATTGATGCCAAACTCAGCGTATTAAAAAACGGCCCAATCATTGGTGAACATGTTGCTGCCAATTTTGTGGCGCAATAGATTACAAAAGTAATAATATGGCCAGCTAAAAACACCCTCAATTTTAGCGTTAAGCGCTTATCACTCAAAAACGAGCTAGGAGACCCTCATTTTTGTTATTATTGAATTGTAATCAGCTTGATAAGATGCAACTTTTTGCAAAGTTTAAAAAGAAATTGCAAAAAGGGATTCAGAGCCACCTTAAATTTTCGAAAATTTAGCAAGAATTAAGGGTGTTTTTAGCAGATCATATTGTGGCTATGGTAACCTATTGTGCCACAAAATTTACAGCAACTTGTTCACGAATGATTGGGCAATTTTTGATACCACGATTTTGGCGTCAGGTCCTCTTCTCGTTCCTTTACACCTATTAGCAAATTACATTTGTTTCGCGTGCGGTCTATTTGAATACGAAGAGAATTCTGCATTGTCTGTACTTTAAGGGTGACTTAAGATTAAGCTCGATTATTGGTATACTATTGGCGCCAATAACTTTGTAACTGATACTATCAAATTCGGTTATCGCATCCCTTTTATTAGTACTCCTTGTAGGGCGCTGTTTCAGAACAATATGTCTTCTTTGGAGAATGCATCTTTTATCGAGTTGGCAATCACACAGTTGTTGAGGTGCCTTTCGTCCCGAATGTTATTAACGCGCTCTCCGTGTATATACAATCGTCAAAGCAAGAAAAGGCTTGTTCTTGATTTGAGGTATGCCAATGCAACTAACCTATTTGGAAGCAAAAGTTCAAGTGCGAAGATTGGAGAGTCTTCTTATTATATGTCAGCAAGGGCGATTTCCTTTTCAGCTTTGATCTTAAGTCTGGTTATCACCATATTGATATTTTCCCAGATCATCAGACATTTTTGGGTGTTTCCTGTTTTTTTTTTTTTTCCGGTACTATCAAATATTTTTTTCTTTACATGTACAGTTGTTGTTGTTGTTTTTTCTGCTAATTTTTTTATCTTTATTAGTATCCTGCACTTCTCAGCAATTACATCAGCTATCACGTCACATATCGCTTAACCTACTTTACATTGATATCCATAGTTACTAACGTTAACATTTCTCTCATGTATGAGCTGATACTTTCATATAAGACATTACGCTTTCGTGAGGAGCACTTCTTCGTAGCTAGCAATCAAACTTTTC
>OZ026603.1:25294180-25311680 GCA_964020085.1 Micromussa lordhowensis | reverse complement strand
TGTCCAAAGAATGTTAATTTCGGAAGCCTAAACTAAAACTTAGTCAGACTACATTCTCTGAGACGGTGAAGGACAGCTAAGAGGTTCTCATCGTGTTCCTGAATTCCACGTCCATAGATGATTAGATCATCTGCAATATTTGCAACTCCTTTACAACCCACCAGTGTCTCTTTAACAATCTTCTGGTATTTCTCTGGAGCTAAGGTAATTCCAAACATTAACCTCTTGTATTGATTGAGACCTCTGTGGGTAATGAACGTAGTATTTCGACTTGATTCTTGATCAAGCTCCCCCTAGTGGAAGCTCCATTTCAAGTCCTGTCTACTAAACGACCTAGACCCGGTTAGAACCTCCCCAACCGTGGGCATGGGATGTCGTTCTCTCCCACTCGTTTTATTGGCTTTTCTCATGTCTTTGCAGATGCGGATATCTCCATCTGGGTTTGGTACTACCGCAAGTGGAAAGACCCACCCTGTTGGAACCACTGGGTACCTCTTCAATGATGTTCTCTTTTAGGAGCTCATCCAAATTCTTGTCAATTTTATCTCTTAAACCAAAGGATATCCTTCTGACTGGTTGTGCAACGGGTTTAACATCTTTCTGGACATGTAGTTTCAGCTGACAATCTTTTAATCTACCCACTTCCGGTAGACACATCAGTAAATTACTTCCGAACTGACAGTGAACTCGGCTCTCCCTTAGGGTCGAAGTAAGGTAGGCCACGGACTTCCAAGACTTGTTTTACAGTCGCCCCACCAACGTTAATGGACAATGTGCTCGATCCGTCCGCTTGTCGTTCAGTCGTCTTAGTCAATGACAAATCACAGACCACTTTGGAACATCATTCTCGTTGCCAAATTTGGTGATGGCCGATTAATAACAAAGATAAACATGGATAACAACAACAACTTCAATCAGGCTTACAGTTAGCACGCCATGTTACGACCATGGGTCCTAGCGAACCAAATCATCTGTATAAATGTCGCGAAATATATCTTGCACTGCTTGTAAGCACTACAAGCTGTACTTTATAACCGACAGCCAGTCAAGGCCTTAAATTAAAGAAGGCTAATTGACCAGCAGAAGAAAAACGAAGAAAGTAGCCTATAGAAAAGATTTGATTGCCGGTCATTTAGTCTAAAGCCACAACTCTGTATGTTAAGTTTTGAGCAAATATAGAAATTCAGAATCATAATGAACGTTAAGTCAGGTAATTTTCCATTTAGACAACATAATCAAAATAAGTAAAATCCGTTGGCGTGTTGGCTACTAATAAATAAAAAAATAACTTAACCTTTTCCGATTGCGTCTCAAGGAATTGCAGTTTTCAGTTGCCACGAGAGCTACGTTTCATTGGGAATGTCCAATCGGAAACTGGAAAAGGCTCGGAAAATGGTAGAGGACTTGAAGGATACTTTCTAAAACCACAACACCACATTTCGAGATTAAAATTACCGAAATACCGCAAGAAAAATTGTCCAATACCGTAATAATGTTCCCCTCATACTTACTTCGATCGGGGTTACTAGTCAGTCCATCCCTATGGCTACAATGGAGACAAAAATCCTTGGAACGGTTCTAGAAAACTTTGTTTCCACATCCTTAACTTATGTAATAATTGGATGTAGCATAATATGCACTTCTCTAAACACGTTGATACCGATTACCGAGAATGGCCCTCCTCTCCCCCCAGTATAAAACTTTCTGGGCAACGGCATCACATATTCAAAGCCAATATACATGATATGGGTAGAATTCGGATTAGGCGGCTTTGCTCAGTCGTTCTTTTTATCACTGGAAAGAAAAATATTCGTTTCTTTTATGAAAGACAAAAACACAGATTGAGTTTGTGTCATTTTCTCATTGGTGTATCCGGCTGTAAAACCTTGAAGGTAGAGTAAAACTATCATTTTCACAGATTTTATTTCAGTCTAATTCATGTTTTTAAGTCGTAAATTTACTTTAGGCATGTTTCAGGGCAGTGCCCGAAATTTTTGTCCGAAATGTTTGTCCGAAATGAGGGAAAATGTTTCCGAAAATTAATCGTCCGAAATAAAACGTCCGAAATTTTATGAAAGTGATGTATTTGTTTTTACTAGACTGTATAAGATTCTAAATCTTCCATTCTCTAAACGGCAAAACTAGCCAAAAAGCAACAAAACAGCACTAGCCGTATTTTGGATGGTAATAAAATTTCTGCAAGAAGGTCCTTTGTCTGAAGACATGAGTGCGAGGCTAGGGTGTATAAAGTATTTTAACGCTCTTTCTCTTTTATAAGAATTTATAATATGGCAAGGTAGTAAATCCGAGCGTTCTGATTGGTTCTAGTCTGCGAGCAAGTTCTTCGCAGGCTAGATTGGTTCTTTCTTCGTCGAGATTTCGCCATACGGACCGTTCCCACTAAGCTGTGTATTTTTGTTTTTTTGCTTTTCGAAAGCCGGCAAATTCACTAAAACTACATAAACAAAACGTGTTAAGACTATCATTCTTCGCAAAGAAACTACCTAAAAGATTGATACTTTACAGAGCTTACAACATGGACGGCGAAGACGAATATTCACTAAGCGAATTTTGTTATCCTGAAAGTCTGATAGAGAAACTGAAACAGGCATCAGCGAAAGTCAGAAGGCCATAGACGATTTTATAAACAAACAGAAAAGTGCAAACATAAATAAGAAGATGGCTACCGACATGAACACTCTTCTCCGCTATATGGAAGCTAACGGTATTTGAAAGCTTATCTGCGTCGGAGCTTGACCTTCTTTTGTCTATTTTTTTATGAACACACGCAGGAAAAATGGAAAAGAGAATGAGGGCAGCAGCAATTTCCTGTTTTCAGCGCAGTATAGAGCGAAACTTAAACTGAGAAGAAATATCCATTGAACATACTCAAGGGCGATGTGTATCAATGAGTTTGAAAAATCGAGAACTGTACTAGTTGCGAAGCGCAATCTGTTTTCAAACTCGCGTTACAGCGGTAGCCCTTTCAATTCAATTGACCGGAAGTGTGTTTAACAGAAAACAAACAATCATGACCCGAGTGCCATTCAATAAACTACTTAATTACTAACCTAGTAGCTAGCTCGAGCCGCCACAGACCTCGCTGTGCCACAATAGGTCCGTACTGCCACGACCTCGGGCCAACATTCCCCAGTACGGCCCTCGCGCTCGGTTAGTAAGACCCTGGTGAAAATCCTGACAGGATCTTTGAGGATCTTTATAGATCTTCAAGGACCTGCCAAAGATCCTTAAAGATAAGGATCTTTTAAGGATCCTTTAAAGATCTTTAAAGATCTTTCAAAGAAATTAAAAGATCTTTAATGGAAAGATCTTTCAAGGATCTTTGCTAGGATCCTTTAAGATCCTTGAGGATTCTGTGAAGATCTTTCAAAGATCTTTGAGGAATATTTGTAAGGATCTTTCAAAGATCTTTGCTAATATCCGTCAGGATCTTCACGGATTTTATCAAGATCTTGCAAGGATCCTTGGTAAGATTCCAAAAGGATCTTTGGTAAGATCCTTCAAGATCCTTGAGGATTCCATAAGGATCTTAGAAAGATCTTTGAGGAATCTTTCCAAGGATTTTGCAAAGATCTTTGCTAAGATCCATCAGGAACTTCAAGGATCTTATCAAGATCTTGCAAAGATCCTTGGTAAGATCCCAAAACGATCTTTGTTAGGATCCTTCAAGATCCTTAAGGATTATATGCGGATCTTTGAAAGATCTCAAAGGAATCTTTGCAAGGATCTTGCAAAGATCTTTCCTAAGATCCTTCAGGATCTTCAAGGATTATATCAAGATCTTACAAGAATCCTTGGTAAGGTCCCAAAAGGATCTTTGCTAGGATCCTTCAAGATCCTTGAGGATCATATGAGGATCTTTCAAAGATCTTTGAGGAATCTTTTCAAAGATATTGCAAAGATCTTTGCTAAGATCCTTAGAACCATTTATAATTGTTGTTACAGTTTATTACAAATCTAAAACAGGTCTGACTCAGTCTCATACATTACAATGTAAAGACAGGGTTCAAAAACAGATTCGCTCCATAGTTCCTCTAATGTATCATACAGGAGAACCAAACTCGATTAAGTTCAATTTTAGAGCGACAACTGAATTTTAGAGGTTAATATCTATAAAAACATCGAGGATGAAATTTGCGAAATTTTAAGAATATTTGTAGAATAAACCTGAGGCTGAGATTTTGAAAAGAATATAACTTTGTGTGTTGAAAAATTGTAAATGCAATACAATTATGTTTTTAACTAAGCTGTATAAAATTAGCCAAATAACCAAAACGCAATAAAAAGACAGCACTAGCTATATGTTCGATGCTAACAACATTTCTGCAACAAGTTATGTGCGTCATGTGAGGTTTTAATGCATGAAGGCTGGCTTTCGCCTACATTCGAAAACAGAAATGTTATGGGCCAAAATCCTGGAATATTCACAAGAATATTTTCAGCCTAAAATCGGCAGAAACATAAGAATATTCAGCCTCAGACGGAAAAAAAATATTATCATATTCTGAATGTGTAACTGTGCTATCTTACCGTAGGGAAAGCGTTCCACAAGACGATGTTTCGAAGCTCGAACGATCCACGTGAAAACGTTGCGTTACACATTGCTTGCGGGCCGAAGTTGCCTTGTCACGGTCACGCTAGTTGTGAACGCAGACAACAGTTCTTGTTTTTATGCCGATCGCTGTCACCGCAATAAAAAGATCTTTTTGATATAAGGATTGTTGAACGTAAGACGAGTTGATAGGAGGGGGTTCAGCCGAGAAGCTGACTCGTAAAAAGGTAAGTACATGTACATGTATGATCAATGTGATATTCGTTTCACTTCCTCGTCAAAACCAGTTCTCATGTAAATCGCTTGAGGCTTCTCTGAAAAGCTAATTTCATAATGCATGAAATGATTTATATCCGAGGTAAATAGCTAATCGAACATGCTATGTGTACTCTGAATTGTTACAAGTTTTGAGCGCGGAATCATGGGGCAAAGATGACAATTGGTGCAACTACCTTAAAATTGAGTGATATTGGCCGTTTTTAACTCGTGAAGCGCATGCGCAGCACGAGTTATCGTGAGTTGTGGACAAATGTGTCGCTCGATCGATGGGCTGTAAACTTTATGCAAATGAGGTACGCTCGCAGCTTACTTTTAAATTGCTGTCTATCTTTAACACTTTCTTGTTCGATTTTTGCCGCGAAAAAAATTCGAGATTCACCGTTTCGTCAAAAATCATGTTTTTTCACTAAAAAGTCATTGCGGGACATGTCTAAATTTATATTCGTTTGAAAGGTCAAGAATATGACCTTTCTCAGCTATTTTGTTCTTTGAGATAAAAATAAATCTCGGATTACAATGTCACATCGAAACCCACGCGTTACACAAAATTCCATTCGAACTCTGGCTTCGAAGCAAAATATCACTTTCGCATTGACAAATACCACACATCGGCAGAAGTAAAATCTATTCCTTATCAATCCAGCTTCATCATGTTAAAATTTCAGCAAAATCGAACAAAACCAGACGGAATTAGAATTTTATCTTTTGTATCTCGCTCAAGTGTTTGAGTAAACTTGATTAGGGCGGTAACCCGTAGCAACCAAAAAACACGGGCGAACACACGAAAGCCGTTTTGGTCCACAAAATCCACAAATATCGTTTAACAGCTGAAACTTGAATGGAAAAATCTTTTTCGAACTTTTCTAAAGTAATTTAGACGAAAAAACTACTTCTGAGTGCTACATAAGAGAGCGAAACGAAAAACAAAGCAGACAGGCATGACAAGGCGAAAACAAGCCGATAATTTATTCAACGTGGGCCGCTGCACGTACGCAAACAAACTCTTGTTTCTGGATAATTTCAGCCTTACCAGCCAGCGAATGGTTCCAAAAATACTTACACTAGCCTTACAAATGTCCTGAATTCCATTTCCGAAAGATTTGGCCCAATTCTTGGCCAAATTAAACATTTCTTCGCGATGTCCGCCATTACGGCCAAATGCATACTAATTTGTCAGATTGGCAAACTTCTCCCGAGGGGGGGATAGCACGAAAAGAGCTGAAAATTGGCCTGTGATTGGATAATTATTAGGGCATTTCACTGTCCAAATTTGGTGAAAAGCGGATGTAACGCAAATTTTCTGTCACGATTTAAGTCATCAGACTTCAGTATCTGAAATTTACAGGGTCGGACTAGAAAGAGTTTTAAAATAAGCTGTTTTAAAGGTCTAAATTAAAAGATATAAGTTAAAGAAGGCTCGTCTACCGAAAATGAGAACATCGAGAATCGTAAAATCGATGAGCAGCACAAGTTCTCACTGGATGCCAAATTCGTGTGGATTTTACAAAAAAGCGGAAGAAGTACGGTTTTATGGTATGGTAAATGGGCATATAACGAGCGAAATGATATAAACACAGAGCAATTAGTTTCTGTATCTCTAAAAATAAAGAAAAAAAGAAAAAAATTGAGCCTACACCCGGAGTCAATCGCGGTACACTTGAACGGCAGAGGTACGCAGTACCACTGAGCTATGTCAACATCAGGTGCAGAAAGCGAAAAAAAAATAAACATTCTTATTAGTATCAACTATAAAACCTTGGACAACTCAGCGGGCTCGAGTCTATACGAGGATTTTCCGTTGGTTAATTTCCTCGTACTCTAAATATGAAAATCAGCCACAATATTCCCAAAACCAAATAATATTAAACATAATCCAAAAAAAATATTTCAATTCGTTTGTTCGCTTCACGAGTTTGCTCACAGAGCACTTTGATTATACTAGAGGACGCATTATCCGTCGGGACGAACTTGGGCAAACATTTGTAGTTCGTCTGGTTATGCGTCTCTAGTATAAAGACGGGCACAAGACGTATTATACGTCCAGACGAGCTATCCTTCGAAATGCGTCTTGAACGACGCACTAAGAGAGATAGTTCGTTTAGACGGATAATGCGTCTTGTGCCCGTCTTTATACTAGAGACGCATAACTAGTCGAACTACAAATGTTTGCCCAAGTTCGTCTAGACGGATAATGCGTCTTTAGTATAAAAACGGCCATTCACACGTCATGGACTAATATGAAGCTTGTAATCGTATACTTGAGTAAACAACGAGCAGTTCTTCGCCACACTTACCCGCTCCGAAATGAAAGATTTGAATCGCCACTATAATCCAAACAGGTAGCTTCGCTAAATTCGTCGTCCTGATCGCCATCGAAACCCATAAACATATAAGACTGATTTGCTTCGACGTCGTTCCGCGTCGCCGACTCACAACGACGCAACTTCCGGTCACTTTGTTGATAGGAGTTATCAATCAATGTTGTCAGCGGTCAGCCGTGTTCCGGGCATGAGCATAATGTTGTACGACAAGACAGCATGGCCGAGTGTTGGCTGAGAATAAATAGTTGCGTTTGTTGAACGTGACGTCTTTCCTTTCCATGGCTTGCCTTGCCGGTCAACAACTTGAGGTGTGACTTGGGTGGAAACAGCGGAAGTCAGACACTATGTCACGCTTAAGCGGAAATTGGCTGGTCGATGAAATATTTACAAAGCTCGTTGCTGAACCCCAATATAGTGGATTCTAAATAAGAAACAATGCCAGATCAAACAAGTTTCTTCCAGTATTGCGATTCTGAGAAGATCACACAACGCGGATGAAGCAAAACACGGGGTCAGCTCGATAAAACGTACGTGCGACTGGCTCAGGATTTAGTTCGAGAGGGTCGTCAGGGTTAAAAAAAAACAACAACAAAAAAATGAAATAATCAAATATAATATTTAAAAAATGTCAAAATCCTTTGTGCGCATGGCGAAGGTTCCCCATACATGTTCGGACAAAGGATAAGCAGGAACTCTGTTAAATCAATCACATCAATACACTTTTTAATTACAAAATGTTGGAATTATACATTATACACCAATTAACTAAGTTAGCCGAGTACGTATAAACAAAAGTATATATATTTCTCTGATTCATTAATGTCGCTGGATTCTTTTGAATATTTGAATTCGTAAGCGTTTTCACTTGAAAGTTATTCTGATTCCTCGACCGTTTTCACACATTGAGATTATCACAGCTAGGCATCCACGTGGGAACGGTCATGGAGCGTTTCGCTATCGGGTTCATTACAGTTTCAAGAATTGCTTACACATATTCGCGTTTTAGAATTCAGTTTTGTTCTGTGTCGTCATTAACTTGGCAAGTGAGTACAGACAGGATAAGAGCCAAATTAAAGCCAAAGGTTATGCCGCACGCTTGACAAAAAAAAAAAAAAAATGAAAGAAACTGAAATATATGAATTGTAAAAATAAATTGGTATACAGGCAAGTTTATTGATACTACACAGAGGCCAGTTTTTTCGACTACGTTCTCAGCGTTCAGGGTTTGCATGGCATGTTGACTTCTATTCTTCCTAAGGCCTAATAAAAGAAATCTTCTTTAAATTTCCGCTAGCCTCGTTTGCCTTTCTCCAACCGGAGAGAAACGATTAAGATTTCAGCTAAAAATCGCATATTGATGACCTAATCTTACGGCATGCTACAGAGCCCTACGGGGAGATTCTCCACGATTCGAGTTTTGCCCCACGCAAGTGGTATTAAAAGAAGAAATGGATTTGTAAAATAAGGAAAAACAAAATGAGTATCTAATTTCATGTCGTAATAAGTGAGCCGTAGCCAAATAGCCGCGTTCCTGAACATAAGGCAGAGTTTTCACTCCGAAAACGCATCATATATTTTCCGTCCACTCAACGGCGGAGAAATTTGAAAACGAAACGAAAATTCCGTTTAAAGAGCGTTTTCGATAAGTTCCGTTTTAGTGATAGCTAGTCTGGACGGTAGACCTAACCGTAGAAATAAAGCTGCGTTTTCACGTTTCTCCTTCGTATTGTGGACGGGGCTAATATGCCTAATCAGGTAATTTTCCCTTAGGTCCACTACAAATAAAAACAAGGAAGTCAACTGACCAGAGTTTGTGTAATTTAACAGTTTTTTTTTGAACTGTGCCACTAGGGTTAATTGCCAAATCATTAGTGTTTTAAGGGATTGGCTAACCACAACGGTTACTCTGCTACGGATCATCACACTCCGATGTCTGATCCAAATTTTCCTCTGGTAATTTTGATCTTGCGTCTGTCTTGACATAATCAATGTCGGCGTAGACCGTTGGAAACTCTCTTTTAACTGCTCCCGTATTGCTTGTTGTGGAGTGGTTTAGGTCAGCGTAGACAAGTCCACGGCAAGGGGAAGGCTTCTGTATATGAAGCAAAGTGTTCATTATTGGAAAGAGAAGATCAGCAATAAAAAAATATATCAGGAGTAAAAACAACAACAACAACAGAAGCGGCTACAGGGATGTCCTTTAATACTTATTGCGTTCACGTAGTGTAACGCAAGCCTAACTTTTCCCTGTGACTTTCAAAGTTGGTTCTGTGCACGGTTATCTATTGAAAAATCCACATTCCTGTATGGCCTGCCTGCTTGCTTTTTGCAGGGGCATGTAACGGACAGTAAACTGGTGCCGTTATTAAGACATGTGATAAGACATGTGACGAACATGTGAGCAGGCCATGTGAGTTCGTCTTTGCTCTGGATCTTTTTTTTTCCAATCAGTCGCCGTAGGCTTCGCTATTTCGTGCTCTCAGCGTTGGATTTTGGTGCATACGCTTCGACGGTAGCTTTTATCAAAATCTGAGGGAAATTTCATTGTTTATTTTAGATGTTCACGAGGACGACTTTGAATCGCCTCCCTGTATTTTGATTGCATGTGTTGATTAGTTCCAGTTGCGACAGATGGTTCAGTGTTCATTCGGTAGAACATTGGTACTCTGAAGGAAAGCTCCATAAGAGTGAGCCCGAACCAAGGACCGGCAATGTAAATACTTAGTAAATGCTTTGAACTTAAGATAATAAATACTGTCTACTGTATTCATTAGGGGAAATACGTGAATCAGTCAGTCAGAGCCACCTTAACTTTTTGAAAATTTAAAGTGGCTCTGAACCCCATGTACAGAATTTTTTTAAACTTTGCCAAAAGTTGCGCCTTATCATGCTTATCAAAAGTTGATAGTATAAAAAAAAATTTCACCGTGCCCCTAAAGCTGTAATTAAGGGTGTTTTTCAGAGGTCATACTGTTGCTATGGTAACCTATTGTGTCAAGAAAATGATGACAACGTGTTCACCAATGATTGGGCAGTTTTTTGATACCATGATTGTAGCATCAAATGATAAACAGTGGTTATAACGACCTATCCAAATATAAGTGTTGGAAACTGTTTTGAGCCACCTTAAAGCAGTTTTTCGGACTTTAGAAACAAAAAATGGCAAAATACATTACTGTATTACTTCGAAGTCGAATTCAAGGTTTGGAACGATTGCTAAAGCCACGGGCGTTGAAATGATTGCAAAAGCGGTCGGGAAAACTCTGAGCTTTTGCTTTAGCGTGAAGAATAATCTTATTTTGAATCAACATGCGGTCATGCAGGAAAGCACGTCTACGAAATTGTGATCATTTTAAACAGGTTTCTTCGCCTCAGCATGAATGAAAATTTATTGTTATTGAGCATCCTTTTACATTTCTTTCATTTCGCTCTCTGTATTTGGGAATTTTAGGTTTAAAAGTGAACAGTACACTGACAGTATCTCGCACGCTGGATTTCATGGCGACCACCAGCGCGGTTTGTTTATTAGTTAAGTTTATTGGCTTCGTTCAAATGTTTTTTTGGAGTGTTATTCAGCTACTACAGAACTGCCAAGAAAAGAACTAGATGGCCACTAACTCAACATAGTTGGAATACGACTCAGTGATCACACAATAATTGGCTTGCTTTTGTCGTCTTTTTTAATTTACAACTTTCATCTTTCTTTCGCAGCGCCGTGATATTTCCTCACGCGGCGAAGAAATTAATTGATTTCTTGTTTCCAGATTCGCAGATTGCTTTCGCTCGCTCTAAAATATTCCAAAGAAAACGCTCGGAGTGGCTCGGAGGCAATTTCATGCAGGCATCAATGGGTTTATCTTATTTATCTTCCATAACATAAGACTTTCTTAACGTTTTGCACTGGATGGTTTTCGATTTATTTTTTGAAGTATATATGAAATAATTCATAATTGTACTGCGGTTGAAGATGAAAGTTAAGTGTGATCATCGCAGTAAATTTTCCAATTTAAGCAACTGGAAAGAGGAAGCCTGAAAAAAATCAGGCCTTCAACGGGATTCGAACCTGTGACCTCCGCGATACCGGTGCGATGCTAAGTGGCTTCATAGCTCAGTTGGCAGAGCATCGCACCGGTATCACGGAGGTCACAGGTTCGAATCCCGTTGAAGCCCTGATTTTCTTCAGCCTTCTTCTTTCCAGTTGCTTAAATCGGAAAATTTACTGTGATGATCATAATTGACTTTGATTTATTTTTTATTGCGTGACAATGAAAACGACCTGAAGTTTGCAATGAGTTCAACGCTTTGTCGAACGTTGCCAACGCATTCCAAAATAATAATAAGAGCGCGTTGGAAAGCGTTTCCAACGGGGGTTGAAAAACGTTCAATGCATTTTTGACTTATCTCTTATGTCGGGTTTTTGCAAATAGGGTCACATACAGACTAACGCGGCATCTCACGGAAACGGCTATAAGACGTCTTGTTTTTCAAAAGACGTGAAATAATAGTTGTAAAGGAGAGGTCAAGAGAGCAGTAATGTTTGATTAATACTCTAAGAAATGAAAAAAAAAAACGGATAAACACACACAAACCTGAGGTGGTCTCGTTTTCTTGTTTGCCTTGTCGACAACGGCATACAATTGATCTTTTTTCCCGTCTCCTGAGAGTGCGTCTTGCGAGTGATTGACCGGCTTCACGGAAGAACATCTCACGTCTGAGTGATTTGCCGGATCCGCGAAGGACGAGCGATTCACAGGTTCAGCAGCTGAATTCGGGCGAATTGCAGGCTCCAAAAGTTTCGAGCAAGGTGTTGTGGCATGGAAACTTGCCGCAGTGTCTCTACCTTTGTTTTCTTTTTGAACAACCGCATAAACGTGATCTCTATTTTCCTGTTTTCCCGCAGTTTTAACATCCACCACTCCATGCGCCTCAAGCTTGTTGCTTGTAGCATACAGTGGTGAGCTCTCCAATGGCATACAATATCCATCTTTAGATTGCTTTTGCTTGGCTGTTCCATCCTCGTGGGTTAAAGCCTCTTCTCTATGGGTCTGAGACTTCCTGCTGGTCTGTTTAACATTAGCATAAGTGGGCCCTTCTTTGTCTCCAATGGTTTCATACGTGTCTAGAGCCGCCTCAGTTCGCGAAAGAGTTACATGTACTGTGACTTCTGCAGCAGAGCTCTCCAGGTGTCCTCCGTGTTCAACTGACTGTTGTCCTGGGCTTGAAGGTTTCTTGTAAGTGCAACGGACACGACTTTGGACTTCACCGCGTGATCTAAAACATTGTCATGACAATGATAGATTGACATCTTACATCACCAGATGCCCGCTTTATTTACTAAAATTATGAAGCGTGTCGAAGTAGTGTAGTAATTGGGGTGACCGGCGCATCGCTAAAATCAGCCCCTTAGTGTGGTCAGTGTGGTTAGCGCATAAAATCAGCCGCTGAGCGTAGTGAGCGTATATATCAGATTATCTAAATATACGCACTAATCAGCGTAGAGTATATATCTTACACTAAGGACTCTTAATAGCGTAGGATATAGTAAATTTAGACAGTTCGTAGTTAGCGTAAAATGCGTACGCTGAATTTTTTAGCCGGGTCTTCTGAGTACAGTGGAGTAAAATCTAATTCAGTCTTTATTTTTTGATTTGTTTTCCTTTCTAAATACTTTTTAGCTAACCTATCTCGAATCTTAAACCTTTCATTTTTTCTATCTTTAGGTATATTTTTTGAATTATAATCATTTATTATTTGATTGATCAATGATATATTTTCTTTTTCTAATGCTCTTCTCATTTTTTTATTATCTATTTTTTTTGAAATACAAGCTTTTTGACATTGTTCTATTATTTTTAATGACATCTATAATCAATTAATTATATTCATTTTTTTCTTTTAAATTATCTTTTTCTTTTTCTTAATTAGGGTCACTTATCAGCAAGAATTTTTTTAAAAAAATGATGTCCATACGCATAACTAGCAATACCATCATCTAAGATATATCTTTTATCATCAAAAGGTGATAATGATACTTTATTAATTTGGTAACTGCATATTTGATGATACTCTGACCTTATAGTTCTCATCTTATGCCTCATAGTAGTACAATTGTATAACGTTTCACGGTAATCAGAGTGACATAATTCACGCTTTATTACATTCTTTTTAACACCCTTAGCAGTCTTGTTTTCTCGATTTTCTGTCTTGTAAGAATACATTTTACTTTTTAGACCAACAAATTCAGTGATTGGATCACCTGACGCTTCATCCTTAAATTTACCAATTACTTTTTTATTATTATCAAAATAGAACTTAGAAGATTTAGGATAGTCACTATTGTCAAATAGGGCCTTATCCTTATAGAAATCACTATATATATCATCTACTATTATATGGTAAACTAAAGAGTCGGTATCAGTAAAAAGTAACTTCCCTTCAGGGTATTTTTTTCTGATATAATTATAATGGAAGTCATACATTAGTGTTTTACTTAACTCTAAGATACAGAAACCAACATAAGATGGTTTATCTAAGACTAGTCTCACCTTTTTCATTTGTACTCCTACTAAATTTTCGTCAAGTATTTTAGAAGAAACGTAGGTTGGTTGTCTTGTTAGCTTATTTAAATGATTAGGATCAGTTTCTAAATGGATATTGGATCTTTTTCTTAGGTTTTCCATGGTTTTACCAAACACTGAATTACTCATTAATTTAAAGAAGTCTTTTTCAAAACTATTTTTAGCCATTGTTCTCTTTTGTGTATTAAAATGGATGTATTTTTTCATCCAAGGTTTCTGTGTAAATTCTAATACTCTATGTACCTTTTTTAACTTCATACCAAGAGATAAATACTGCTGTAAATTTCTGTAATGTAAAATATACTTTTCTTTAGACATAAGGTTAGGTACTAACTTGTGTACTCTACCACTGCTAATATTTTCTGAATCTTTTAAACCTTTGCAATATGGAGATAACATATCATCGCTTACTAAAATCTTTTCTGGAGCTAATGGATAATCATTGTGTAAATGGTGTAACTCTTCAGGATATTCTAAATCTACCTCTAAAATAACCCCTTTTCTACTCTCATCTGTGTATTTATCTAATATAAAATCTTCAGGGGGTAACCATTTGAAATGTCCGACTGGTAGTGACTGTGACATTGCCCAACCATAAAGATTATTTGCATCTAAATACATTATATAAGAAGATATATTTGTTATTTGCTACTGCGTGTCTATGTGCTATATAAGAGATACCACCACGCATTCCTTTTTCAATGAAGAGTTGTGCGTCAAGGTCTGAAATTAAGTCTAGATTTATTTTTGTCATTCTGAGAAATGCATCCCACGATAACCCAGGTGCAGAAAAATAATGAGAAGGGTCTAACTTATAATACGCCAGACAAGTACTTCTGAAACTTTCAATTCAGATACATCAGCTAAGAGTAGTACATCTGTCCGCAAATATAAATCATGATACTCACCCAAGTCTCTGATTTTAAAGACACTCCATACTTCTTTTGCGTGCTCATAGTCACTTTCTGAAATATTTGTATCATTTAAAATACTATAAAAATCTGAAATCCCTGGTAAAGACTTCTTGCTGAATCTTCCAAATGAGTCAGTGTAATCATAAGGGTAAACACCTTTTTTCGTTATTAATCTAAATTGATCATCATTTGGAAAAGCTTCTTTTGAATAAATAAATGCATTATCACTTAAATTACTGCTTAGTCGGTCTAAACTCTGGCTCATAAATGAAAAACTGTCAATGAAAGTCAAATGATTACCTAGTCTAAAACCAATATATTTCTCAAAATTACTTGCTATAACACCAACATTAATATTAACATCTCGTCTTATTAAATCACCAATCTTTTGCATTATAAAATGGCAGTCATAGCCTTTAAGATTATGAAAGATTACAGGAATTTTTAACTTTTCTGCACTAATAGCCCATTTTAGATTGCAATCTCTGTGTGCAGCGCCACGATATTGACCTGTAATATGGCAATGATCTCGGACTTTTTGTTTATCTTCATTAAATTTTCTTTCACAAATATGGCATACAGTACTATTTTCAAAATCTATTTCATTTCGGACTGTCATATTTAATGGTTTCTGGAATCGTTCTCGCACTATTCTCTGACAATCTTCTACTTCACTTAACATCTTGATGATAAACTTTTCGATACAATCGCCACCACGATAAATTTCTACTGGTTTAGAAAATCTATTATCATATCTACAGACTAATTTATATCCGTAACCACAGGCTCGGTGGCTCTGATAAGTGGTAGTGTAAGATTTACCATCACTAGGCTGACAACCGTCTATTTTTTCTGTGATAGCTTCAAAATCAGCGTAAATGACAAAAGGTACAGGTAACATTTTCTGGTGATTTTGGAAATAAATTTTTGATCCTTCTTCAGGCATTCTTATTGCCTGGGTTTCATTAATAGCTAAGCAATACTCTCTATGCATTTCTAATGTTCTCTCGGAAGAGCAACAATGAAAACAAGACATACAAAAATATTTCCTATCTTTATGTTTAGTGAATGATGTCATAAATTGATTAAAATTCTTAATAAGCACATAGTGGCTGTTTTCCTTTTCTTCGTCTTCAATCCATAGTAATTCTAAGTGGTCTCGAAATTTAGCTTTTGATATTCTGATAGGATAAGCTCCCCTATCATAACCAAATACATTAATATTAATAGAATTTTGCTTTTCTATTTTATCAATATCTTTTATAGTGACAGGGAAAGTGACACCAGTGTAATCTAACCGTTTAGCATATTCTCTGTCAGAAAGTTTAATTCTCTGTGGGTCTTTTTTCTGAGGATTTAGATACCTGACGTGGCACCATAGGAAACATCGATTATCTTCATTTTTAGGATTGACTTATGTCTTCTTTGGGTTACGTAGTTCCTCTGGGAGCTTAAGATATGATTTACCTTTTAATGGAAAGTAAGAGACAATATTAATGTTATGTAAAAGTGCTAATTCAAATATCCAACCAGAACCTTCTGATAACCAACGGGCTATTAACTCTAAAATTCTTTCAATAGCATTATGAATACTTTCTGATATATCATCAATATTTGTAACTGTATAAGGGCCAGCGTTAAAATAGGGTTCTCGGTAAATTGTCTCATTCTCTGTACGTTTTGATAATCGTACTTTTAGAACAGTATTAAATTTAAATCCCCTTTTAACTGTTAATAATTCCATTAAAAGTTTAAATATTGCTTTTCTAGTATTATTTAACTGTACTGAGGGGTCATATTTATCAACAATAGATACTTCATAAGATTTGACATTACCTTTGAGAGCTTTAGATTTCTCTGTAATAGTAACATCATCGTCTTTAGGGATAAATTTTAATAATCTTTTAAATTCTCTTATAGTTTCAAGTTTATAATAAGGTGTGATTTCATCAATAAGTCTTTTTACCTTTTTTTCTAGTGCTGTTGGCATCTTTCTGATTGGTGAACGAGGTAATGCTATTGGTATCTTTCTCTGTTTAGGTACTGGTCTTTTAGGTTTATATTTAGTTGGTGTTAATGGTTCTGGTAAATTAGTTTCACTTATTGGATCATCTAAGATATTACCTCCAACAAATGAGTTTTTTAGTCTATTTTCTGCAAATAATTTGATTAGTCGATTTTCAACATATATACAATCTTCTGGATTCTTACATCTTCGTACTCCTTGTAGTGGTAGTTGTAGTTGTAGTTGTAGTGGTAGATGCCCACGTGGAGATGGATTTTGTAAATTACGCTTATGAAAATCTGTCTTTAAATGTTGATATTTTCCCTTTTTTGCATATTTTTTCTTACATACATCACAAAACCAATAAGATGGTTTTGGTATTGCCATATCCTTTTTGGGTTTAATTTTTATTTTATTAACCATCTATATAATATATATATATATGTTGTTATGGAGAATGGATGTATCTAGAACCTTCTAGAATATTTAATACGTTTCGTGTCACGATGACTCAGCAGTTTTCAAGTTATTTACGTATTATGATGTAAATAGTTTTATTATGTATTGTTACCGAAAATAGAAACACCAAGAACATTCTAGAACATTACTGAAATGTATATAAAGAGTCAGATACGTAGTATTTACGGCTTCGAAAGAGATTTACGGCTGGAAAAGAGTTACGGCTTCGAGAGAGTTGGCTTAGTTTGTCAGTAAGAGTGAAAGAGTTATCGACAGTCGACGGTGGTTCGGCTTTGTTAGTGTTCTCGGCGGAGACCGAGTGGAGTACTATTGCTGTTGGAGCTATAGAGGAGCTTTTGTTCAAGGTCAAG
>OZ026603.1:25206680-25289180 GCA_964020085.1 Micromussa lordhowensis | reverse complement strand
TTACAGAGTGCCCCTGTATTGGCAGCACCAGACTTCAAGTCTTCCTTCAACCTGGCGGTAGATGCAAGTGATGTGGCCGCTGGTGCCGTTCTGTTACAGGAAGATGATGAAGGTGTGGAACATCCTGTATGTTACTTTTCAAAGAAATTCAATAAGAACCAAAAGAACTACTCCACCATAGAGAAAGAGTGTCTAGCACTAGTGTTAGCACTACAGCATTTTGAAGTTTATATCAGTTCTTCTAGTTTACCTATTGTTGTTTATAGTGATCACAATCCTCTTGTTTTTATTCACAAGATGAAGGGTAAGAATCAGCGATTGCTTAGGTGGAGTTTAATGTTACAAGAGTATGTTTTGGATATAAGACACATCAAAGGAAAGGACAATGTCATTGCTGACTGTCTCTCACGAGTGCGAATCTAAAGCAAGAAAGTTTTACAAACTTTCTTTTCTTGAAGGAGGAGGGTGTTATGGAGAATGGATGTATCTAGAACCTTCTAGAATATTTAATACGTTTCGTGTCACGATGACTCAGCAGTTTTCAAGTTATTTACGTATTATGATGTAAATAGTTTTATTATATATTGTTACCGAAAATAGAAACACCAAGAACATTCTAGAACATTACTGAAATGTATATAAAGAGTCAGATACGTAGTATTTACGGCTTCGAAAGAGATTTACGGCTGGAAAAGAGTTACGGCTTCGAGAGAGTTGGCTTAGTTTGTCAGTAAGAGTGAAAGAGTTATCGACAGTCGACGGTGGTTCGGCTTTGTTAGTGTTCTCGGCGGAGACCGAGTGGAGTACTATTGCTGTTGGAGCTATAGAGGAGCTTTTGTTCAAGGTCAAGTGGACCGAAAGGAGAACAAGAAGGATTCTGAGTTTTCTGTCAGTGGTGACTAGAGTTCAGGCAGTAGGTTAAACTTAGCGGTACTGTAGTATTTTATATTGTTTAGAAGCCGCTCTTCTGTAGTCGAGATATCACATCACGTATTTTAAATAAATAAGTTGAGTTTGAACGAGAGTTTATAAGTGTATCTTTCTGTCGGTCGAGAGTGATCGTAACAATGTCTAATTTTTTTTTTTTAAATCTTAACTTTTTTAAATTATTAAATTATTATAAACTAATTAGTGTGCCAGTAAATTTAATCTTGTGTAAGTTTCTATTATGTTTCTGTGTCTTTAGATGCATATATTTTCCTCTATAAGTGTAATTTTTTCCATTTCCACATACATCACAGTACCATTCAGTATTTTTCAGTCTTTCATTGTTAATTTTGTTTCTCTCTTCTCGTTTCAATTGTTCTTCTGTTTTTTCCATCTATATAATTATTTATGATATCTAATTTTTTTTTTTAAATAATTTTTTCTAAATCTTTTAATGGCAGCCAACTGTTAAATTCGTCTGGGTAACCTTTCCATTTGACTAATGCTTTTCCTTTAGACTTTCTGATAATTTTCTCTATTCTATAGACCTCTTGATCTGTCTTTTGTAACTCTTCTCTATAGAAAGTACCCTTAATCGCTTCACCATTTAAGTCTTTTATCTTATAAGTAATAGGATTAGTGAATCTAATTTCGTCTATGATGAAAACTTCTTCAGTCCAATTAGGAGTATATCCTTTATCAAAGGTCACCCTTTTGTATTTGCTTATTCGAACTCTATCACCTATCACAAATGCTGGTTTATCATTCTTTTTGTCTCTCGCTAAATCACCATATAAATTAAAATAAACTTTTCCATAGTTTTCAGGTCTTCTAGCTTGGAAAGGCGTCATTCCTATTGATCTATGTCGGCTGTTGTTATAAGAGGCGAGTATTTTCGGAAGGATGTCAACGTATACTGTATTGTTTTGCATAGTGAATCTCTTATACATTTTATCTTTGATAGTTCTATTCCATCTCTCACAAACTGATGAGTTCTCTTCGTTTTCAGTGGAATAGATAGTTATCTTATCCTTAGCTAAGAGATCCAGCACATTTTTGTTATAATATTCTTTTCCTTTGTCTACCCATAACATTTTAGGCTTATTTTTCTTGAATATGCTTTCAAACGCTTTAGAGACTTCTAAGCCAGTTTTTGTCTTTAGAGGTACTATCCAACCATATTTACTGAAAAGGTCTAAGACCATTAAAAGATATTTATAACCTCGGTTCCATTTGCTAAGCTTTTGCATATCGACTAAGTCTGAACACCAGATGTCATCTACATTATGTGCAATGACTCTTCGCTTACGAAAATTTCGTTTTATAGGTTTGTGTAACTCATTAGCTAGACTGTCTAAATTTTCAGCGTTTTTTTTGACACCTAAACCAAGTTTTTGCTTTGTATTAATAGTGTTTCTAGCTAGCCAATGACCCCACTGTCTCTCATTCCAGGGAATTGCATCTAGAGCTTTGACCATTTTCTTGTCAGCCACATTTTTACATGATTTTACATTTACTCCCTTATCAGCACATACTGAGTAATCAACATCGTGTTGCATGGCTATAGCATCTGTCTTACCTGTTGGTTTATCATATATTTCATAGATTTGGCCAGTGTTTCGATCCCATTTTACTTGGTTTTCTAAATCATTGTAAGGACCAGTATATTTGTGCCCTGGTAAAGTCCAACCAGCTTTCGGTTTAGGTAACTTACCTATTGCTTTATGAATATCGACTTCTTTTCCAGTTCTTGGATCAATTTTTTTAGAAAGATCGTCAGCCAGAGAGTCAATTGCTCTATTCAAATACCTTTTACCAATGCCTTTAACCCTATCTTTTACATAATCTGATTTTATTGCTTTGCTAGCACCAATTTTTCCAAGGTTATACAATCCTTTTGCACCAGCAGCCAACCCTTTGACAATTAGTTCATCAAAACCGCTTCCTTGCATTTCTCCTTTAGATATAAACCTAAATTTTGCACTTCCACATTCAGCACAAATACATCGCATTGCATTTCTAACGTTTTTTGTAATTGCAAAAGTTTCAGAATTTGGTACACATTCTGTCCTTTTTCTTTGTTTAACACAATAAGATAACATATATTAATTCTAGAGATTATAATTGTAGAGGAGATATTAATTGTAGAGATATTATAATATAGCTCCTATGAGGGGAATTCCCTTAAATGGACTGTTTTTACCCAGCAATAGCCCTTTTCCTTTTCTACCTGACTTAACAAATTTAGTTTTTGTTATCCCACATTCTACGCATTGACATTTCATCATGGCACGACCATTTCTTGTCTGTACAACCCTTTCTGAACCAGGAACGCACTCTGTCTGTTTTCGTTGTTTTACACAATAGCTTTTCATCTATATAATAATTATTTTTTTATTATTTTAATTTATTATAATGGAACAAATTGACATTGAAAAAGAAATACGTAGAATAGAAGCGTTGTATAAACATTACAAACTTCTTTATAGAAAAATTGCCTTTTTATGTTGTTCTGGAGAAACTAAAAGAGTGAGAAATCTGAGAAATAGTTTGAAAAAAAAATTAAAAGATTTAAAAAAAATGAGAAGTCTTCAAAGCAATAGTTTAAAATAGTTTTCCATGAATTTTTCATTCTCTTTTGTGTCAAAGCTTAAAACTTGCAATAAATCGAAATAATCTACTCCTTTATGCATTTCATTCAAGAAATACAAGCAAAAATAGCCACAGGTTGTAGTATAGAGATTCTGTATTTGTTTGTTTTGGTGTAATAAAGTTAAGTTTTTCTCTTTTGCATGGTTTACCAACTCTTGAAAAGGCGGCATTCCAAAAGAGTCAAAGTAATTTATGGTACCATTACGAACATAGGTTGTAACCCAATGACTACCGCTCATATAATGAGGTTCTAAATTATAAATAAAAAGCGCTAACTTATGCTGATGTGGTACAGTCTGATCTCTACTTAAAACATTCTCTATAGGTATCTCTAAGTATTTACACCAATCTAAAAGATCAAAATTACTCATTTGGATATCTTTATGGAATTTAGGCAATTTTAGTAGTTCTTTTTTTTCCTCTTCCCCATGTGCCAATAAATGGTGGTGGAGCCATGGGCATTCCAATTCGGACTGCTGCTCCACCATTTGATCTTGGAGCGCCTATTCTAGGACCTCCTCTTCCTTTTATACTTCCTCCTTTTAATGCATCAATAATCATTGGAATACCAATACTAGCTAGTAACGTGCCAATACCACTACCTACTTGTTTTTGTGTAATTTTGAAAAGTAGATCTTCTCCTAATTTATGAGCTCTAGCTAAATCTCCTATTTGTCCTTTAGTCAGTAGATCACCCATTTGAGCTAACATATATAGATTTTTATTTGGTACTTGAAACATTTGACCACCACTAATTTTCTTAACTATTTGGCTTGCCCCTTCAGAAGCTAACCCTGCTAAAGCAGACAATCCTAGTGTTTTACCGATAGTTGGTGCTACATTCCTTAATACTGGCAATATTGAGCTAAATATCCCACTACCAGTTTGTCGCCTGATATTATGCTTTGATATAGTAATTACCATTCCTTTATTAGCTGTTTTGGCCTTAGCGAGTCTCTTAACAGTATTCATTGGTACCATAAGGACATTAGAACCACTTAACGCATTTTTTCTTAAGCGTAAACTTATTTCTTCTCTGTTTCTGTAAGCCATAGATAGTTTTCGTTTTTGCCCTTCAGAAAGTGTGACAGAAATTTGATGTAATTCAGTCATTATATATTATTTATGAACTTTTAAAAAAGTACATAAATAATATTTATTCTGTGGCTTATTACTCAGAATCATCACATCCTATTAGAGATATGACTGGTTCAGTCATTTGATCATCATCATCATCATCTAAGAGAAACTTATTGAAAAGATTTTCTTCTTCTTCTTCTTCTTTAAATGTTACTTGCATTAATTTTGGTTTTAAAGTAGCTCCAAAAGTTCCAGTTGTGAGAGAAAACCAGGCAGCAATAAATTTAACTTTACTTCGTGGCCCTATTGATACTGGTTCATATTCAATCTTTTCTCGATCCCATGTAAAAAAGCTTGTAGCTAGTATGTTATTGCGATAAAAGAGAGTAAACTCCATCTTTGATGGGTAATCGAGATATACTCTTTCATTATCAATCATTTTATAAGGTTTTTTACAAATTCTTTTCCAAGAACCACCTTCCCCGTGTCTATCATATCCTGCTACAGCTTCTCTTGGCATTTTTTTGACCTTTTCTAAAGAAAGAGAATGTATATAATTAATGAAGAATTGGTCTAATTCTTTGGCTTTTTCTAGATATTCCCCATCACAATTAATTTGCATGCTAGTACTTTGGTAATTACCATCTTTATCAAAGTATTCTTTGAAACCGAAGGGTGTATATCCTTCATATTTAACAAATAATGTTTTTCCTCTGTATAATATTCCAATCTGTGTTCCATTGTGTTTATTTGGCTTTGGTTTTGCAAAAGTTATCTTTGAAGTGTCAAGATCAAGAAAATTAACTATTTCTTGTCTTTCTTTCACTTTCATATATATTATATTAAAATATTTTTTCTAAGGCGCTTAGACATATGACTTATTATACGATAACTAATTGATCTCCCACTTTATCCAGAACAACATCTTCTTCATAAAGAACAATTGCATGCACTCGAAAATCAGCAGCAGCTGCTTGTGAGAGGCGAAATCTTATGTTAAGTTGCTTTGGATCTCTGCTTACCTGTTCTGTTTTATAAGTTAGGTCAAAATAGACTAGTGGGTAAAGGCTCGAAAAATTAGAGATATTCAGCTGAGTACCTGTATTATAATCATTCCGTTTCCATGAATAATTCATTAAATCATAATTGGTTCTTGTTTTACTTTCTGTATCATATTCAAGTTCTGGATAGAAGACACCATTACCATATTCAAGACGACAAGTAGCAAGATGACTATTAGCATTAGCAGCATTAAGTTTAAAAGTATCAAAAATATAAGGATTTGCTGTCATATCATTTGTCTTAAGTCTCTGGAAGTAGACAAAAACATGCTTTACTTTATCAATACTAGCTGAGATTCTGAAATCACCACTGTTTCTGGTAGTATCTGAAGTTTGGTACATTTCTTTGAGGTATTTCCATTTACAATTTGGTATTCACTGATGAATTTAGTCATAAGAGCATCTTTTGGTTCTAGTCGGGGTACCCATAGATAAAAACGATCAATTACTAATCTCAATGTATCAACTGCCCCATACAAGACTTCAGCGTCTGGTGTAAGTTCTATTTCAAATTGGAGATCCATTGGAGGTAAGATTCGTCCTTCTAATTCTTCGAAAAAAGAATACCTATTTAATGGAATACTTGTATTAACATGAGCTCTGTTAGCTGTTAATAAACGCCTACTTTCCAAACCAGTGTTTGTATCATCTGAAGTGGCATCTGTATCTAAAAACCATAAGCTATTTTTGGCTGTACTACGCCCAAAATCATCTGAATATTCTAAAAGATTTTTTGCAAAAGTTACAAGATGAAGATTATCAGTGTCGTAGACGATTTTTCCTGCACTCTTAATAACCATATGCTTAATTAATGAATGCGACCCATTAATAATTGTTGTTCTGAGGTCTGCATTGTCTCCACCATCTGCTTTAAGATCTAATCTAAATCGCACTTCAAAAAAGGCGTTGTACCAATCAAGCATAATACCACGGTCAGTAACATGAAATTTGTAACCTTTCTTTTGTTGCTCTTGAGTATTGGCAGGAGCTCTTATAGCGTCTTGAAGACGAAATTGCACTAGTTCGTCTCTCTGAACGTTCTCTGGTGATCTAAATGTCATTATATATTTTTGACCAGAGATTTTTTTATTTAAGAGCGTGCTATTAGATTATTAATCAGTGTATTAACTTCATCTTGCCCTAGCGGAGTCCTTGCTTTTCTTGTAGTACTAGTGGTCTTTGTGGCCTTTTTACTTTTAAGCCTTTTTCTAATAAGCTCACCTGATTTCTCTATTACTTTATCAGCAGCCTTTTTACCAACTTTTTCTCCCGCTTGAGATACACCAGCTTGTATTGCTTTTTTAGCAAATGGTTTTAATATCTTCCCAGTTAAAGCACTAGCTACTTTTTTTAGTGGTTTCATAAGATTATCTACTATAATTCCATTGCCACGGTGTTTGTAGACATATCGTCCCATCCTTTGGTGATAAATCTTTTTGAACTCTCGATTTCTATTTCATCCATTTATTCATTTACCTACTTATTTATTTATTTATTTATTTATTTGCTAGACGTGCATTTGTTTCATCTCTTTACTGGTATGTAACACTAACAATTTGATTTACTCTTTAAACAGTCTTACTCGCTACCCGCCTAGATTAGCCTCAGCTATTTGCGGGTTAGCGTTGTTTTTGTAAAATTTTGTTGATTTAATAATAAACTTGAAACATGAAAAAAAAAAAAAAAAAAAAACCTCTCTTGACTTCATATATATAAATTAGGAACTAATTTAAATTACAAAACAATGTGTTTCAATAAGTTAGCGTAGCGAGGCTCTAAAATGGAACTTTTTTTAAGATTAATGAAAATGCAGTGTCAGCATGATCTAAATAGACTGGTCTTCTTAAACCATCAGTTACATAGATTCGAATACTTGAAACTCTTGTTTTATTGATAGGATTAAATATAACACGATGCGGTTCAATGGTAAAATTGTAAGAAGGTTTTAAAGTTCCTGTACTAAAACTAAAAACAATATCTGATTCTTCCCCATTTACTAATGAATCAGAGACTAAATCACAATGAATATTTAGGACATCTGTATCTTCTGATAGGTTAGATACTTTGAGGCTAACGTTTCTCTCATCGCTTAAGATCACCTTATCGAATCCTATTAGTTTACCAAAATTAGATTTACTCAGGTCAAGCCTATAGTTTGTATCTAAAGTCACTATGACTCTGAAAGTTGGTTCATCAAAAGTTAAAGAGATTGGAAATTCATCATCATCATCACCACCCTTAACTATTTTAGTCTTTTCCTTAATGTAATTATCAATCTCAGTGTAATTCCAAACTCCTTTTGGAAAATCAATATCTGTAAATGTTTTCCCACCGTCTTTACTGTAAGCTATCTTTTGATTCTCGTAACCGGGATTTATATTTGTCCATGTAAAAGCCATTGAAATAATTCTATTAAAACCAATATACCAAATCCCATCATTTTCTTTAAGGCCTAAAGTTCTAGAAAACCTTGTAGTAAAATCACCAGGTCGATTACCAGGTTCATCTTTAACTGAAAAACTACTTAATGTGATTTGTCTTTCCATATAAATTAAACCCTAAAATATTTTTTGACTAACTTTTGATATTGCGACTTATTGATTGATTTTGTTCTTAATAATGTGTCTAAGATAGTTTGGCCCATATTTCTCATCTTAACGCTTGTATTACCTGCTTCCATTTCACCAATAATTAGTGTTAATTTCTTTAGTAATTCTTTAGCATCATTATAGAAATAGACTCCTCTGCCTCTTTTAACACCTGAACCCTTTGTACTTTTCTTTTTCTGTACTTTTAGATAGTCTCTATATTCTTGAATAGGTTTTAGTCTTGTATCTGCAAATTTATGAGCCATATCCTTTTCTTTCTGTAGCTTTTCTATTACATCTCTAGGAGCATTATTTTTTATGGCTTGATTTAGTCTTTTACTTGTATTTGTTTTAAATGTACTTGTAATACTGCTTATTTCAGAATTTGCTTTTTTTATGTTACTCTCGAGATATTTACTACGTTTAAGTGGTGTCATTTCTGGTTGGGATAATCTGATTTCAACATCATCATAGTTAGGAAGGCCTGTTTGATCTCAAATCCTATTAATATCTCCTCTATCTAAATCATCATCATCATCATCAGGTGGTGGTTCAATTGCTAAAGGTTCTTTTTCGTCTTCTACAAAAGAATATTCTGGCGGTAAAGATTCATCCCCTAGATTCCAAAAACTAGGATCCATTTCATATTTTGGTGGAGGGCCTTGAGGCATCTTAGCTATTTGTTTTTCAGTCTGCGGCGCTACATTATCTTGGAGATCTAATAATCCTTCTACATCCATATCTTCATATGGATCAACATCAGGTGCATAATCAATTTCATCTGGTTTACCTTGTGCAGGACGTATTCTCATTTGCGGCCTATTCTTAGGCTTTTGTTCTCTTAAACCCTCTATGATTTCATCAAGTCTAAAAGATTTTGTTATCCTTGCGTCAGAGGTCTTACTCTTTATCTTACCTTCAGTGATCTCATCATAAAGCTGACGCTTCATCCTTCCAGTCTCAGTCCGCTTCTGAGCTAATCGTTTCCACTTTGACAGACTCATATATTTATAGAGATTTTTATATTATGAGACATATTATGAGACATATTATAATGATTTTTATATTAAAAATAAATAATATCACCAGAAAAAAACTAAAAAAACTAAAAAAAATTCATGTTCAGTTATATAGATGAAAATTCCTAATAATGATTCAGCTTCTAATAATGACAGCAATTTTAAAAGACTGCTACCTTATATGCCTTCAGACACTTTTCGAATGTTAATTTGTGGACCAAGCGGTTGTGGTAAAACTAACGTTCTCATGCATATGCTTTATAATCTACTCTACTATGATAAGATTTACTTGTTTTCTAAAAATCTCGAGCAACCGAAGTACAGACAACTATTAGAAACATTTCGACCCATTTCAGAAGAGGTTGGTTATGATGTCATAGAAGAGAGTAATGGTGATGTCGTTCCTCTCCAAAGCTTAGATGATGATAACCAAAAAATAGTCATCTTTGACGACTATGTTTGTGAACGAAACCAAAAACCTCTCATTGAATATTTTATTGGTGGTCGTCATAAAAATTGCAGTGTAATCTATTTAAGTCAATCTTATTATCTCACTCCTAAAGACATCAGACTCAATTGCTCTCATTTTTGTATTTTTGATAGTCCAAGTAATGCAGAGACAGCAAGAATGTGCCGTGAAGTCAATGTACCTAAGAAGAAATTCGATAGTGCGACTAGCGAACCTTATAGTTTTGCGTACATTGATAAGACAAAAAAGACAATGAGAAAAAATTTCAATGAAAATATATAGATGGATAAAATAAAAAGAGAAGAGCAAGCGATGGATAAAAAGAAAAGAGAAGAGCAAGTGATGAAGTTAGAAGTGAAAAATATTACAAAAATGAGAAGAAAATTTACTAGTAGATTAACGAAAGAAATAAATAATGAGTTTAATAACATAAATTTTTCATTAGAAAATATTACTACAAAATTAAAATATTTAAAAGAATTTGAAACAGAATACAACAAATCTATTACTGAAAAAATATTATTATTAATTAAAAATCTCAAAATGTTAGATTCTGATTACTTAAGAGATAATTAAGTAGAAGAAGAAGAAGATACTTTTATTTGACTAGGGTAACTCCTTCAGTTAAAACAACTGTTATCATTAGAGGCCCTAGATAATAAAAACTAATATATAAATAACAATAGTAATTACTAATATGAAATAAGAAAGTTAAAAATATGATCACAATGTAGAATATGGTTTCTAAAAAACGCTAAAAATTACGATTAAAAAGTTACAAATTACGATTAAAAACTGTACAACCATGATAATAAAAAGCCTTATATATGGGTTATAGCAATGGACAACTTGAAACATTAGCAGCAACAGGTAAAGGTGAAAAAGGTGATCCTGGTTTACCAGGAATTGGATTTAATCTAACTGATGATGGAGATTTTGATATTGATAGTAAGCGATTAACTGAAGTAGCAGATCCTATCGATAAAAATGATGCAGCAACAAAAGAGTATGTTGATAGTCATATTTATTCATGGAGTGTAACAAAAAAATATGTAGACGATGAAAACACTAGACAAGATATTGCTATTAACAGTAAAGCAGAAAAGACTGATGTTATTCTCAGAGATGGGACTCAAAGCATGAGGGCTAATCTAGATTTAAATAATCACAATATTATTAATCTCAAAGACGCTAGTGAGAATAACGAGGCTGTTACTTTCAGTCAATTAAAAAGTCATACTGATCATGTTCAAGTTAATTATCATTTACAACCAAATATGAGATTCTTTAAAAAAGTTCGGTGACAATGCTGAATTATCAATAAGTAATTCAGTACCTAATTTTAACCCTATAGACCACTTTTTTTATCAACATGTGCATTATAATCTCTATTTAGTAACTAAACAAGGTTTTGATAATGGTTTTGGTGGTCAAGCTTGGGTCTCTCTGAAGATGACTAATGATGGACTGAAAGCAGAAATTTATACAGTAGTTTTTGAAATTTTTATCAGTTCAGCTGTTTCAACACCAATCTTATCTGATGAAACTTTGATTACACAGGTTTATGGTGATGATAATTATAATGTAATTACGTTTTCTCACGACTATAATGGAAAATATACCAAAGCTTTTATTCAGTTCAGTAGTAATGGTCAACCTGGTGAAATTACCTTCCAGATTCGATATTATGGTAGTCGTTTTAGAAATTCTCTATTTTTTTTATTTTATTCAAGAGTAATAGCAGGTAAGCAAAATACTCATTTTAATCACAATCTTTTAAGTGTCAAAAGTACTGATTATTCTGGCACTATTTTGTATTTTGAACCGATTAATATGAATAGTCAAAAGATAGTCAATCTCTCTGATCCAACTGGCCCCAAAGATGCAGCTAACAAAGAGTATGTTGACGATCAAGACGCTAAACAGGATATTGCTATTAATGATTTATCTTCTCGAAAAGCAGACAAAACTTATGTTGATGATGAGATTAGTAAGATTGATCTAAGTGAGAGTCTCAAAGTAGATGGATCTGTACCTATGACAGGAGATCTCAACATGAATGACAATAAAATAACAGATTTAGTTACACAAGATGATGTCTCAATCACAGATTACCCTAATTATGTAAAAGATTCTAAAATGGCTGTTAATAAACTTTATGTCAATGAAAATTTTTTAAAATTAAAAGGTGATGACTATGACTTAAAAGGTAAACGGATAAAAAATACTGAGCCATATGGTGTAAATACTTTTGATACTAATGATTTAGTCTCAAAGGCATTTGTCCAAGCAGAAATAAGTAAGCTACCTACAGATGTATTGAAATTGGATGGTTCAGGCGCTATGACTGGAAGTCTCCAAATGGGTGGTAATGCTATCACTGGAATTAGGAGTTCTTCAGCAGATAATGCAGCCCTAACAGTTGGTGGCGCAAAGTCTACTTATCTACCACTTTTAGGAGATAGAGGTATGGAAGGAGATCTCGATATGGGAGGTAATGCAATTATAAATATTAAACCTTTGTTGAAGATGACTCAAGTCAAGCTGCTCAAAATGCTCAATCCAATGATGTTATTAACTTTGGGTATTTTCACCAACAGAGAGGGGAACTCAAAAGAGAAATAAATGATGTCGCTGCAGCAGCGCTTAATAGAAAAAATCCTGATCCCATGGAAGATGATATTGATATGGCTAATCATAGCATTATCCGCTTGAAAGATCCAAAGCCATCAGATAGATTTCACGCTACCAATGTTAACTATGTTAATAGGTCAATTATTAATATTGTTACTAAGGTTGTAGATAAAATGAATGGAGTTGCAGCACTGAATATAAAAGCAAACCGACAAGATAATGAATTCTCTTTTGTCATGGATGATGATTTATTTCGGGAAGATGATGATGATATTGTCAAAATTGGAAAGAAAGATAGAGATTTTTATCAAATTAACAAAGCTACTTATCAATTTAAAATTAAGTATGACTCTGCTATCGGTTATTATAGCACCCGATTAACTATTGATTTAAAATCGTTAGATTTAGGTGAGTATACATTAGCTTTTGAAATGTATTATAGTAATCGAGTGGATCGAGACGAGGTGGTTGTTGGCGCAGTTAGTGATACATTAAATATTTCATATAATAATACAAATACTTTTTCCGATCACAGTAAAACAATTACCAATTTTCATAAATATGGAAACATTGGGATTATTGATTTAGATACTGATTTAACTTTAAAGTATAAGAGTGGTGAAACTTATGATGCAGAAACAAACATCTTTGTAGTTGTTTATGGTGTAAGTGGTCATCAGAATAACGTTGACTCGCGAATTTGGGATAGATTCTATACCATCAGAAACAAAATCGTCTATTATGAAGCACCTATAGATATGGGTAATCGACAAATAAAAGGATTAAATGATGGAAATGAAAACAGTGATGCTGTTAATGTGAAACAACTAAATGAATCAGAAGATAATATTGTGAATTATGTTGATGGAGAAATTGTAAAAGTAAATAGTGAAATTGCAAAAGAAAATCCTACTATTAATGAAAAAAAAAATTTATAGAATTAATAGTAAAATATATATTAAGTAATGATTCAAAGATTTCTTTAATAAAAGATTTGTTTTTTCTGATAATGTTGAAAGTAGAACACCAAATACATATGCGTTTGTGCCTTCTAGAGATAATGGAGGTGATTTCACTTTTTATTATGTATTTCAACATAGCGCAACTACAAATAGTGGAATGTCTATAGCTTTTACTTATAGGTACAGAAGCCATAACTTTATTCATGTTGATAAAAGCAAAGTCGTAATTTCTGGTAATCCTTTAATAGATGAATCATCTTATAGAACATTTAATATTCCAAATAATTCTTTAGGAAAGCAAGTTTGGTTTTGGATTTGGGAGAAAGACGCTCATATTAACATAATTTTTAGTGGAATTAGTAAACCAATTATTATTAATGATTTTAGTGATACTGGCGGACTAGTAAGAATAAATGCTGATGATAATCCTTTCACTAAAAAGAGAGGATTGGTAACAAAGAATGTTTGGGATAATAATAGTACAGCATTTGAAAATGTGAAAGAATTTGAAAAGAGCCAAGGAACTATTATATAAAAATATAAATAAATATATATGGGACATAGTAATGGACAACATGAAAAACCATCAAAAGTAGAAAAGGTTAAAAAATGAATAGGCTTCAAATGGACTCCAGACAACCATTTCGATTTACAAAACAAGAGATTAACTAACATTTCCGCTCCAATGGATGATCATGACGCAGTGACTAAACGATTCGTCGCTGATTTATTAAAGACAAGAGCGGCTACTAGATACGTTAATAATGAACTAACTAAAAAAGCCAACTCATCTGATTTAGGAACCTTAGCAATGGAATTCAATGATGCATTAAAAGACAAAGTCGATTACAATGATTTAGAGACGCAAGTAACAAAGGGATACATCACCGTCTATGCAGAAGAAAATGGACCTCTGATTAAAAATAGTCTCCAATGGAGTTTCGGTAATAATAAGCAATATGGTTGGCCTAGTCCTGGAGACGGTAAAATAGTTCGTGGCAGCATTTGTGCTTGCGCCGGCAATAGGCAAGCATCTGAAGTGATAGTCAGCTTAGTTCTCAATGGTGCTGATAAAGATGTAAAAATTGCCAAACCTGCGGATCAATGGTCAAATCACACTATTTTCAGCGATCCGATTACGATACGAGCTGGCGACAGAATCAATTTTCAGAGCAAAACATCGAATCTATCCGTAACACACGCGATGGTAAACTTATTGATCGAAATAGACATCTAATGTACATCATTTTGCGTTCAAGCGTGAATGCATAAAATATGAACAAAGAAATTGTAGACACTGTATTTGCGTGATGCGCATGGGTACATGGGTGGATAAAAATATAATAAAATAATATAATGGTGACTAAAAAGAATATTTTCGATTGGAATCATATTTCAGACAAATTATCAGCTGATGAAGTAGACGAACTAAAATCTTATTATCTAGGCTATCATAGGAAATGTTGGGTTTATAAAAGGGCTTACAAAAGATACAAATTGCTCAAATTCATTGGTAATTCACTCTCTGTCCTCACCGCTTCAGGCGGAATTGCTAGCGCTATTGCAACAGGAGGTATTAGTCTAATAGCGATTAGTACAGTAGCATTATTAGTTAAAGGATACATGGAACACAAAGGTTTAGACTTAAAAATTCAAAATTGCATCTATGCTTACCAAAGTTACCAACATTTGTTAATAATGATTCGAGAAGTGCTGCGCGCAGGTGATCTTAACCGAGAAAGTTTAATTAATCAAATGACAAGCGTTGACAATTTTGTCATTGATAATAGCCCAATTATTGATAAATATTTAAAGATGTATGATGAAACTAAATAGTCAGTCACGCTAACTACACAAGCTACGCATTTTACGCTAACTACGAACTGTCTAAATTTACTATATCCTACGCTATTAAGAGTCCTTAGTGTAAGATATATTCTCTACGCTGATTAGTGCGTATATTTAGATAATCTGATATATACGTTCACTACGCTCAGGGGCTGATTTTAGCGATGCGCTAACCACACTGACCACACTAAGGGGCTGATTTTAGCGATGCGCCGGTCACCCCAATTACTACACTACTTGTCGATTTACTAAGTGTGGCAAATATCGCACTGAAAAATTGAGCTCCAGTCATACCAACTGAATGTGCTCAATTTACAAATTGTGCCCGCCCATTACTCTCAAAAGGGCTAGGATATCATTCAGCGAATTTAAGGCGATTCTAGTAAATCTATTGTCTCATAGCTTCCTCGGTCTCTAGGTTCTGATATACTCTTTTACTAAATGTAATAATAGCAGTTTTTAGTATGTACCACACAAGTGAACAGTACTTTTCGCGCACGCTGATTGGCTAGCTCGGAGGTGATTAGCCAAGTACTATTCACCTCCACCTCAGTGAATAAGTTATTATTGTTTTTTTTTTTTCAACTAGTGACTTTCGAAGTACAATATTCCCTCCCAACTTAACTTTGTGGTAAGCATTTTGTAACTTGAAAATGCCAGTTGACTTTTTCCCAAATCCTACACCTTTTTGCGTCCCATCTAGAGTGAGACCTGGATCCAAGATTATCGCAGGTCTTAATTGCAGCAAAGAAATAGCAGATTAGTTACAGTACCAGCGGCACACACAAAAAATCCAATTTATGATAACAAAAATCATAGAACATGACATAAGTAGCAAATTTATATTCAAAATATATACTTACCGATTATTGCGATGTTAAAGCAAGCGTGCATCAGTGTCCCCGTCAGTTTTGAATATATTTAGTAAACGAATAGTAATAAACAATTAAAAAAAAAAACATTAACAAACTATCAACATGGCTAAAAGTTTTGCTAAAATATGCAATAATGGAAGTGTCTTAGATTCCATGCTTACTTACTTATTAAAAAGATTAAAAACGTTCGCTGGCTAAAATAATTTAAAAAATAATATGAGCTTTCGGCTATCAATCTACAGCCTTCGATGGATAAAAATGAAATGCGAAATGGTGAAATATATGCAAAAAGAGGCGAGATAAAATGCTAAGAAAAGCAAAAGTATAAACGTGTAAATTGGTTGGCTATTGTTTCAAAAGAATACTGTATTGGTCTGGAATCGGCCTAGAATTGTTGTCAGCATGCTTGGTAGCAGAGGTATGCCAAGCCTCCAAGGTTTTCCTAATACAAAAAGAGCCTTTGTCAATGACACTGGAATTGTCAAAATCTATGTGATGGTCAAATGACAAAGGCTCTTTTCGTATTAGGAAAACCTTGTAAAGTATAAACTTACACTATGAACAGCGTAAAACAAAAAATGAGTTACCGTTCATGTAACTTCAGAGACAATTGGAAAGTGCAAACTGCCTCATTAATTATATCATCAGGGGCACCCAACGAGCTAATTTGTCCGAATTGATCTGGGACCATCATAGCCACGAAGTAACCAAGAGATAGGCATTTGGAAAACAAAGTTTCTTTTTCCTAAACCGAATGAACTTAAATTTGCCAGCCAGCAAACATTTTAATTAATCTTATATGCACACATTAAACACTTTTTGGGTGTGGTTTGATGGCCATATCTAGACCTTCAGAGCTGATGGCGGGCAGAAGAGGGTTTGCCGAAGTATTAAACAACCAAACACAAATGATTTTGCTCAAGCAGCAAGTATAGCCCACGGTGAGGAACAGATATTCCAAGGAACAGAACCGGTGGATAAAAGTAGGGATCACAAACAGTTGACGGGATTTTAAACTTTGTGTAACAAAAAAGAAATCAGTTTTATGGAAAAAAAGAGTTGCATGCTACTATGGGAATTACCTTGCTTTTTAAACTTCCGACGTCGGACATACATTACGTAAAACACGATCAAGGTTATCAGAATAAGAAAGGCGAGTAAGGCCAGGACGATGACAATCAGTTGGGTGTTGTTTTTGGTAGTTTCCTCTGATGGGAGATCCTTCACGACGTTCCTAGGAGGTGTCGCTAAAAACAAAATCACAATTAAGTGTAATTATATACCAGGGACGAGCTGTTCAAAGGCCGATTAAGCTAACCCAGGATTAGCGAGAATTTTGATTTCAGTTTTGCAACTTTTCGGTGAGGTTTTCTGTTTAAATTGTTTTTCCCTCACTTTTAAGTTTGAGGAATCGCAAACTACACAAAGCATAAACAGTCAAAAGCATTTTTATACAAGAAAAATTAATGCTTCGATTAACTTTTAATCTAGGGTTAGCGTTAACCGGCTTTCGAACAACCCGGCCCGAACGCTTGATACTTTTACTTTTTTATAATATCCAGATGATGTGTAGGTATAATATTTTAACGATAAGAAAAACTAAAACAAACTTACTGAACAATACAGCTAAACGTTAAAACTAGGGCAATTACGTAAAAAGAAATCGGTTATTCAAAAACGCGTTTCTTGCTATTCAAACTTGCTATTGGGTCAGTCAGTTGGCTAAAAGGTACAAACTCAATTTTGTTCGTACCTTGAGAATTGGATTCTGTCAATAAATATTTGAACGATGTTGATTCGTGGTAGATTCTGTTGCTGACTCTTCGGTTCCACGCTCTGTCTGTCGTGTTGCCTCTTAAAACATTAACAAACGATTTATCAATCCAACGCTATTTCTTTCAGTCTGTCCTGATTAAATTGTCGATCGATTAAAACTGAACCCCCGACGGAACCATTCCTGTAATCGTGCTTGTCAGTTAGACAATCGCAATTGCAACCAATCACAATCGGCCTTTTGATGCATTTCTAACTACTCGATTTACCTTTTTTTTACTTTTCACCCCTACCAGTTTTATTAATGAATTCACAAGCGATCATTTTCTCGATGATTTGAAAAAAGAAAGAAAAACGACAAGGAATATAGAGCCCGTTCTGCTCTTTGATTCTTTTCAAATGTTATATACTTGAAGGCAAATCTTTACTCGTTTTGGCGTAAGTTACTCGAACGAAGAGAATAGTTGAAACTACTTTCTACCTTTTGATGCTGCTTCTGTCGATGGACTGTAGGACGTTGTTAAACGTGCTGCTGAAGTCACTGCCGAGAATGTCTGCCTGACTGTTGTTACTAAAAAACAAAATCACATGTCCAGATTAAATTTCTGGTCCAATATGATGAGGCAGCCTCGTTTAACTAAAAGCAAACTACTTAACCTAACTGTAGAAGACTTTAAACGTGGGCTTTTGTTATCGCCTTGTTATAGTGTCGTTGAGCCTAAAATTTTCAAATTTGTCGCTTACAAGTACAATACGTTAATCTTTTCCATCCTCAACCATCCTTGGTAATTCTTGGTTTATTATTGTCTTAAGCGTATGTCTACCTTATTAAACTACTATTTTCAATTTCCGTCAATTTCAAGGTGATTTTGTGCACGGTCAAAATAATGACTATTCGCGCAAAATGTAAATTTAACACTTCTTACACTCGAACAAAGTTTGTTCCTCCAATTTTTTTTTTATTTTTTTATTTAAGAAATAGAAAACATGTAGCGTGTTTCTATCGAGTTATAGAAACACGAGTGAAAGTTTGGGAGAACGAGAAATGCCGTGGGAACACGAGCCCAGGCGAAATACCACTCGACTGAGGGGAATAATTGCCTATTATCACCATATTGTCCGTCTGAATTTTATTTCACAAATCATAGTCTCATCTGCATTTCAGTAACTATTTTGTTCGAAATTTTCCTTTTTATACATACTTTATATTTAGCAGTCCACGTAGTACAAAACCAGGGGAACCCTTAGCTTGTGTAATAGCAGCCCTCCACGAAAAACAAATCTGAGAGATATTTTCTTTGAATATTTTTCGCTAGAAGGGCACTTGTGACGCAGACTAGAAAACCCAAGGCAACATAACAACGAAGATTACTTTTCTACATTCAGTGGTCTCCCTTTTCAAGTGTCATTGTCAGCTGGGGTATTAAACACTGCTTTATTATAAACTTGACTATACAGCAATCCGTATCTGAATTTGATGTGTCTTGATTTTTCTATTTAAAAAAAAACAAACTCTCAGTAAGTCAAATGAAAAAGAATAACTTGTGTAACATACCCTCTTGGCCAGTGCCGTTAGCGGAGCTCTCGCAAATATGGGCCTTTTGCCATTTACAAAGCAAGTCGTTATACTTTCCAATGTTTTCCCCGTAGTCCTTATGATTATACATAACCGTACAATTTCCATCACCACTGGGTTCGCTTGTAGCCCAGGGAAACTTTCCTTTGATGGCGTCGACTTTACTGTTATCGCTTATCCATCTCCATTCTTTAGACTCGCTATCTTTCCTCAGGCCGATGAAATATTCACCAGTTGTCATACTTTGGGTCGTGTTTTTCAAGAATTCCCATTCCTTTTTACTTTCAATAGAAACTAGTTTACCTCCAGTCTTTTTGCAATGTTGGTTGCTTTCGTTCCAATTACGAGCCGCAGAGTCTCCATGAAATGTGTAAATCGAATTACCAAATACAAAGGGCTGTTTTCCATTACCTACTTAAATGGAATCATAAAATGGCATTACATATACATTTTTTGGCTACTCTCTTACTTTTCTCGATGCACTGTAAACACGCTGACATAGGTTGCAACCTCCACGTTCAGTTATTTTTCACTCTTTTTTTAACATCGTTTTATTATTTTTTTTAAAGACATGAGTCATTTCTGGTGGTTTTTTAACGACGGTGGATCCCAGATGGCGTCTGTTTGGATATCGAGCTATTGATGTCAAAGGAAGTACTTTTTGACGAGACAGCATACCCTGTAAGCTTCATTATGAAGCTTTCATATTCTTGAAGTTGGGAGAGGGAGGGGGACGCGGGAATTCGAAGAGCGTAGAAATAAGGGAAAAATCCCCCGTCTGAATAGGGGTTAGGCCGGGGTCGAGAAATTGAAAGTATCCCCTACTTAAATCGTTTTTGCCTATTGGAAACTATTACAAACTATTTCTTGTCGCTGTTTCTGGTCCAATTGTTTCGCTTTCAAACATATCTGCTATCACCTACAGAGGTAACCTTACAGAGGTAACCTTACATTACATTGCCACCGAAGTAACATTGAGCTCCCCAAGAAAAGTGAAATACATCATTTATTAAATTAAGTTGTGTTCACACTAGGCCGAAACACGATTAGTCTGATCACGAATGAAACATGTTTCGTTATGACAAGTGTTCATATCAGACAGTGCGTTGCGCGAATCGTATTTGAAACATGATTATTGTGAGCATGATTCATCCTCGCGAGGTAGTTTCAGTATAATTATGATCAGACCAAAGACGTTCAAAATGGCGGATAGATGCGGGAGGAGGCGAGTGACCAAAAGATTGAACCAAAATTGGGGCTATTATGAGGTCAAATGGCTAGTTGAAATATGGGCCGATGAAGAATACAACGGCAATTATCGGCGATGGGTAGAAAGCAGAATATTTGGGAGAACAACGGTCACATGTACAAGCGAACAGCATCGCAATTCAGAACCACGCATGAAACGTGTTTGAAACCGACCTCTGTGATGAACAAAACAATAACAAACATGTTTCGGCGAAACAAACTTCCTAGAAACATGCTTACTTTAATCCGTTTTTGGCTTTTATGTGAACACAGCTTTACCACAAAATATTGACTCACCAGCATTTCCTTTTTTTGCGAAACTGAAAAGCAGGGCAAGAACAACTATCGTGAACGCGATGGGTATTCTTCTCTCCATCCCCCAAAAAAGAAATTTTGTGGCGCGTGCGATTAATCGAACGCAAAATAAGGAAAGAATCGTGTCAGATTCAACTCAAACGTAGCGCTTCAACCACTCAGGAAGTTATTTGCCAACATTAGCGCTAAAACGCAAATGCTAAACCGAAACGCTCAAAAATATATGCAGCATAAAAACAAAACAAAGGGAAAATGCTACATAAAAATTGGCGTGCGCCAAAGAGGATGACCTCAAAATGGCTATCATTCAAAATAATTTAAGAAGATGTTATCTGGATGAATCGTAATTGAACAAGCCATTTAAGATATCACTATTTATGAGCAGGAGAAAAGTAATAAAAAACTCGCACTATATCAGTAGTGTGGCATCGCAGAGATACACAGGAAGTCAACTCAACAAGAGAAACATAATATACACGTAATTATGAAATAAGTTTACCCCGGCTATCCTCTATGCTATGCTTTATGCTTAGTTTAGCCAATGAAGCTGGCGAGGTAGCTTTTAAAAGGAAGGGCATTGTGTAGTCCGTAAGTCATTCTTATAATTCAAAATGAATTTTAATTTATCAGCGATAAAATGAAACGGGATGTGCTTCACAGTTGTGAGTCATCTGGTCTGCCCTTAAAAAATTATATATACAAAAAAAAATGAATAACAGCTGAAAACGTAGTTTGAACTTATTAGTGAGGATGAGAGACTTACGTCCCAGTATATGGTCTCGAGAAAACCCACCCCTAAAGTAACATCTGCGTCGCAGGCTACTCAAAAGACGACGATAAACAAGAACAAGGAACACACAAAGATAATTTGACGGTAACACGATTTTGACATCGGTGTTGCAGGAAGTCGTTACTATAAACGATGTCTAAACATCATCCCCTTCATCATTAAGCGGATATTTGAAACAAATAACTGCACGCCACTCTTAAAGGCTTAATTAATTGTAAACTCAAGTTTAAGACAAATATTTCTTACCTAAAATCGAGGTTAAGACGAAAATACTTAGAACAGAGTTTCTAACCGAGGAATGCTCTTTACAACTTTTTTCTGTAACTTTTGTGAATCCTGGATTTCCATTCTAAGAACGCAGAATTCACAGGAACGTGCTTGCAAGTTTGGTATTAGTGTCATGAAAGCGTGAAAGGAAGTTGTGTCCAGGTCTAACGAAGAACATTTCGATCAAGAAGTGGCGTGCAGGATTTTTAGCACTTGTTTGGGGAGGAAATAATTCGTTCGTTCGCACGCTCCCTCGATCAGTCAGTCAGTCGATGGGTTGTAAACGTTTTTGTGGTTATTCTGATGACCAGTTTATTTAGCGTGAGAGCGCGATATTGGCTCCGAGAGCAATGAACTGATCTTTCCCGCAGTGAGGTGCTCCAAATTAAACACTATTTGATATGCAATTAATTCGACGGGCGAATGATTCGATTCATCGTTAGCTCTGACAGCTTTTAACCAAAACGCTGCCAAAATTCATGAGCGAGGGTTTCACTTTCAAAAGTGTTTTCCTTCTGCAAATTATTTCAAATCTCCATATTGGCTCATTTTCTTAACTTATTACGTTTCTATTAAGACTGGAACATTTTTACTATTCACTGCTTGTGTAAACGTAATTAAAGTACACGTTAAATATCTCGAAAGAAAACGAAAATTCCACACCAGGATTCTAGCCTGCGACTTTCAGATTACCGCTTCTAAAATTATTGCGCCAAGACTGAAATCTTAACACTTCGCCAACCTGTAACTGAAGAACTATTCATAAAGACCTCTCTATCAACCGCTGATTGGTTTACAACCGCTGCAGGTTGAGATAATTCGAATAGCGAGCTTTCACAGTTGTTTTTTGATGGAAATCACTCAATCATGGATATTTTAGATGATGGACCGTTTTTTATTATTGTTTGTTGTTTTTGTTTTTCCACTCTTCACTGCACAAGGACTTGCATCATTTGTTTTGAGAGAAAGCGCTTTGTTTGCAGTTCTAAAACCTAAGCGACTCACCCTTTTGATCGGTTTGGGGCCCGCTCCCGCATGAGTAATGAACGAAGGAACGAAGGAACGAAGGAACGAAGGAACGAAGGAACGAAGGAACGAAGGAACGAAGGAACGAAGGAACGAAGGAACGAAGGAACGAAGGAACGAAGGAACGAAGGAACGAAGGAACGAAGGAACGAAGGAACGAAGGAACGAAGGAACGAAGGAACGAAGGAACGAAGGAACGAAGGAACGAAGGAACGAAGGAACGAAGGAACGAAGGAACGAAGGAACGAAGGAACGAAGGAACGAAGGAACGAAGGAACGAAGGAACGAAGGAACGAAGGAACGAAGGAACGAAGGAACGAAGGAACGAAGGAACGAAGGAACGAAGGAACGAAGGAACGAAGGAACGAAGGAACGAAGGAACGAAGGAACGAAGGAACGAAGGAACGAAGGAACGAAGGAACGAAGGAACGAAGGAACGAAGGAACGAAGGAACGAAGGAACGAAGGAACGAAGGAACGAAGGAACGAAGGAACGAAGGAACGAAGGAACGAAGGAACGAAGGAACGAAGGAACGAAGGAACGAAGGAACGAAGGAACGAAGGAACGAAGGAACGAAGGAACGAAGGAACGAAGGAACGAAGGAACGAAGGAACGAAGGAACGAAGGAACAAAGGAACGAAGGAACGAAGGAACGAAGGAACGAAGGAGCGAAGGATCGAAGGAGCGAAGGAACGAAGGAACGAAGGAACGAAGGAACGAAGGAACGAAGGAACGAAGGAACGAAGGAACGAAGGAACGAAGGAACGAAGGAACGAAGGAACGAAGGAACGAAGGAACGAAGGAACGAAGGAACGAAGGAACGAAGGAACGAAGGAACGAAGGAACGAAGGAACGAAGGAACGAAGGAACGAAGGAACGAAGGAACGAGGGAACGAGGCAACGAGGCAACGAGGCAACGAGGCAACGAGGCAACGAGGCAACGAGGCAACGAAGGAACGAAGGATCGAAGGATCGAAGGATCGAGGGGACGAGGGGACGAGGCGACGAGGCAACGAGGCAAAGAGGAACGACGGAACGAGGCAACCAGGCAACCAGGCAACGAGGGAACAAAGGACAAAAAATTCGAAATCAGAATATCCCTCGACTCGCTAGGATAATTCTATTGGTGAGGAGGCGTAAAATAAAATGTGGATTTTTTCGCGTTGATGAAAATTAAGCTAACTATAAAGTACTGTGTACACAGCTTTTTTTGTAGAACTCATTACTCCAGCCGGGTTCATTACAAGCTTTTACTTTATCAGTAGCTGTTACAATCAAAACAGCTCAAGCTAAACTGTTCTACCTAAATAAGCTTACTCATTACTTGTCAGATTAGTGATTACTGTATGTCCTGTATGTTGCTGTGTCACGCAACATAGAAATTCTCAAAATCCTTTTGGCAACCCTTGTCATAGGTAATTTATCGCGATTTGGCCTGAAAACACCTTAATGTTTCTTTCCAAAAAGACATGTAACAAGAGTGTATGGAAAAGCAACTAAAATATGAAGCCGCTTTAATTATGAATTTCGACGTCATTTATAAAACATGTCAAGTAAAGAGCACGTATAGAAACGTTATATTTCCTAGTATGTACTCTGCTCATTCTCTACAACACTCCATAATGTTGTAATATGAACTTCTAAAGCATTCATCCATGTAATAAAAATTGTAAAATATTATTGCAATCTAAATCTATCTGCTTATTATTATGGTTAGGGTAATACCGTAAAATTCCGAAAATAAGCCCCTCCCCAAACTCGTAACGCAAGAAAACCTTCGTTATGACGCCCTTCCGAGTGTAAATCCCCGAGACTTTTACTTGGAAATTGTCCTCAAATAGAAAATAAAACAAAGCAAAAACAGTGCGGTAACAGATTATTTTTTATTTGCCAAATGATTGCAGTCAAAAAGACTTCATTGCTATTTGCGTAGTTCACTCTGAACGAACTCTTGTCTTGGATTTCTTCAGTCCATAGGGAAAGTACTTGCAAAGTACTTCTATTCCTCCACTCTGTTCCCAAACGTCTTGTGGTGCAGTGCTCCTCGCTTTTCACTTGTTATCTTAGTAGTATAGTAATTGGGGAAGCTAGCACAACCACACTAAAATTAGTGTAGTAGTGTAAGATGCGCGGTTAGTGTAAAAAAATTACGCTGATTGGGGAAGCTAGCACAACCACGCTAAAATTAGTGTAATAGTGTAAGATGCGCGGTTAGTGTAAAAAAATTACGCTGATTTTTAGTGTACGCTGATTTTTAGTGTACGCTTAATTTTTAGTGTATGCTGATTTTTTAGCGTACACTAAAATGCGTGACCCGTCTAAGATGCGTGGTTAGTGTAAATTTGAAAATTATGAACGTGACTTCCTCCTATCTTCTAACTTAGCCCTTAGTCTGCTCATAACCTGAATCCTTTCAAATCTTCGGTCTCTTGGGATATATTTAGATGCAATCTCTATATCTACCTTTTGGAGATCTAAATTTGCTTCATGTAATATTCGTCTAGTTTTTCTATTGTCAATTTTAGTGAAGACACAAGCTAGTTCACGTTCTCCTGCTCTGGCTAATGGCATCTATAATTTACTAATATTTTCAATTTTTTTAAGTACTTTCATCACTACTAATAAAACCATCTAGACTACTACTACTACTACTACTACTACTATAAGTATCTTGAGAACCTAATGTTTGACTACTATCTGGACTACTAATTTCATAGTCGGATGATGAATCATAAGAATCATCAAGTGAATCTTCTAATAAAAACTTTTTGTAACTACTCATATATTATAGTGTAATATATTTTTTTTATTTTTACTTTAGGTCTATCTTTTGGTACTACTACATCAAATATTGGAAGTTTAAATATTGGATCAGGTTTTTTAATTATCTCAGGAGAGTCTCTATGACCATAAGCACGACTAGTAATACCATCATCCAAAATATAGCGTTTATCATCAAAAGGGGATAGTGACACTTTATTGATTTCATAGCTTTTAATCTGATGATAATCTGATCTGATACTTTTCATCTTATGTCTCATAGTACCTTGACCTAATAAAGTATCCTTATAGTCTGCGAAGCTTAATTCTTTTCGGATAACACCCTTTTTAACACCTTTAGCAGTCTTGTTCTCCTTAAATTCTGTCTTATAACTATACATTTTACTTCTTAGACCTATTAACTCAACGATTGGTGCCCCAGTTGCCTCATCCTTAAATTTACCAATTACTTTTTTTTATTTTCATCAAAATAGAACTTAGAAGATTTAGGATAGTCACTATTGTCAAATAAGTGCTTATCCATGTAAAAGTCACTATACACATCTTCTGCTACTATATGGTAAACTAAATAGTCGGTATCAGTAAAAAGTAACTGCGCCTCAGGGTATTTTATTCTGATATAGTTATAGTGGAAATCATACATTAAGGTTTTACTTAACTCTAGGATACTAAAACCAACATAAGAAGGCTTATCTAACTTTATTACTTCTCTTTTCATTTGTACCCCAACTAAATCTTCATCAAAAATTTTAGAAGAGACATAAGTTGGCTTTCTAGTCAATCTGACCAATGACTCTTCATCTGTTAATAGTTGAATATTTGAACGTTTTCGTAGGTTTTCCATGGTTTTACCAAACACAGAGTTATTCATCAATTTAAAAAAGTCTTTTTCAAAACTATTTGTGGCAAGCTTTCTCTTTTCAGTGTTAAACATAATGTAACTCTTCATCCATGGTTTCTGTGTAAATTCTAAAGCTCTATGAATCTCTTTTATCTTTAAACCGAGACTTAAATATTGCTTTAGATTTCTATGATGCAAGACATACTTTTTTTTATCCATTAGGTTAGGTACTAGTTTTTCTACAAGACCACTATTTATTCCAAGTTCTTCTTTTAAACCTTTACAATAGGGAGAGAGCATATCACTTGTTACTTTAAGTTTTTCAGGAGCTAGAGGATAGTCATTATGTAAACTGTGTAGCTCACTGGGATATTCTAAGTCTACTTCTAGTATAAGTCCCTTTTTACTAGTATCAGTATAATGCTCAAATTTAATCTGAGTTGGATCTAACCATTTAAACTTCCCAACTGGTAGTGGTTGCAACATAGCCCATCCATACAGATTATTTGCATCTAAATAAATAATATAGCTTGACTCCTCTTGGGGATTGTAATCGCTCATGTATCGGTTATTAGCCTTGGCATACCTATGAGTAATTGTACTAATTCCGCCTCGCATACCTTTTTCAATGAAAAGTTGCTGATCAAGGTCAGTAATCAGCTCTAGGTTTTCATTTGTCATTCTCAGTAAAGCATCCCAAGATAGCCCAGGTGCTGAGTAATAGTGGCAAGGGTCTAAGCTATAGTACTGGAGACAGGTACGTCTGAAGTTTTCGAAAACATCAGTAAGGAGAAGTACGTCTGTCTGCAGGTATAGGTTATGGTATTCACCTAGATTTTTTATCCCAAATGTACGCCAGACATCTTGCGCATGCATATAATCTTCTTCTGAAATGTGAGAGTCATTTAATATGCTATAAAAATCTTCTCGCCTTGGCAAGCTGGTCTCACGGAACCTAGAGAATGAGTCCATGTAGTCATAAGGATAGACTCCTTTTCTTCTGAGTAGATTAAACCTTTCAGGATCTGGAAAGGTTCTCCTAGTATACTTTAATAGGTCTTCTGATAAGTTACTGCTTAACCGGTCAAGGCTCTGACTCATAAAACTAAAACTATCAATAAAAGTAAGATGTTGACCAAGATTAAAACCAAGATATTTCTCAAAATTTTGAGCAATTGCATTTAGAGTTATTTCTCTTTTAAGCGTTTTATTAAACTCTTTACGCTTTTCTAGAAATTCTTGAAAATCTAAGTCTTTAAACTCTTCATCAAACTCCTCTTTTAATAGATCATTTTCACTCTGAATCTCTTTAATCTTTTTTACAATTACTTTACCTAACTTTTGCATTATTAGATGTGAGTCATAGCCTTTTAGATTATGAAAGACAACAGGTATTTTTAACTTTTCAGCAGAGATCTGCCAAGACAAATTACATTTGCTATGTGCAGCACCACGATAACACCCTGTAATATGACAATGATCTCGTACTTTATCTACTTTTCCATCTTCTCCTTCTCGAAAAATTTTTTTACAAATGTAGCAAACTGTACTATTTTGGAAAGACTTTTCATCTCTATCTGTCATTACCAACGGTTTATTAAATTCTTTCCTTATTACCCTTTGAGCGTCTTCTACTTCACTGAACATCTTCTGGATAAATACTTCAACAGCATCTTGACCACGATAGAGTACAAGAGGTTTTGAATATTTTTTACTGTAAATGCAGACTACTTTATAAGCAAAACTACAAGTCCGGTGACTTTGATAAGTGTTAGTGTAACTAGAGTCACTACTTGGTTGGCAAGAGTCTATCTTTTCAGTAAGTGCTTCAAAATCAGCGTAAATGACAAAAGGAGCTGGTAACATTTTCTTAAAGTTATTAAAATAGACCTTTGGGATTATTTCTTTTCCATTTTTATCTTTATAGACTTCAGGCATTCTGACAGCCTGAGTACCATTGATTGCTATGCAATCTACTAGATGCATCTCTAGATCTAGAGTTTTAATAGAAGAGCAACATTTTAAACAATGCATACAAAAATGTTTTACATCTTTATGTTTGGTAAAAGAACTCATAAACCGGTTAAAATTATAAATGAGAACATAATGACCATTCTCATTTTCATCTTCTATCCATAGCAGCTCTATATGATCTTTGAAACGCCCTTTTGATACTCTGATGGGGTAAGCACCATATTTTCCCCAACCAAAAACACTAACATTGATCTGATTTTGACGTTCTATCCTACCCATATCCTTTAGTGAGACTGGAAAAGTTACACCAGTGTAATCTAACTGTTTGACATATTCTCTGTCAGCCTTAGTGACCCTTTGTGGGTTTCTTTTGATAGGATTTAGATGTCTGATGTGGCACCAACGGAAACATTCATTATCCTGATTTTTTAGATTAACCAAGCCTTTCATTGGGTTACGTAAACATTTTGGGAGTTCAATATAAGATTTACCTCTTAATGGAAGGTAAGAAACAAGGTTAAGATAATGATAGAGTACTAGTTCTATTACCCAGCCAGAACCTTCTGATAACCAGACTGCTATAAGGTTTAAAATCTTTTCAATCGCTATCTCTATACTTTCAGTTATACCCTCAGTGTTTGTTACTGTGAATGAATCGCTACTAAAATAAGGTTCTCGATAGGTCTTACCATCTTCTACTCTTTTAGATAAGCGTATTTGTAGAGTCATATTAAAATTAAATCCTTTTCTACTCGCTAATATACTTCTGAATAACTCTTCAATTGAAGCTTTAGTGACATAAAGCTGATCTGAAGCATCATATTTGTTAACGATAGTTACTTCATAACTTTTGGTATTGTTTTTGAGAGCTCTAGCCTTTTCTATAATTTCTACCTTTTGTTCTTCAGGGATGTACTTTAATAAACGCTTGAACTCCCTAATAGCTTCAGGCTTATAATATGGAGCGATTTCATCAATCAAATTTTTAACCTTTAGTTGAAGACTTTTAGGTACAGGTTTTTTAGGCCTTATTGGTTTTAGCCTCGGTAAAGGCACTGGTCGTATTGTACATGGCTTTGGTTTTGGTTCATATTTAGTTGGTGCTAATGGTTTGATTAATTTCATTACCTTAGACTTAAATCTCTTTCCAGGATCGGTTGGAAAGAACTTTATTTTTGGCTTTGGAATAGGTGTGTCTAATAGCGTACTCATTATATATCTTAAAAATATAATTTTTTTTATAATATATATTTTTTACAAAAACTATATTATAATAAAATTAAATTATCCACAAATTTAATATTGTTTAATGATGCTTGTGAATTTACTTCTTGAGCATTTTTATTATGTTTCTTTGTTTTTAAATGCCCAAATTTTCCTCTGGCAGTGTAATTTTTTCCATTAAGACAGATATCACAATACCATTCTTTGTTTTTCTGATACTTATTTCTTGATGCTCTTATGGCTTTAATTCTTTCTTCTTCCGTTGCATCAGGAGCCCATCACTAGGAGCGTGCAACTCCCATTCTAAGCCTATGTCACGGCATTTTTACAGACCGATCTATTTTTAGACTTCTTTTCCCGCGAAATAGGTCAGCTCCGGTCTACATGAGCGTGCATCGGTAAGGGAAAAAATGGCTCTTTTTCTTTTTAGTCTTCTGGTGAAATGATGACATCAGTTAAAAATTAAGTCTGTGCTTGTGACTGGTCACTGAGGTTCCTGCGGGGGTCTGAATTTGCCGTAAATTCAAGCTAAAAATAGATCGGTCTGTGAAAACGCCGTGACAGGAATATGGGGTAGTTGCACGCTCCTAGTGATGGGCTCCCGGTTGCATACATTATATAATTAATAAATATTATAATTTTTCTTTAATATAATTTTTCTGTAATATAAATTTTCTAAATCTTTTAATGGCACCCAACTGTTGAATTCACTAGGATAGCCTGTCCATTTGACCAAAGCTCTGTCCTTCATCTTACGAAGGACCTTTTCTATTCTATAGACCTCTTGATCTGTTTTTTGTAACTCTTCTCTGTAGAAAGTACCCTTAATCGCTTCACCATTTAAGTCTTTTATCTTATAAGTAATAGGATTAGTGAATTGAATTTCGTCTATGATGAAAACTTCTTCAGTCCAATTAGGAGTATATCCTTTATCAAAGGTCACCCTTTTGTATTTGCTTATTCGGACTCTATCACCTACTCTAAATTCGGGTTTTCTATTGTCTCTTTCTAAATCACCATATAAATTAAAATAAACTTTTCCATAGTTTTGAGGTTTTCTAGCTTGGAAAGGCGTCATTCCTATTGATCTATGTCGGCTGTTGTTATAAGAGGCGAGTATTTTCGGAAGGATGTCAACGTAGACTGTATTGTTTTGCATAGTGAATCTCTTATACATTTTATATCTTTGATAGTTCTATTTCATCTTTCACAAACTGATGATTTCTCTTCGTTTTCAGTGGAATAGATAGTTATCTTATCCTTAGCTAAGAGATCCAGCACATTTTTGTTATAATATTCTTTTCCTTTGTCTACCCATAACATTTTAGGCTTATTTTTCTTGAATATGCTTTCAAACGCTTTAGAGACTTCTAAGCCAGTTTTTGTCTTTAGAGGTACTATCCAACCATATTTACTGAAAAGGTCTAAGACCATTAAAAGATATTTATAACCTCGGTTCCATTTGCTTAGCTTTTGCATGTCAACTAAGTCAGAACACCAAATGTCATCTACCTTATGAACGATTACTCTTCTCTTGGTAAAATTTCGTTTTATAGGTTTGTGTAACTCATTAGCTAGCCCTTCCCATGTATCTACATTTTCAGCGTTTTTTTTTTACACCTAAACCAAGTTTTTGCTTTGTATTAATAGTGTTTCTAGCCAGCCAATGACCCCACTGTCTCTCGTTCCAGGGAATTGCATCTAAAGCTTTCACCATTTTCTTGTCAGCCACATTTTTACATGATTTTACATTTACTCCCTTATCAGCACATACTGAGTAATCAACATCGTGTTGCATGGCTATAGCATCTGTCTTACCTGTTGGCTTATCATAAATTTCATATATTTGACCAGTATCTCGATCCCATTTTACTTGGTTTTCTAAATCATTGTAAGGACCAGTATATTTGTGTCCTGGTAAAGTCCAACCAGCTTTCGGTTTCGGTAACTTACCTATTGCTTTATTAATATCGAGATTAGAGCCTGTTCTAGGGTCAATTTTTTTAGAAAGATCATCAGCAAGAGAGTCAACTGCTCTATTTAAATACCTTTTCCCTATACCTTTAACCTTATTTTTTAGGGTATCTGATTTTATTGCTTTACTAGCGCCGATTTTCCCAAGATTATACAATCCTTTTGCACCAGCAGCCAACCCTTTGACAATTAGTTTATCAAAACCGCTTCCTTGCATTTCCTCTTGTGATATAAAACGAAATTTTATAATTCCACATTCAGCACAAATACATCGCATTGCATTTTTACCATTTTTTGTAATTACAAAAGTTTCAGAATTAGGTAAACATTCTGTCATTTTTCTTTGTTTAACACAATAAGATAACATATATTAATTGTAGAGATATTATAATATAGCTCCTATGTGGGGAATTCCCTTAAACGGACTGTTTTTACCCAGTAATAGCCCTTTTCCTTTTCTACCTTTTCCTACCACCCCTGACTTTCCTGCCGCCCCTGACTTAACAAATTTAGTTTTTGTTATCCCGCATTCTGCGCATTTACATTTCATCATGGCACGACCATTTCTTGCCTGTACAACCCTTTCTGAACCAGGAACGTACTCTGTCTGTTTTCGTTGTTTTACACAATAGCTTTTCATCTATATAATAATTATTTTTATTATTTTCATATAATGGAGCAAATTGACATTGAAAAAGAAATACAAAGAATAGAAGCGATGTATAAACATTACAAACTTCTTTATAGAAAAATTGCCTTTTTATGTTGTTCTGGAGAAACTAAAAGAGTGAGAAATCTGAGAAATAGCTTGAAAAAAGATTTAAAAAAAATGAGAAGTCTTCAAACTACCTAAGCAATAGTTTAAAATAGTTTTCTATGAATTTTTCATTCTCTTTTGTGTCAAAGCTAAAAACTTGCAATAAATGGAAATAATCTACTCCTTTATGCATTTCATTCAAGAAATACAAGCAAAAATAGCCACAAGTTGTAGTATAGAGATTCTGTATTTGTCTGTTTTGGTGTAATAAAGTTAAGTTTTTCTCTTTTGCATGGTTTACCAACTCTTGAAAAGGCGGCATCCCAAAAGAGTCAAAGTAATTTATGGTACCATTACGAACATAGGTTGTAACCCAATGACTACCGCTCATATAATGAGGTTCTAAATTATAAATAAAAAGCGCTAACTTATGCTGATGTGGCACAGTCTGATCTCTACTTAAAACATTCTTGATAGGTATCTTCAAGTATTTACACCAGTCTAAAAGATCAAAATTACTCATTGGGATATCTTTATGAAATTTAGGCTTTTTTGTTTTTAGTTCTTTTTTTTTTTTTCCTCTTCCCCAAGTACCAATAAAAGGTGGTGGAGCCATAGGCATTCCTATACGAGGTGAACCTCTTCCTTTTGTACCTCCTCCGTCTGATTGCCCCATTCGTACTCCTCCTCTTCCTTTTATACTTCCTCCTTTTAATGCATCAATAATCATTGGAATACCAATACTAGCTAGTAACGTGCCAATACCACTTCTTACTTGTTTTTGAGTAAGTTTGAAAAGTAGATCTTCTCCTAATTTATGAGCTCTAGCTAAATCTCTTATTTGTCCTTTAGTCAGTAGATCACCCATTTGTGCTAACATATATAGATTTTTATTTGGAACTTGAAACATTTGACCACCACTAATTTTCTTAACTATTTGGCTTGCCCCTTCAGAAGCTAACCCTGCTAAAGCAGACAATCCTAGTGTTTTACCGATAGTTGGTGCTACATTCCTTAAAACTGACAATATTGAGCTAAATATCCCACTACCAGTTTGCCGCCTGATATTATACTTTGATATAGTAATTACCATTCCTTTATTAGCTGTTTTGGCCTTAGTGAGTCTCTTAACAGTATTCATTGGTACCATAAGGACATCAGAACCACTTAACGCATTTTTAGTTAAGCGTAAACTTATTTCTTCACTGTTTCTGTAAGCCTTAGATAGTTTTCGTTTTTGCTCTTCAGAAAGTTTGACAGAAATTTGGTGTAATTCAGTCATTATATATTATTTATGAATTTTTAAAAAAGTCCATAAATAATATTTATTTTGTGACTAATTTTATTAATCACAATCAACATTTAACCATCTTCCATCTTTAGTAGGAAAAGCTCTAGTACACTGACCTCTTAAAAAACGATCCGCAATAATTGTCTTTTTAGAAGGTTTCCAAAATCGTTTTGTTTGAATACCATCTCTTTTATTTACCACTTCTTTTGCTATTTTCCACTTTCATAATCTTTAAACATTTTTTTGGTTTGTGGAAAGAGAGTTTTTGAAATCTCTTTACCAACATTTATTCCTTTTAAAACAGTGCCAAGGGGATCTAAACTACCACCAACACCACTACCACCACTTCTACCACCACTTCTACTTCTACCACCACTTCTTGTACTTTTTACAAAACTTGTTTTAGTAATACCACATTCAGCGCACTTACATTTCATCATCAGACGACCATTGCTTGTCTCTACAATCCTTTCAAATCCAGGCACACACTCTGTTTTTTCTCTTTGTTTAACACAATAAGATTTTACCATATAATCTAATTTACTTATTTTTATTATCAAGGATTCCATATATTTCTTTAAACTATTTTTCATATTATACGATAACTAATTGATCTCCCACTTTATCAACAACAACATCTTCTTCATAAAGAACAATTGCATGCACTCGAAAATCAGCAGCAGCTGCTTGTGAGAGGCGAAATTTTATGTTAAGTTGCTTTGGATCTCGGCTTACCTGTTCTGTTTGATAAGTTAAATCAAAATAGACTAGTGGGTAAAAGCTCGAAAAATTAGAGATATTCAGCTGAGTACCTGTATTATAATCATTCCGTTGCCATGAATAATTCATTAAATCATAATAGATTCTTTTTTTACTTTCTGTATCATATTCAAGTTCTGGATAGAAGACACCATTACCATATTCAAGACGACAAGTAGTTAGATGACTATTAGCATTAGCAGCATTAAGTTTAAAAGTATCAAAAATATAAGGATTTGCTGTCATATCATTTGTCTTAAGTCTCTGGAAAAAGACGAAAACATGTTGTACTTTATCAATACTAGCTGAGATTCTGAAATCACCACTGTTTCTGGTAGTATCTGAAGTTTGGTACATTTCTTTGAGGTATTTCCATTTACTGGGTTTTTGGTACTCAGAGATGAATTTTGTCATTAGTGCGTCTTTTGGTTCAAGACGAGGTGCCCATAGATAAAAACGATCAATTACTAATCTTAATGTATCCGCTGCCCCATATAAGACTTCAACGTCTGGTGTAAGTTCTATTTCAAATTGGAGATCCATTCGAGGTAACATTCGTCCTTCTAATTCTTCGAAAAAAGAATACCTATTTAATGGAATAGTTGTATTAACATGAGCATTGTTAGCTGTTAATAAACGCCTACTTTCCAAACCAGTGTTTGTATCATCTCAAGTGGCATCTGTATCTAAATACCATAAGCTATTTTTGGCTGTACTACGCCCAAAATCATCTGAATATTCTAAAAGATTTTTTGCAAAAGTTATAAGGTGAAGATCATCAGTGTCATAGACGATTTTTCCTGCACTCTTAATAACCATATGCTTAATTAATGAATGCGACCCATTAATAATTGTAGTTCTGGCGTCTGCATTGTCTCCACCATTTGCTTTAAGGTCTAATTTAAATCGCACTTCAAAAAAGGCATTGTACCAATCAAGCATAATACCACGATCAGTAACATGAAATTTGTAACCATTCTTTTGTTGCTCTTTAGTATTGGCAGGAGCTCTTATAGCGTCTTGAAGACGAAATTGCACTAGTTCGTTTCTCTGAACGTTCTCTGGTGATCTAAATGCCATTATATATTTTTTCAAGATTTTTTTTTATTTAAGAGCGTGCTATTAGTTTATTAATCAGTGTATTAACTTCATCCTGAGTCCTTGCTTTTCTTGTAGTACTAGCGGTCTTTGTGGCCTTTTTGTTGTTTCTACTTTTAAGCCTTTTTCTAATAAGCTCACCAGATTTCTCTATAACTTTATCAGCAGCCTTTTTACCAACTTTTTCTCCCGCTTGAGATACACCAGCTTGTATTGCTTTTTTAGCAAATGGTTTTAATACCTGCCCAGTTAAAGCACTAGCTACTTTTTTTAGTGGTTTCATAAGATTATCTATTATAATTCCATTGCCACGGTGTTTGTAGACATATCGTCCCGTTCTTGGGTGATAAATCGTTTTGAACTCTCTTGACTTCATATATATAAATTAGTTCCTAATTTAAATTACTAAAACAATGTGTTTCACCCGTAGTTTTAGAGAGGCACCCTCTAAAATGGAACTTTTTTAAGATTAATGAAAATGCAGTGTCAGCATGATTTAAATAGACTGGTCTTCTTAAACCATCAGTTACATAGATTCGAATACTTGAAACTCTTGTTTTATTGACAGGATTAAACATAGGATGATGCTCTTTAAGGGTAAAATTGTAAGAAGGTCTTAATGTACCTGTACCAAAACTATAAATAATATCTGAATCTCCCCCATCTACTAATGAATCACTAACTAAATCACAATGAATATTTAGGACATCTGTATCTTCTGATAAATTAGGTATATTAGGACTAACATTCCTCTCAGCACTTAAGATTACTTTACCGAATCCTATTAGTTTGCCAAAATTAGATTTACGCAGGTCAAGCTGATAGTTTGTATCTAAAGTCACTAAGACTCTAAAAGTTGGGTCATCAAAAGTTAAAGTAATTGGAAATTCTTCATTGCCATCACTATTAAGTATTTTAGTCTCTTTCTTAATGAAATTGTCAATATCAGTGTAATCCCAAACTCCTTTTGGAAAATCAATATCTGTAAATGTTTTCCCACCATCTTTACTGTAAGCTATCTTTTGATTCTTGTAACCAGGATTTATATTTGTCCAGGTAAAAGACATTGAAATAATTCTATTTAAACCAATATACCAAATCCCATCAGCTTGTTCAAGGTCTAAAGATCTAGTAAACCTTGTAGTAAAATCACCTGGACGATTACCATGTTCATTTTTAACTGAAAAACTACTTAATGTGATTTGTCTTTCCATTATATTATACCCTAAAATATTTTTTAAGTAATTTTTGATATTGTGACTTATTGATGTGTTTTGCGCGTAATAGAGTGTCTAAGATAGTTTGACCCATATTTCTCATCTTAACGCTTGTATTACCTGCTTCCATTTCACCAATAATTAGTGTTAATTTCTCTAGTAATTCTTTAGCATTATTATAGAAATAGACTCCTCTTCCTCTTTTAACACCTGAACCCTTTTTACTTTTCTTTTTCTGTACTTTTAGATAGTCTCTATATTCTTGAATAGGTTTTAGTCTTCTATCTGCAAATTTATGAGCCATATCCTTTTCTTTCTGTAGCTTTTCTATTACATCTCTAGGAGCATTATTTTTTATAGCTTGATTTAGTCTTTTACTTGTATTTGTTTTAAATGCACTTGTAATACTGCTTATTTCAGAATTTGCTTTTTTTTATGTTACTCTCGAGATATTTACTTCGTTTAAGTGGTGTCATTTCTGGTTGGGATAATCTCATTTCAACATCATCATAGTTAGGAAGGCCTGTTTGATCTAAAATCTTATTAATATCTCCTCTATCTAAATCATCATCATCATCATCATCAGTTGGTGGTTCAATTGCTAAAAGTTCTTTTTCATCTTCAGCTTGCTCTTCTACAAAAGAATATTCTGGTGGTTCATCCCCTGGATAGAGTTCCCAAAAACTAGGGTCCATTTCATATTTTGGTGGAGGGCCTTGAGGCATCTTAGCTATTTGTTTTTCTGTCTGCGGCGCTACATAATCTTGGAGATCTAATAATCCTTCTACATCCATATCTTCATATGGATCTACCTCTGGTGCATAATCAATTTTGGCGTCGCAGGAGCAGCACGTATTCTTATTTGCGGCCTATTCTTAGGCTTTTGTGCCCTTAAACCCTCTATGATTTCATCAAGTCTAAAAGATTTTGTTATCCGTGCGTCAGAGGTCTTACTCTTTATCTTTTCTTCAGTGATCTCATCATATAGCTGATTTTTCATTTTTCCAGTCTCAGTCCGCTTCTAAGCTAATTCTTTCCACTTTGACAGACTAATATAATTATAGAGATTTTTTTATTATGACACAAATTATAACACATTTTATAATGATTTTTGAATTAAAAATAAATAAAAAATTCATGTTCAGTTATATAGATGAAAATTCCTAATTATGATTCAGCTTCTAATAATGACAGCAATTTCAAAAGACTGCTCTCTTATATGCCTTCAGACACTTTTCGAATGTTAATTTGTGGACCAAGCGGTTGTGGTAAAACTAACGTTCTCATGCATATGCTTTATAATCTACTCTACTATGATAAGATTTACTTGTTTTCTAAAAATCTCGAGCAACCGAAGTACAGACGATTATTAGAAACATTTGAACCCATTTCAGAAGAGGTTGGTTATGATGTCATAGAAGAGAGTAATGGTGATGTCGTTCCTCTCCAAAGCTTAGATGACGATAACAAAAAATAGTCATCTTTGATGACTTTGTTTGTGAACGAAACCAAAAACCTCTAATTGAATATTTTATTGGTGGTCGTCATAAAAATTGCAGTGTAATCTATTTAAGTCAATCTTATTATCTTACACCTAAAGACATAAGGCTCAATTGCTCACATTTTTGTATTTTTGATAGTCCAAGTAATGCAGAGACAGCAAGAATGTGCCGTGAAGTCAATGTACCTAAGAAGAAATTCGATAGTGCTACTAGCGAACCTTATAGTTTTGCTTACATTGACAAGACAAACAAGACAATTAGAAAAAATTTTAATGAAAATATATAGATGGAGAAAAAAATTTCTAAAGAGCAAGCAGAAGAAATTTCATCAAGAATATTAGAAGAAATACATAATGAGTTTAATGATATAAACTTTTCATTAGAAAAGATTTCTAAAAAATTAGTTCATTTAAAAGTAATAGAAACAGAATATAACAAATATATTCCTAAAATAATATCATTGTTAATTAAAAAACTCAAATTAGTAGATGCTTCTTACTTGAGAGATAAAAGTTTATCTTCACTAGAGGAAATAAATGTTTTATTACAGTATTTGATTTAATTATATTATATTATATTATATGGGTTATAGCAATGGACAACTTGAAACATTATCAGCAACAGTTACACTGTACCTAAGAAGAAATTTAGTTACACTGTTTATTCAGTTTTTTTTAACTGCTAGAAGTGTCAATAAACTATCATCATCAACAGGTAAAGGTGAAAAAGGTAATCGTGGATTACCAGGAATTGGATTTAATCTAACAGATGATGGTAATTTTGACATTGATAGTAAGAGATTAACTGAAGTAGCAGATCCTATCCATAAAAATGATGCAGCAACAAAAGTGTATGTTGATGATAATATATCAACTCTAGATTTAACACCTTATCTGAAACGAGACCGATCAATAGCAATGACTGGAGATTTAAATATGAATAATCATAAGATTAGTGATTTAGAAGATGCTACTAATGATAATGATGCTGTCTCTCTAAAACAATTAAAAAAGATGACCGATCATACACCCACAAATTATCATTTGCGACCTAGTTTTACTTTTTATAAAGATTTTGGAGACAAAGCTGAATTAACTAAATCAAACGTTTCTATTCCTGGGCATACTGATCATTTTGAACTATTAGAAGCGCCTCGAGAAGGGGTGCAATCTGGTTATGCTTATTCTACTGTTAATCTAGAAAACAACTTAGAAATAGATCCTAATTATTCTATTCTTTTTGAAATATTTGGATATGATGGAACAAATATAGTTACAGATGGTGATTCAGATAGACTATTATTTACAAATGTCACTAGTAATGCAAACATAATTGATTTTAGTCACGATTGGTTTAGCAATTACGCAAAAGCTTACTTAATATTTAATAGTTCTAAAAGAGATGTGAACATTAGTATACGATTTCGATATTATGGTTCTAGTAACTCTAATTTTAAATTTCTATTTTTTAGTAGATGTGTCAAAGGAATACAAAGGTCTAGTTTTGATCATAGATTATTTAATGTTAAGACAACTGATTTTTCAGGAACAATATTAAATTTTGAACCGATCAATATGAATAATGTAAAGATAATCAATATTGGTAATCCTACTGATAAAAAAGACGCTGTCAATAAAGAATATGTTGATAGTGAAAATTCTAAACAAGATACTGCTATTAATAGAAAAGCAGATAGGACAGAAGTACTACTTAGAAATGGAAGCCAAACGATGACAGGTAATCTGTTTATGAATGGAAATAGGATTTTTAGCTTACCAAATCCAACTGGCCCGCAGCAACCTGTGACAAAGAGTTATTTTGAAAGCATGATACCAAATCCTGATTTAAGTCTTTATCTTAAAGTAGACGGATCTGTACCTGTGACGGGAGATCTCAATATTGGTAGTAAAAAAATAACCCATTTAGAGACTCAAGATGATGTTCCAATCACTGATTACCCTAATGCTTTAAAAGATGCTAAAATGGCTGTTAATAAACTTTATGTCAATGAAAACTTTTTAAAATTAAAAGGTGATGACTATGACTTAAAAGGTAAACGGATAAAAAATACTGAACCATATGGTGTAAATACTTTTGAAACAAATGATTTAGTCTCCAAGGCATTTGTCCAAGCAGAAATAAGTAAGCTACCTAAACGTAGATGTATTAAAATTGGATGGTACACGTGCTATGACTGGTACTCTCCAAATGGGTGATAATCCCATCACTGGAATTAGGAGTTCTTCAGCAGACGATGCAGCCCTAACAGTTGGTGGTGCAAAATCTACTTATCTTCCACTTTTAGGAGATAGAGGTATGCAAGGAGATCTCGATATGGGGGGTAAAGCAATTATAAATATCAAACCTTTTGTTGAAGATGACTCAAGTCAAGCTGCTCAAAATGCACAGTCCAATCATGTTATCAACTTTGGGTATTTCCACCAGCAAAGAGGTGATTTAAAAAGAGAAATAAATGATGTTTCTGCAGCAGCGCTTAATAGAAAAAATCCTGATCCAATGGAAAATGACATTGATATGGCTACTCATAGCATTATTAACTTGAAAGATCCAAAGCCATCAGATAGCTTTCACACTTCCAATGTTAACTATGTTAATAGGTCAATTACTGATAATAACGCTGTAATTAATACTTTGATTGAAGATAAAATCAGTGAATCTGAAAAAACTTAATATTAAAGCAAACCGAGAAGAGAATGAATTCTCTTTTGTTATGGATGATGACCTATTTCGAGAAGATGATGATGATATTACTAAAGTTGGAAAAAATGATAGAGATTTTTATCAAATTAAAAAAGAGACTTATCAATTTAGAATTAAGTATGACTCTCCTATCGGTTATTATAGTACTCGATTAACTATTGATTTAAAATCGTTAGATTTAGGTGAGTATACATTAGCTTTTGAAATGTATTTTGATAATAAAGTGGATCGAGACCAAGTGGTTGTTAACGCAGTTAGTGAAACATTAAATGTTTCACGTAATAATACAAATACTTTTTCCGATCACAGTAGAACAATTATCAATTTTCATAAATATGGAAACATTGGGATTATTGATTTAGATATTGATTTAACTTTAAAGTACAGGAGTGGTGAAACTTATGATGCAGAAACAAACATCTTTGTAGTTGTTTATGGTGTAAGTGGTCATCAGAATGACGTTGACTCACGAATTTGGGATAGATTCTATTACATCAGAGATAAAATCGTCTATTATGAAGCACCTATTAATATGGGTAATCGACAAATAAAAGGATTAATTGATGGAAATGAAAACGGTGATGCTGTTAATGTGAAACAACTAAATGAAGCAGAAACTAATGTTGTAAATTATGTTAATAGAGAAATTGCAAAAGTAAAAAGTGAAATTGCAAAAGAAAATCCTACTATTAATGAAAATAAAAATTTTATAGAATTAATAGTAAAATATATATTAAGTAATAATTCAAAGATTTCTTTAATAAAAGATTTGTATTTTTTTGATAATGTTGAAGGTAGAACACCAAATACATATGCGTTTGTGCCTTCTAGAGATAATGGAGGTGATTTCACTTTTTATTATGTCTTCCAGCATAGTGCAACTACAAATAATGTAATGACTGTATTTTTTAGAATTAATTTTATAAGAGGTAGATTTATTTTTTTTGATAAGAGCAAAGTCGTAATTTCAGAAAATCCTACAATAGATGAACCATCTTTAAGATCATTTAATATTCCAAATAATTCTTTAGGGAAGCAAGTTTGGTTTTGGATTTGGGTAAAAGACACTCATATGAACATGATTTTTAGTGGAATTAGTGAACCAATTATTATTAATAATTTTAGTGTAAATACTACTATAAGAAGAGTAAATGTAGAAGATAATCCTTTCACTAAAAAGAGAGGATTAATAACTAAAAAAGTTTATGATAATAGCAGTGAAGCTTATCAGAGAGTAAAAGAATTTGAAAAGAGCGAAGGAACTATTATATAAAAAAAATATGAATAAATATATATGGGACATAGTAATGGGCTACTTGAAAAACCATCAAGAACAGGAAAAGGAGAAAAGGTTAAAATAGGAATAGGCTTCAAATCAACTCCAGACAACCATTTTCATTTACAAAACAAGAGATTAACTAACCTTTCTGCTCCAATGGATGACCATGACGCAACCACTAAAAAATTCGTCGCTGATTTATTAAAGACAAAAGCGGGAACTACATACGTTAATAATGAACTAGCTAAAAAGGCTAACTCATCGGCTTTAAAGGATTACGCTTTAATTACTGATTTAGGAACCTTAGCAATCGAATTCAATGATGCATTAAAAGACAAAGTCGATTACAATGATTTAGCAACTAAGACGCAAGTAGATAATAAAACAAAGCAATACATCACCGTCTATGCAGAAGAAAATGGACCTCTGATTAAAAATAGTCTCCAATACAGTTTCGGTAATGGAAGTGAAAAAAATAAGCAATATGGTTGGCCTAGTCCTGTAGACGGTAAAATAGTTCATGGCAGCATTTGTGCTTGCGCTGGCAATCAGCAAGCATCTGAAGTGATAGTCGGGTTAGTTCAGAATGGTGTTGATAAAGATGTAAAAATTGCCAAACCTACCAATGAATGGTCAAATCACACTATTTTCAGTAATCCGATTACAATAAAAGCTGGCGACAGAATCAATTTTCGAAGCAAAACATCGAATTCATCCGTAACACACGCGATGGTAAACTTATTGATCGAAATTGATATGTAATTGCAAGCTGTCTAGATAATATGCAAATGAGTTTAGGAAACGCGTTTCATCCAGACAATAAAATCTACGGTTGATTAAAATAATTGATGACATATGTCTACAGGGGATTCCCGGAAACGCGTTTCATCCAGACAATAAAAGCTACGGTTGATTAAAATAATTGATGACATATGTATACAGGGGATTCCCGGAAACGCGTTTCATCTAGACAATACAACTCACGAATCTTACGTTAACTACACAACTCAGGTTTGCCTGATGCGCATGGGTGGATGATATGTATATGGTTGGATAAAAATATAATAAAATAATATAATGGTAGCTAAAAAGAATATTTTCGATTGGAATCATATTTCAGACAAATTATCAGCTGATGAAGTAGACGAACTAAAATCTTATTATCTAGGCTATCATAGGAAATGTTGGGCTTATAAAAGGGCTTACAAAAGATACAAATTGCTCAAATTCATTGGTAATTCACTCTCTGTCCTCACCGCTTCAGGTGGAATTGCTAGCGCTATTGCTACAGGAGGTATTAGTCTAATAGCGATTAGTACCGTGTCATTATTAATTAAAGGATACATGGAACACAAAGGTTTAGACTTAAAAATTCAAAATTGCATCTATGCCTACCAAAGTTACCAACATTTGTTAATAATGATTCGAGAGGCGATGCGCTCTGGTGATCTTAACCGAGAGAGTTTAATTAATCAAATGACAAGCGTTGACAATTTTGTGATTGATAATAGCCCGATTATTGATAAATATTTAAAGATGTATGATGAAACTAAATAGTCAGTCACGCTAGTACGCTGCTTTAGTGTATATGGACATTTACAGTGTACACAGACCACGCATTTTTAGTGTACACTAAAAATCAGTGTACACTAACCACGCATCTTACACTAAAAAAAATATTTAGATACAAATATATAATAAAATTTCAGTGTACGCTAATTTTCAAATTTACACTAACCACGCATCTTAGACGGGTCACGCATTTTAGTGTACACTGAAAATCGGCGTAATTTTTTACACTAACCACGCATCTTACACTATTACACTAAAATTAGTGTGGTTGTGCTAGCTTCCCTAATTCCTACACATCTTACAATATTACACTAATTTTAGTGTGGTTGTGCTAGCTTCCCCAATTACTATACTGCTTATCTTTTCGACGATAGAATGAACTGTTTCATCACTTCAGCGTACCGAACGCGGGCTCATATCAGTGCTTAGAGCAAGCGACTACGGATTCAAATTATTTTCCGCTGGAAATCACTCAATTCACTCACCAAAGGACCCGTTTCACTGGTCATGTTCACTATTCATGGAGAGTTTTAGATGCTGGACAGGTTTGTTTTTGTTTGTTTTTTTTAAATTCTTACCCACAGAGAGCAGATGCGTCCTATATTTGACTGTACTTCCAGTTAGATTTATGGGACAATTGTAGCGTGAATCGATCTGTTCTTGATTCAATGGTACTGCGTGATCAAACTGTATAGATGCATCGTGCTACGCGTCTGTTGAAATCCTATCCGTACGGAAAACGAGACATGAAGTGACGAAAGTAAAAAACAAGAGACTTGTCTCTTTCTTGCCATTCGGTCACCATAAGTGATAGCCCACAGTCTTGCGTGATAGCCCACAGCACGTGTTGCGGCTTTCTCCTTGCGGGCAGATATCGCGCTACAGTTGCACTGGAAATTAACTGGCAATACTTTAAAATAAGACTTCCCTGCTCCGTTCTCATTCTCCATTGAGGTCACGAGATCGCTCGTTTGCATGGACTCGCATCGTTTGCTTTAATTCAGGGAAAGTCGTCTGTTCGAACACTTGTAATATCATCTAACAAAGAGCATGGTTTGCCCTTCTAACACATTAGCGTTTTGCTGTTTTCGTCACGTTGGGCTCTGAATTTGTGTCAGTACGTAAGTTACCTTATGCGAAACGCCACTATGTTATTTACACTGTGTCCAGCGGTTGTTGGCGCTGCGCACGCGCGTCTGTCACCGTCTGTTCCATGGGCTCGCCATTGAGTCAGGTTGTATAATATTAAACCTTCGAGTTAAGGCAGTGTTCCTTCTTTATTGGTGAAATGCGTTTGAGGCAACGACAGAAAAGAGAAGTATGTAAAGGAAGTAACCATCGCTAAAATTATAAGACATGTTTATTATATTGTCTCCACGTAGTTCCATGTTCCCTTAATTAAAGCATGTTGGTATTTGATTGAATTCACGATTCTACTACGCCCACCACCCATTTCCCAGAGGATGGCTGCTTAAAAGTGGTTCCACTGTAATTTCAATTATGTACTCCGCTTGTTCTCTGGTATTCTGCAATTCCATGACATAAACTCCTAAAACTATTTTGCCATGTTATAAAAATCGCACAATATTTGTATTCTAACCCTAAAATGTTAGCAAAGCAATATAATTCATAGCAACGCTTTTTTGAAAACAGTTTCAGGTTAACAGATATTTCTCAAAATGTTTACATTTCGAGATTTCCTTCTCATCATTTGTGGAGACAACACTGACAGTCACTCACTTGTTTGTTTAGTCAGTTTCTCGAGAACAGCTCAAATTGACTTTTGAGTATATAATGAGTATATAATGATGCCATCAATTACATTCATTAGCAGTCAATGAGAAAATTGTTGTTCGTTTTTGAAAGTTACTGATGCCTCTGATATTTAGTATGATCATATGAGCAAATAGAGAGGGAAATAAGAGAGTTAAAAACCAGGTACTCTGAAGAGGGACAAACAATTTAAAAATTTAAATCAACCAACATTGTCGCTACTTCCTCTCTACGTCGATTTAGTTATTGGTTTTCTATATTTTGATTGACATTGACGTATGTAGGCAGCTGATCATGAGGATCTGCATCTTGTTGTAACTAAGGAGAAGCGGTCACAAAAGATTCATTGGTACAGTCTTCTGGTTTAGATTTCACAAGCGATGCGTATGAACTATCCCCTGGCACCTACACAAAACACAAAAAATGATGTCAGTCTGTCGGTCCCTCAGTACGCCAGTCCCTGTGTCTGTCAGACGCAAGCGATCAAAATCGAGATCCAAAGTCGCAGTGATGCATATTATCTATACTACTAGAAAGCTGAAATGCAAGCGTGTACAACACCAGAATGGACTGAAAAACCGGACTGGAGAGCTTAAAAACGAAGAGGAGGAGGAGACTGAGATGAGAAGGAAGAAGAAGGGGACAGAAACTTGGGATAGTGAATGATAAGGATTAAGAAGTTGAGAAGAATGAAGGGATGAAGAGCAGGAGGAGCAGGAGGAGAAGGAGAAGAAGTAGAAATAGAAGAGACAGACAAAAAGAAGTCAAGGACTAGGACAAAGGCACCAACGGTATTAACGTCGACAACGAGGTTTTGTAAACCAGAACTCTAACCTTCTGTAACAAAGGTTCGTTTCTTTAAGCTTTATTTCAGTTACCATTATTGTACGAGGAGTCAACATGGCATATCCACACTCCTGTCTCGAAGCCTGGTCTATTCCCCGCCTCTGATATTCGAGTTCGACACCTTGAGGTTCTGCTTTATCAGAGAACCCAAGCTTTCTTGCCGCATTTCCTAGGCTCAACGAAGACCCGTCTTGATCTTGAAGTCGGTTCCTGTTAGGAAATAGATGAGCGAAAACATAGTATTTTGCCAAAGTGTAGAGACTTATCTTACCCTGGGGAGGTCAGGCAGGTGTAATATTGGCGGAAAGATGCGAATAAGGGGAAATGTAAACATAGGCGTACGGGCACCTCCGGACTTGGGGGAGGGGGGGGGGGCGGGGGCGGTGACGTTCTTGCCCGAAAAAATTACGCAATGCCCGAAAGAGTGGAGATTGAAACCGGGATGCAAACGGAGACGTTCATCATTTTCTTATCTAATGAAACTGCTATCGTTGGAAAAATAGGGACCTTAAGATACGAGGACGGGAAGGCTAGGACGGGAACGGCAGTGGACGCGGGAAACTTTCGCGGGTCCCGTTGTGTCGCCAAAAACAAAATGCTTAAGATGTGTCTTTTCGCAAAGGACGGCGACGTCAATAATTCAAACTTCGTAAAAGCCATTCACATAAGCAATGACATCCTTTAGACTATGACAGAGATGGTATAAATCTTATCCTATTAAGCTTAAACGATAGTGATCAGTGATGTTTAATTTCTTTTACTTTATAAGCGAAGCAAACATCTGTAAATAGTCTAATAAAGTAGCCAGAATTTCCGTATGAAGAAATTAAACGAACAATCTGACCGCCCTGCTTTAGACGGCTTTTTGCCAGGGACAAGAGCGTTAAAGAATTCTGTCGCCGGAAAATCCTGATTGTGGTGAACACAAATTTCCATCTGTAATTGCAACAAGCTTTAGACTATAAACATAAAACAAACATTGCATCAAGTTAAAACAACTAAACATCAGTTTGAAAATGTGACGGTATTTTAATTGCCCGATAGAAGCTTTCATGGCATTCATTCTTACAACATTTTATCGACTGTACTTACACTGATGTATTCTCAATGCATAGAGTTTGTATTTCGTTTTGAGCTTGCACACTCGTGACAGCGACTGAACAGTGACTGAAACACAAATTAAACGAGCAGACGAGGAATATTTTTATTCACATTTTCCCTATCTCAGCGTAGTATTATACACTACAATCGTGAAAAATGTGAACCTTAAAAACATTCTTATCAAGATAACTGAAAATAAGGTCGATTGGAACATTTGTCGAGGCAAAACAAGAGCAAAATACTCACGTTTTCGACACGACGGCAAAACAGGCGAAATGACGTCCTCGACGAGACGAGGACGGCAGAGAGATGATTCGAGAGTTCTCGTGCGCATGCCCGGTAGAGTATATTTACTTCCGGTAGCCGTCGTAGCTCCTCCCGTCCTGGTATCTTAAGGTCCCTATTAGCTCAATTGAAAGTTTGCATACTTAACTCTATCAACAGTCTCAATGTTACACTCAAAAACGTATTAAAAGAAAAAGTTCTTCCTTTCATGGCGGTGTCCGAAAATGTCTATCATCTTGTCCATACTGTTTCGCCTTGTTGACCTTGACAGCTGCTTGACCTTTAGTCACTTAAGTTTTTCACTTTTTGTCCACGGAGTTCACAGAGAATCGAACAACGTCAATGAGGATCCTTAAAACAAACCTACATGTGAACTCGTCAACTGGCCGTCAAACTGTTTTCCCGCTCTTCGCGAAATTGGCGCGAAAATAAGGCGCGAACTGCAAAAGATGTTTAATGGCGAAACGATACACTTAACACTTTACAGGATATTATTCAAATTACCAAATCTCTGAAGACACCACTTACGGGCATCTAATTACCTGGAAAGTAATTAACTAGAAACTTTGCTTATGACTTTTGGAAATCACGCCAACAGAATTATTTTATAATGCTTTCTCCCAAGTGTCGTTGCCCGAATTAAGAGCGATTTGCCCGAAAATAACATTATTTCCGCAGCTTGGGGGGCTGCAGACCCCCCCCCCCCCGGCTCGTACGCCTATGAATGTAAAGACCTTAAAGTAGTCCTAGACAAAAACTATACACAGAAAAACGTCTAACAGTTTAGGAAGCAATCCAAAAGTCCCTTTTTCATTAATGGACTGAAGTCTCCTTGCCATTTGTATGAAGTTTACACTTTGTAAATGAAGCCGATTCTAAGAGCCTTGCACCTCCCCATCACTGTTACATGTGACTACCCTCATCCCCACCCCCGCCCCAAACGGGGAGGCATTTTGCAGTGGTTTAGCAATGATTATTCAAAGCAAAACGTCATTTTTTCCTGGAACATTTGATTTTTCAGACATTATTAGAATGCATGTGTTCTAGCCACAAAGCAACAGAAGAGTAGGAGAACAACTTTTTTATTACAATTACAATAATACGCACTTTTAAGCAGGTGACCTACCTTGTACTAGCTGCCTTTCTTGTATCTAGCACAAACATAATGAGCAGTTAGAAAATAGCTCTTTTAAAAATGACAGTCGTAACAGAAAAAGCGACCCAGTTCTGTCACTTCCTTCACCCTTTGCGTTTTGTAAATTGACTGCTTTTTATTATCGGTTCCGAAGCATATATATGATTATTAACAATGAAGATAGTCCAATTAGAGACAGAAATCAAAACTACAATGAAAGAAAACATAATGATAAAAATGGTTAACAATATTAAACTTAAAAGCAAGACTGCATGGAGGCGTGATACTAGTTGAAAAAGGAGTGAAGCAGCTTTATGAACGTGACAATAACAAGTTTTGACTAGTATACGTGCAAAAAAATATATCGCGAGCTAGTAACAAGATTACTTACTTTTTAAGATTCATCAAGGACTAAATATAGAAATAAAACGTTCTCTAAATATAACCAAAATCAGGAGCATCATGTTGACATGTTATATAGGTTAGACAGTAAATTACCTTTTCGTTGTTTCGTTCGCCAAGATACGGAACAGACACCAAAAATGAGCAACGCAGCAGACAGCACTCCTACTAACGACGCAAGAATTACCACTACTGAGGAACAGTTATCTTTGTCATAAGCCTGCTTCCATCCTTCCGGGTCCCTGGTGGGATCTAATAAGTAACAAAAGTTACTTGTATGTAGATATTTTTTATTGAGGTTTAAGGACGTTCGCGCCCGTTGCTACTGCGCATCTCTAGTGCGCACGCTTTTCATTGGTCACGCGCGCGCCACGTCATTTTCAAGCGCGCGCACCAAGTCGAAAACTCAACAAAACATAGAGCTGATGACCTTTGCGTTATCTTTGTGTGCGAATATTTTTGTTGGATGCTCGGTGACCCCCACTTTTTTTTCGGCAGATCACTTCCTTTTCTGATTCTTTCCTTTATACTAAAAAACAAAAAAATCTGTACGTGGGAAGTTTTAATTATTTCTCATATACTATTCAAATAGGGTCGAATTGGTACATGGATACAGGTGTGCGTAACTCAGAAGTTGTACTTTTTCTAGCTTTCTTCTAGCTGATTTAATGGCATATGTAGCAAAGATATATCAAATAGGCCTATATATGCTATGTTAAACACACATAACTTAGATATGATTCTTCAACTTAATTATATGCCGATAGTAATGAATCCGGCCAGAATCGCCTTAGTGGCTGGAAATCCTAGAAATGCTATGATCTGTGATGCGCCTTATCTTCAAAACGAGTTCGGTGACCCCCGATTTTTTTTACGTTTTTCATCTAATCTTATCATTTTCTACCTGCAGTCAAAGTGTTAAAAAAATCTGTGCGTGGGAAGTTTTTTGGCGCGAACGTCCTTAAAGCAAGAAACAGCAGTTTTAATCGAGTGACGTTGAACCAAAACCAAGGTCATTACTTTGGCCCATGTAACAAAGAAAATAAAGAGTCTAGTGAACCAACCAGTACTCAAAGCAAATAAATATACTTGACAAGAAGCGCGGGTAAATGTGTGCGAGCGATTTAGGATTGGTTGTAGTTTTACTTCGGATTGGATGAGAAAAGTGGCGCAAGTTCCTAAGCCAATGGCCTCGGGTAGCAATACAAAACCACATCAAATGCGAACAATTTTGGCATCCAGTCAAGCGAACGCCACTCTGTACGTTTAACTTTGAGCCTGAATTAATCGAAAGTAATTGGGCTCAGAAGACATCATTTCTTCTGAGCCCAATTACTTTGGGCAGTGCCACTTAGATATAATATTTCCTAACTCTAGTTATCAGCAAGCCCTAGATCAAGCAAATCTGACATCCTTAGCTAATCGCAGAATATACTTATGTAAAAACTTGATGGCGGATATGAGGAATGAGAGCCAATCTAATATCCTTCTTGGCGCCGAAAGTTACAATAATATCTATTCCATATCAGTTAAGATCGGGAAAGACTAAAGCCACTAAAACGAGCAGATGACTTTTTCACATTTAGATACGCGTGATTCCATTATTATAATTCTTATTCTCTTAGGTAGATTATTATTGTAAATAGATTTAATTATTAGTATTCAATTTTGTGATTTGCACTGTTTGTTCAGTTTTTAAGGTGGTTCGAAATAGTTTTATGGCGCGCGCAAACTGGGTTCTAATCATCAAGTCGATCCGCGCCACGAGGAACAAAACATCTGGCTACTTTGGCAAAAACAATAGATTACTTTGATGAAAACTGATGTTTTAAACACATATTGGTCCCCGAGAAAGGTAAAATCGCCCAATTGTAAGTTGTTTTAGAATCTTGTAGAACAAAACATCACATGTACAAAACACTGCCAACTCGGAAATCAACAAGCCTAATCTCGCGCCTGCAGTTGACGCACATGCGCAAATGCTGATCTTGTCGTGTCGAAATTTTAGAGTTTTTATAACTTTAATCGCTCATATTTCCGCTTCCACTCGGTGGATTTTTTTTATTTTTTCGGTGATAACCAGGATCAATTGGCTGCATACATAGTCCGATTCTTAAAAAATTCTGTAAGGCGCGCATCAAGGCGAAAAGGCAAAAATCAAGGCAAAAATCAAGGCGCGCATCAATCGATCATACCCGCCTTAGACTGGGTTTTTCTTGGCTAAGAGAATATTTGTTTAAAATTAACCGTTGTGCATCGCCTTTTTGCGAGTGCGGTCTTGACTCTGAATCGGTGAAACACTTCTTTTTGTTCTGCCCCAGGTATGCCGCCCAACGTAATGTCCTCTTTACCTCTGCTGCTGCTATTCTCGGTGAAACGTGGTCATCAAGCAGCGATGCTAGGAAAATTAATTTCTTACTGTACGGCGTTAAATCTGTAAATTATGATATTAACTGTGCTTTATTTCGTGAAGTCCAGCGTTTTATAATGAGTACTAATCGCTTTTCGATGACCACTGTTTGACTGTTATTTTAATCATAGTTAATAGAGGTGACTAGATTTAATACTTTTCTACTGATGTAATTTTTTTAATAGTACAAATTGCCTCTCAATGGCCACTGTCTGTCCTCTAGTTATGTAAATTTATTTGTTGTGACTTTGTGTGATGTTTGTGTCCGTCTGTTTAGTTGTAAGCCTGATTACTGTATTATTGTGAGCCCCCTTGATAAGCCTAGGTGCTTTTGGGGCAAACAATTACAAATATGTTTAAATAAAAAAAAAATTCTGTAGGCAGGAAAAAAAAAATAAGAAAACAATAGTCAAAAAGAGGATTTTTTCTTAAGGTGATTCCCGGGTAAAAGAACCCGCCATAGATTTCCGATGAAACTTGGTATGGTGTCATTACAGTACAAGGAGATGTTAAAAACGTAATAAAAAGAGGGGGTCACCGTGCTTGTTTTCATGCCACGATGCTGACAAATATGGTTATTTTGGTGACTCTTGGTTATCTCAGTGCGCAACAAATAAGCTCGATTATTTTTCAATGCGGCGTGTTATATCACACGGAATTCAACCGTCTTTGATTGCCTATTCATCTACGTCCCAGAAGAAATGGCTTCAAATACCCTGCATTATTAACTGATTTTTTTTATCCTTTAAAGGAAACATAATTTGGACTTGCTCTAATGGGCCCGTTACGTCTCTATCTGTAGCATTTATTTCATTTGCCAAAAAAGTAGCCATAGATTTCTGCCAATTTTTCTCTCAGTTATTGCGGATATTGTTCTCATTGAATTTATAAAGTAAAAAGTGGGGGTCACCGTGCTCGTTTAAGAGGAAATTAGCTTTTATCTCGCTATCGAGCTTAGTTTGAAGGAAATCTCTTATGTTTTGTACGTGCGCGCGCTCATGTGCGCGCGCTGATGACGCAAAATTCGTGCGCAGTAGGAATGCGCAATGCAAAACTCGGGAATCACCTTAATCTACCCTACAGATTGTTTTTAAACTGAAATATTTTGAAGGTCATTTCTGGTGACATATAATATTGCAGATTTTACCGACCAATTTAAAAAAACAAACAATAGATTTCGATTTTAGGGGCTCAACTGAATGCGTCATATGGTTGCTATGGTAACAGGTTTTTTTGAAATGAATGTCATGTAATGAATCTATGATGTTTCTTTTATTTCTGTGCCAAATTTCATAGTGATACGATGAACCAAACATAATTTAGAAAAGAATTTGTGAACTTGTCTCGGGAAAATGAAAACTATTTCGAACCACCTTAACTGCCTGAATTGTTATTAAACTATTATACATGTCAAGCAAAGTGCTATTTGAAAAAAAATAACAAAAATGTATAAAATCGATGACACAATGCACATTGCATACCATGTTTCCAAATACACTGCTTAAGGCTCTGCCACTTACCTCGTGTGCATGGCAGCTCTGCAGGCACGAAATAACGGAGAAACAAAAGTGAAAATATAAAACGTTGAACATTACCATGAGTAGGCGAAGCTGTCCTTTCTGTTGTAGAAGCGATTGTCATTGGAGAAGTTGTAGATTCCTTACGCGTGCTGTCCCTCTGCTGTAAGTTATATCTTTGTAAGCAGTAGCCATCCCGATTAGAGGTTGCTATTTCGCGAGTCCTTATACACTATAAACGTTTACATGTCTAAATTTAGACAGAGCTCTCATGAACTAAGTAGTGATTACAACTGCAATGATGTCTATTACATCCTTATTCCACAAGACTGTGGAATTAACTGTGACGCGGCCGTAATAGCACCATTCTTTTAAAGTCATTCTCAAATTCCCGGACTCTCCTGGATTCGAAGTCATTGAAGCCTGAGGGTGTGACGGTAACTGCAAAAGGTGGGGTAATGAGCGGCGGAGGGTGAGAAGGAAAACATAACATACACCGGCTTGATATATATAGTCTTTGTGGAATTCACATCTTATTTATGCCTGTTGCTTCCTCGCATATCCATCCTCTAGAAATGTTTCCAGTGATACTCTTAAACGATCCCTTAAATCCGGTTGGCCACTCTTTGACCATCAGAGTGTGATTATTATTGTTATGAAGTGTATTCTCCTGCCATTTGTCTATGGTTAGTGCCTTTCTGTTGATCCAAGTCCAGTTCCCAGTTATTAAGTTTTTGTACAAACCAATGTACCATTCATCGTACTTTCCCCTTTTTCGAGTTTGAATCTCCGTAGTTACAAATTCCTATTGTCGAACTGTTTCTATGACCACCAGATCCTTGTGGATTAATTTACAAGAGGCCATTTTCAAAGGTGTAGGGAAAGCAGCGATAATCTCCACGTAAAGGTCCTAAAAAAAAGTGAATTTTGAAGGAAGACACAAGCCTCATTTGAAAATGGATCAAGGGACAAAAACAGTATCCCTAGGATAAAATAATACTATTTATTATTCAACTTTTATACACTGTACGAATTCCGACTTTATGATTGGCTGATTTGTACCACGTGATACTGGGTTCCTCCTTGACGTCATTATCGTGGTGTAATAGCCGTGGTGTAAATTCAACACAGCACTGTCATTACACCATGGCTTCGGCTGACTCAAAGTTTGACGATTTCTTTGTGCAGTGTATTCAATTTGAATATTAACGCACTCATTGCTCGTCGGAATTATCGGGATTTACCTGTACTCGTTCACTAACAATGAACTCGAAATTTTCAATACCGCATTGAAGTTTCTCGTTCATTGTTAGTGAACTCGTGCAGGTAAGCCCGATAATTCACTCACTGAGTGCGTTAACCTGTAAATAATGTATGGATGTAATCAGTTAAGTTTCCTCCATCAGAGTAATTAAAAAGTATACTATTGCTACTACATGTAGACGAGGAGGTCGTGAAGACAATGACAGTACAACAGCAATTACAACATCTACAGCGAAAGACGTGATGCCATGTTTTCACACGGTGACTGGCGAGTTCCCTATCACGAGGATTAAAAATCAAGCGGAGGATACGCAAAACGGGAGATATACTGAAAATAGAGAGAATTCGTATAACTTCTAATAACGAAAGTTTTAGAGAAACATTTAAGAATAAAAAGTAGCGATATTAATACATGACGTTTCGGCGACGACATGTCACCATTATCAAATGTAAATAACTATTAGTTCAATGGCGTTATATAAAGGAAAGGAGGTGTGAAAATACATTAGAAAAAAGTGGAGGCGGAGATAAACAAAAGAATCAACATAATTAAGTAAAAAGTTTCGCTGGTATGGAGTCTTTTTGAGTGTTCAGAGTTGGTTTCTTTTTCCTTATTAATAGCATCTCATAAATAAGGCACTCAAACTTTCCGCGGCATGAGATGCTATTAAAAAGAAACCAACTCTGAACACTCAAAAAGACTCCATACCAGCGAAACTTTTTACTTAATTATGTTGATTCTTTTGTTTATCTCCGCCTCCACTTTATTCTAATGTATTTTCACACCTCCTTTCCTTTATATAACGCCATTGAACTAATAGTTATTTACATTTGATAATGGTGACATGTCGTCGCCGAAACGTCATGTATTAATATCGCTACTTTTTATTCTTAAATGTTTCTCTAAAACTTTCGTTATTAGAAGTTTAAAACGCGATAACGAGCTTGACTTGTTCAGACGACTTGAAAAGTTAAGCATAAAACAGATCAACTGTGATGGATCCATTGAATTTCTCCGCCTTTGCCAAAACTTTGGCCTGCCGCGGAAAGTTTGAGTGCCTTATTTATGAGATGCTATTAATAAGGAAAAAGAAACCAACTCTGAACACTCAAAAAGACTCCATACCAGCGAAACTTTTTACTTAATTATGTTGATTCTTTTGTTTATCTCCGCCTCCACTTTATTCTAATGTATTTTCACACCTCCTTTCCTTTATATAACGCCATTGAACTAATAGTTATTTACATTTGATAATGGTGACATGTCGTCGCCGAAACGTCATGTATTAATATCGCTACTTTTTATTCTTAAATTCGTATAACCCGTTTTTTATATGGTAACGAGAATCACTATATGGTAATGAGAAGCGCGCACTGAACTGAAACCAGGACACTTTCCATTCGATGAAAAATTCTGGTTTACATTTCTGGAAATTTTCAGTGACGAATGCAATAGCATTTTACGAAAATGGGGACAACCTCGAGAAGTATACCCAAATTCCATTAGATTTTCGGTTGAATGGTTCGCTTTTCGGAAATTCAACAATTTCCGGATTTTCTAGAAACTGTCCCAGGACATTTTCGTACCATTTGTCCCCATTTCGAAATTTTCGGAATTTTTTATTGAATGGAAAGCACTCCCGTGCTTCAAATTTCTAATTGTGAACATTTATTCAAAATTACTGGCCTTAATTGACCTATTGTTTTCTTCCACTGTTTGCATACCGGCGTGAAATTACCAGTGCGAGTGTTTCTCAGCCACAGGCGTTAGAAAACCAGCCATATAATTTAACGCAGGGTTGTGGGTTACGCGAGAGAAGCGTAAACTGAATGTTCGAAATCACCGTGTCCAATTTATGGCGCCCGTGGAATGAAGATGGAGGAGTCGAGGAAGAAAATCCGCGTGACACAGGTAAAGCGAGCTGATTGTGGAGTTAATGAAATCCTGTTTGAAATCACTTGAATCACTTGAATCCTCGTGCACCAAGTCTCGTTTTTTGTACAGTTATATTCCTTTCCTATTTGCTTATTTTCCTTGGCGTGCACCGAACAAAGGTACTCACAGGAAACGCGTAGAAAATAAAAAAAGGTTTATAGTGGAGTGCTACAATCTCTGCCACGGCAAGGAGTGGAAAGAGGTCTTGATGTTTGCGAAACACAGGGTGACGGAGGCTGGTTTACCGGAGCACATGGTGCATATGTACCTAGAGCAGTCAACAGAGCGATTGACCCAGAGAATGAAGAACATCATAAAGAATGCTTTACGCTCACCGCAACCCGCCACACCATCCACTTCTACAGCTATCGATGAGACGTCTAACTTGATCGCCAACAAAATGAGATATGCTAAGTGTCGTGTCTTATTTTTGTATGCGTGCCAACCGAGAACATTTTAAGAACACCTGATAGCACGTGCGGAATTCTCTCGACGCAACAAGTTCACGTGCGCGTGACATTTTTTTTCCTTTTGAATAAGTACTCTTGAACTTTACTCTAAAGAGTTAGTATAAAATAAGTTAGTTCGCGAAGATCGCGAAGGAAAAGTTTTCGTACAGGTTCAGAGAATTTCGAAGCGACGTAGGCCGAGAAGCTGTAATCCGTACGACGCTGTGAAACTCTGAAGTGTAGTTTAAACGATTAAAACGTGGAGTTTACATTCTTCGAAATTCTATGGATTCTTCGAATTCTGCGGATGAATAGATAATTTCTGCGTATGGAGTCGAACAGTTTGGTCGAAGGCGACGATGTTCGAGAACAAGGAGTACCACAAGAACGAATTACGGTCTGGAAAAGGTCGAAAGCTGGTCACCTCGGCGAGATGACAAAGATTTTTGGCCGATTGGACGAAGTGCTCAAGGATTATCGCTTTACAAGCGAAGTAACGGAGCTGAGTCGTCGTTTAAAGGATCAATGGGCGCGGTATTGTTTTGTTTACAATGAAATTATGAGTCATTTACCGGAGGATAGTGAAAGAGCGAATGAAAGAGATCGCTTCAATAGTCAGACGCGAGCGTACGAAAGATACAGCTTTCTAATTGAGCAGTTTCTGACCCGTGCAGAACTTCAAAATGGAGGAACAGAAAGCAGAGCGCTCTCAGCTCAGGACCACCCAGGTATTTCCGAAGAGCGTGTTAGTTTTCCTAGAGATGCACAAAGTTCTGTATTGACTGGTTCCCGAAAATCGAGACGTTCAAGTCGTAGTTCAAAATCACGCGAAAATGCTGCAGTAGAAAGCGTTTTGGCCGAGGCGAAATTGACGCAGTTAAAGAGAGCTAAGGAGAGAAAGTTGAAACAGCAGCTGTTATTGCTAGAAAATGAAATAGCTGACGCCGAGGACGAGGCTGATTTGGCTCGAATACGAACACGATGTTATGAACATTTGGATTCAGACAAGGGAAGCGAAGGGTCTGAAGAAATGCCTATCATCGATGAACCATATACTAAGCCAGTTGCTTTGGAGAACCTAGTCCAGCACCCTGTTCCACGATTAAAGGAGAAGCTTGAATTATTTATTCCTGAATCTTGCCTGAAAGAGGCTCAGCCGCGTACCATCGTTCCAGATCCTACAATTCTTGATGAGGTCCCAGGATCAACATTGAACCCCAGGGTTCCTCCTTTCCCTCAGCCGAACAGTGAATGTGGAGCTACATCCAAGGTTATTAATACTGACAGTACTAGTGTTCTGGAGAGTGTTGTCGCCAATATGAACCTGATTGCTACGGGGGCGACTTTGCCCCCCCTGGAGGTGATAAAGTTTTCCGGAGATCCATGTGAGTTCTTTAAATTTAAATCACGTTTCCATCAGATGGTGGAGTCTCAGAATCTCTCTGACGCACAAAAGATGTCTCATTTGCTTCAGTTTCTCGAGCGCAACGCAAGAAAGGCCGTAGCAGGATTTGAAGGCACGCCTGGAGGAGTTGAGAAAGCTATGCGATTACTGGAGCTACGATTTGGCCAGCCTCACATGATAGCCAAAGCATGTGTTGACGCTTTAATTGAGGGACCAAACATTTCAAACAGCGACAGAGAGGGCCTGAGGGAGTTTGCAGATAGTAGCAGGACCCTATACGCGACTCTGAAAGAAATGAATGCCCTGTCAGAAATGAACCTCTCCAACCTGGGAAGAATGTCCAGTAAGCTGCCTACTGCCCATCAGGCTAGATGGAGAGATGAAGTGCAACGGATCCGCGAGCGGGGGATGTTACCCAGCTTTAAAGACCTGGTGGAGTTCATAGAAAAACGTGCAGACGCTGTAAACGATCCAATCTTTGGACGAATTGGCGAAACAAGTAGAGCCACTAATGTGTCTGGAAAGAGAAATTCGAAAGTGCCTCCTCCCAGCAGAAGTGATGGTAGAGTGACTACGCTAGCAACGCAGCTTTCCCTGCCTGATCGGAATGGTCCGCGAGGTACAGGCCACCCAGCTAAATGTATGAATTGCGAGGCATCCCACAAGTTGGCCAACTGCAATAAATTTAAGAACATGACTGTGAGACAACGTCGAATATTTGTTCGAGGTAGAGGTCTTTGTTTAAACTGCCTGAAGAAGGGGCATTTCGTCTCCCAGTGCTTTGCCAAATCGAAGTGCAACCTGTGCCCACTGAAACATCACCTTCTCTTGCACAACGCTGCGTTGAACTGTGTTGACTCCCCTTGCCAAAGCCAAGACCAAGTCAAAGTAACTGCTAACACGATGGTAGGCGATGGTAGTACATCCTCCTCGGGTCAAAACGAGGACTGTGTTAGAGTATCAGCGAACCTTATGACGGCCGATTGTGGTATTTCCACTGCATTCACCTGCGACCAAACTATTAGTGAAGTCCCAACGATTAGTGCGGTACATTTTGCCAAGTCTGCATCCTACAAGGCGTGCAGCCCGACAGCGTTCACTTCCTGTAAGGTGGCTCTGCAAGTGGTCCCTGTAAGAGTCGAAGGAGAAGATGGGAGCTCAGTGAACACGTGGGCGTTGCTCGATACGGGAAGCGAGGAGTCGTTTATTACTAAACCTACCGCTGACACACTAAAGTTGAGAGTGAAGAGTTTCGAGTCCTTGGTAGTTTGTACTTTGACTGGGGAGTCTACAGTACGCGTGGGCAGAGTGGACTTAGCAGTTTTACCGATGGAAGGTCCAGAAGGCCATCGAATTCAGATTAAGGATGCCAAGGTTGTTGAACAACTGAACGTGAACGTGTCTAGGCCGCAGGACCTATCGAAATGGGAACACTTAAAGGACATACCGCTCCCGGAGATTGGTGGATAAGAAGTTACGATACTTATAGGAGCAAACATCCCTGAAGCTCAGATACATGAGGAAGTTCGCGTTGGTGCAGCGGGAGAACCATATGCTGTCCGTACTCTGCTTGGGTGGGCCATTATGGGCCCGCTTAATGGCAACATTCAGAGAAGCCAAGTTGACAAAGTAAACTTTCTAAAGTATGGCAACGAGACATTAGACCAGCAAATGAATCAGTGTCTTGGTTTGGAGAACATCGATTCGATCAGCAGTAGTAGGATAGGGATGTCAGTCCAGGATCGAGAAGCCTTAGGGAAGCTGAACAGTTCTGTTCGTCTAGTAGACGGCCACTACGAGGTGGGAATGCTGTGGAAGCACGAGAATCCTTGGTTGCCAAACAACAGAATGACAGCTGTAGCTAGACTTCGTTCCCTGAGAAGACGGCTGAGCGCAGATGAGCAGTTGTGCTGTAAGTACCGGAACTTTATGGATGATCTTTTGACAAAAGGATATGCAAGAAAGTTGACGGAAGACGAGGCTGCGGCTCGAAGTCCCAGGACGTGGTATCTGCCACACCACGGTGTCTTCCACCCGCACAAACCGGGAAAAATTCGTGTTGTATTTGATGCTGCGGCGTTACATGATGGCGTTTCCCTTAACAGTCAGCTGAATCGAGGACCAGATTTAACAAACAGTTTGGTTGGCGTTTTACTGAGGTTCAGACAAGAACGCATTGTACTTGCAGCAGACATACAGTCCATGTTTCTTCAGGTGAAAGTACCTGCCGAGGACGCTGATGCCCTTCGCTTCTTATGGTGGGAAGACGCTGACTTCCGTAAGCCCCCCGGGGAGTACCAGATGGTCTCTCATATTTTTGGCGCCAAAGATTCTCCGAGCTGCGCAAACTACTGCCTCAAAAGAACCGCTGACGATAACAAGAAGATCTTTAGTAAAGAAGCTGTCAGGTCTGTCCAAGAGGACTTTTACGTTGACGATCTGTTGAAGGCCGTAGAAACACCCGCCAAAGCGATTTCACTGGCACACGAATTGATGGCCCTACTCGAGAAGGGCGGATTTCGTCTGACTAAGTGGGCGAGCAATAGTCGAGAAGTGTTAGCAAGCATACCTGAAGATAAACGGGCGAGGCCAACTGTAAACCTAGACTTAGATGAGTTGCCTATTGAGAGGGCGCTGGGCGTCCTGTGGAACGTCGAGAAAGATGTCTTCCAATTTGAAGTCTTCAAACCCGATAAACCAGCCACTAAACGAGGCATCCTGTCAGCCATCAGTTCCCTTTACGATCCTATGGGTTTCGTCTGTCCAGTTGTGTTGGAAGCAAAGAAGATCATGCAGCGGCTGTGGAAATCACAGTTAGGATGGGATGATCCTGTTCCAGAGTGTGAGCTTGCCCACTGGGGACGATGGAAGTCTGAGCTTTGCGCCTTGACGCAAGTACAGATACCCAGGTGCCATTTCCAGCCACGCGGAGAAGGCAAAGAAATCTCTCTTCACCAGTTCTCAGACGCGTCAGATGAGGGTTATGGCATGTGCTCCTATCTGCGGTTCCTCTATGAAGATGGTTCTATTCAGTGCTCCTTCCTGATTGGCAAGTCAAAGGCCATGCCAGTGAGACCGATTTCAATCCCAAGACTTGAGCTGCAAGCTGCGACGCTCTCTGCCAGGGTTTATCAAGTTTGCCGAGAGGAGTTAACCTACAAGATTGATAGAGTAGTATTCTGGACCGACTCCCAAACTACCTTGCAGTACATCAAGAATGAAAGCAAACGTTTTCACACCTACGTATCCAACAGAATTGCTGAGATTCGTGAGATGACCAGTCCAGACCAATGGCGACACTGCCCAGGAAAAATGAATCCAGCCGACGATGCTTCCCGTGGTTTGAAGCCCCAGAAATTGATCGATCAGCGTCGTTGGTGGAAAGGACCAGAGTATCTATGGGAATCAGAAGAGAACTGGCCTGAGGCAGAGATTGGTGAAGTCTCCCAAAACGATCCTGAAGTTCGGGATGAAGTGCAAGCTCATTCAATCATGATTGAAAACCCTGACCCTGGATTGGACTCAGAAGCTCCATGCGGCAACGACCGGCCTGTTTACAAGATGATGACTCGCTACAGCTCGTGGTTAAAGTTGCAACGTAGCGTTGCTTGGCTGGTACGCTTTTGCCAGTGGCTAAGGAACCGGAAAGCCTCTTCTTGTACAGAAGCATTAACCACAGAGGAGCTACGGGAAGCAACCCTGGTAGTTATGAGGCTAGTTCAGGCTCAAAACTTCGCTGAAGAGCTGAGAGATCTCAAGGCCAACAAGCAAGTAAAGAGTTCCAGCAGGCTTGCGAAGTTAAAACCGGTGCTGGCGGATGCGGTTCTTCGTGTTGGAGGCCGGCTGGAAGAAGCAGTTGTACTGTCCTACGACGAAAAGCACCCAATTATACTCCCAAAGAAGCACCATGTTAGTCGGCTGATTGTTCGCTTCTGTCACGAAAGTCTTGCCCATGCAGGTAGAGAGCAAACCCTGGCGCAGACGAGGAAAATGTTCTGGATACTCGGAGGCAGAGGTTTGGCGAAGAATATCATTAGAAATTGCTTCAAATGTCGCCGGTTGAATGAAAGGCCAATGAAGCAGGTCATGGCTCCCCTTCCTAAAGAGAGATTGCAACCGTACAAACCACCCTTTACATTCTCCGGCGTCGATTTCTTCGGGCCACTAATGGTTAAATGGGGCCGCGGTTCAGCGAAACGCTGGGGATGCTTACTCACTTGTTTAACAACGCGAGCCGTTTTCCTGGAGATAGTACCAACATTGGAGACTGATGATTTCATTATGGCCTTGCGACAGTTTGTCAGCCGGAGAGGACCCCCCGAGGAGATCAGATCGGACAGAGGGACTAACTTTGTTAGAGCGGAACGTGAATTACAAGACGCAATCAGAGGCTGGAACAACACTAAGATCTACCAAGAATTGCAGCAGAAAGGAGTGAAGTGGACTTTTCACCCTCCTACAGCGGCGCACATGTCCGGAGTCTGGGAAAGACTGGTGCAGAGTGCGAAAAAGCACTTGAAGGCTATTGTGGGAGATAGATTGCTCAGTGAGTTTGCGCTGCGAACTTTGTTCACCGAAGTGGAATTCATCATAAACAACCGCCCGATTGTAGCAGCCTCAGATGACCCTGCCGACTTGGAAGCATTGACCCCCAATCACTTCTTGTTGCAAAGAAAGGTGACTGGATTGCCTCCAGGGGTTTTCGTCAAGGAAGACCATTTGGGCAGGAAGCAGTGGAGAAAGGTCCAATATTTAACCGACGTGTTTTGGAAAAGGTGGATCAGTGAATATTTACCGAGCTTGACTGAAAGAGAAAAGTGGCTGAAGGATCAACGAAATGTAAGAGTTGGAGATCTGGTGCTCATTTTTGAAGAGAATCTTCCCCGTAACAAGTGGAATTTAGGTCGCGTGACCGAGGTCTTTGTAGGACGAGATTCAAGAGTGCGATCCGCTAAGGTGAAGACTTCCAGCACGGAGCTACACCGCCCCATTGTCAAGCTGTGTCTATTGGATGGCTGAGAAAGACACTCATCACGATTGGCAAACGTGTGAACTTTGACGTTTGCGGGGCCGCTATCGTGTCTTATTTTTGTATGCGTGCCAACCGAGAACATTTTAAGAACACCTGATAGCACGTGCGGAATTCTCTCGACGCAACAAGTTCACGTGCGCGTGACATTTTTTTCCTTTTGAATAAGTACTCTTGAACTTTACTCCAAAGAGTTAGTATAAAATAAGTTAGTTCGCGAAGGTCGCGAAGGAAAAGTTTTCGTACAGGTTCAGAGAATTTCGAAGCGACGTAGGCCGAGAAGCTGTAATCCATACGACGCTGTGAAACTCTGAAGTGTAGTTTAAACGATTAAAACGTGGAGTTTACACTAAGCGAATTACACCAAATGAACGTAGAATGGAGGCCGTGAAGAGAAAAATGGAGAGTGAATTTCTTGTGTCATCGTCAAACAGTGAGGAGAAAGAAGATCAAAGTGAAAAGAAGAAGAAGAAGAGAAAAATGGATCTGGCAAAGGAGGCTCAAGAAGCTCACAAGAAAATGTGTGAAAAAGCCATGGACACTATGGACACTGTTAAAAGCATTCTATTAAAAGTTGACTTGCACTTAGATAAAGCGAAGAAATAAAAAGACGTGTTATTTTCTTAATAACACATGCCTTAGACTGTTATCAATATGTGTTATTTTTTTCGTTATGGAAACCGCTTCTGAGAGGAAAGACATGTATCAGTGCTTAAAAACGAAACAGATAACAAACATATCAGAGCTCAATATTTTCACGGTTTGATTTATTTGTTTATATAAGTTCAGCGTTTAGCTATGTAGACTCGCGCAAAGAAAAAACAAAATTGAAACATGAAATTAAACCAGACTGTAACATATAACTTTTGTATCTTTGTTCTCTTCCATTCATCGAAGTCTGCGAAATAAACGCAATCGTCTCTCGGCCAGCAATGTTGCCAACTCGACACAAATCGGCATAAGCCAACGGGGATGTCTCCAGATCTGACTTACAGCCTTGAAAGTCTTAACCTCTTTAAAAACATGCTCTATTTTCACCCTTCTGTTCGCTAATGCCCGATTGAATTTTTGTGCGCGCCTCCTCTCTCTATGATTAAGTAGATGCATTTGCCCTGCTCGAATCGGCGTTAATAAGGAGCCGCGGTCGGGGTAGCCCCTGTCAGCTAATAGGGAGCTTAAGCAAACCACGACGGCAACGGCAACGAGAACGTCGCCAAACAAAAGGCTTAATGAGTAGAGCAATGGCTGTGCACGTGCGTCTTTGTACATTTCTTTGCCGCCTTCTCAACAACGTGAAATGACTAAGTTCTGCGTAATTTGGAGAACGCGGACGGCGGCGGCTAATTTTTCGTATTTTTCATTACACATTTAGCTTGAGCAAGTTCTGAGAGAGATAGGTGCAGTGAACAAATCTATATACAGCTGCGAAATTCGAAGGTAATTTGTAAAACTACTTGTTATAATTATATTCCACAATGCCTGATTCTTTTAATTTTTTTACCTCTGGAAGTAATATTATTAATATGAAGTGCAGGTATAATATCTTAACAATAAGAAAAAGTAAAACAAACTTACTGAACAATACAATTAAACCTTAAAGTAAAAAGAAACCTGTTATCCAAAAACGCGTTTCTTGCTATTCAAACTTGCTATTGGTCAGTTTGGCTAAAGGCTGGTTTTCACTAGCGACGGAGTCGGAGTCGGAGTCGTAATCAGAAGCGTAGAGTGATACGATCAAGTGAAAATCAAACCGACGGAGTCGGAAGCAGATCACTGATTCCGCTTATGACTCCGTCGCTTACGATCAAGTGAAAACTGAATTGTCGGAGTCGGAAGCGGAAGCGGAAGAATAAACCAATCACAACGCTCGATTCCGGGCCTTGTGATTTGTTGGTTCTTCCGCTTCTGCTTCCGACTCCGACAGTCCAGTTTACACTAGATCATAAGCGACGGAGTCGTAAACGGAATCGGAAGAAATGGAAACGTTCTGATTCTTCCGACTCCGATTCCGTCGAGCTTATGACTCCGCTTACGACTCCGATTTTCGGTTTTCACTAGGTCATAAGCACTCTTATGACTCAGACTACGACTCCGACTCCGACTCCGTCGCTAGTGAAAACCAGCCTTAAAAGGTACAAACTCAATAAATATTTGGACGCTGTTGATTGCGTCATAGTAGGTTTTGCTGATGACTCTTAGGCTTCACTCTCTGTCTGTTGTGTTGCCTCTTAAAAGACTAACAAACGATTTATCAATCCAAGAGTATTTCTTTCGATCTGTCCTGATTAAATTGTCGATTGATGTAAACTGAAACCAGAACCATTCCTGTAATTGTGCTTGTCACACAGACGGTCACAATCTTCACCGATCACAATCGGCCTTTTGATGCCTTTCTAACTACTCCATTTCTTTTCCACCCCTACCAGTTTTATTCAGTTTTATTCATGAAGTCACAAGCGATTATTTTCTCGTTGACTTGGAAAATAAAAACGGCAAGGAATACAGAGCCCGTTCTGCTCCTTGATTTTTTTCAAATGTTATATATTTGATGGCAAATCTTTACTCGTTTGCATGAGTCACTCGAACGAAGAGAATAGTTAAAACTATTTTCTACCTTTTGATGGTGCTTCCGTCGATGGACTGTAGGACGTTGTTAAACGTGCTGCTAAAGTCACTGCCGAGGATGTCTGCCTGACTGTTGTTACTAAAAAACACAATCACATGTCTAGATTAAATTTCTTATCCAATATGAGGCTGCCTCGTTTAACTAAGCAACTACTTAACCTAAGACTTGACACGTCAACTTTTGTTATCGTCCATGTACCCTATAATTAACGTGTCTTGAAAAGTTGAGCCTAAAGTTTTTAAGTTTGTCGTTTACAATACGTGGTTAATCTTTTCCATCATTAACCATCCTTAGTAATTATTGGTTTATTATTATGTCTTTAGTGTTTTTCTGCCTTAGTAAACTACTATTTTCAAGTTTCCTTCAATTTCAAGGTGATTTTTTACATGGCCAAAATAACTCAAAATGCCGTGACTGTTCGCGACTATTCATTTTCAAGGTACTGGCTATGTTACTGCGAGACAATAGACCATTACACTCCAACAAAGTTTGTTCCTCCAATTTATTGCCTGAAAGAGGACGAGACTACCACTTGAGTCAGGAAAAAACATTCTAATGCATCACCGTCTAATTTTGTAATTACCAAACCGGTGGTTGATTCTTTTAATGCATTTTAATTGGCTCTCCAAACTTGGGATATGCACGCGAGAATAAAATTTGAAGCAGTATATGAAGCAGCGTTCCCTATTAACACGAAGAAAATTACAAAATTCAGCTTGTCAGCATTGAAAAGTACGGTTTTATATTTTTTAGCCTTGAAATTGTCGGCAAAACTAATATAGGAAAATGACATGTTAATAATTGCAATTTACAAGAACTTCAACTGATAAAAACAATGAAATTGATAAAATGTCTTGCAGCGGGGTTTTTTTAATCAAGAACACTTGAAAGAATAGACTTGAAAAATAGACCATTTCCGATATATTAAAATTCTAACTTGGCTCCGAGGCTTGGGGAACAAAACAAAAGAAATCACATCGAGGTTGAGGAACGAATAATTAATGTATTTTGTCAGTATTTTCCCAAGCCTCGGACCTATGTTAGAATTTTAATATATCGGAAATAGTCTATTGTCTCCGCAGTAACATAACAAGTGTCTTCAAAAGTTTTCGGAAACGTGAGAGTTTCTACAACAAAAAGTCGCTCAGACCGCAATTTCGGGTAGCAAATTCTGGTTAGTCTGATTTTTTTTTCTTCCGGAGAGGGCATTTGTGACACAGACTAGAAAACCCTATGAGGAAACCCAACAGCAAAGATTACTTTTCTACATTCAGTGATCTCAGTTTTCAAGTGCCATTGTCAGCTGGGATGTTAAACGCTGCTTTGTTTTAAAGATGAATATAAATCAATCCGTATCTGAATCTGATGTATCATGATTTTTCTATTTGAAAAAAAAAACTCAGTAAGTCAAATGAAAAAGAATAACTTGTGTAACATACCCTCTTGGCCAGTGCTGTCAGCGGAGCTCTCGCAAATATGGGCCTTTTGCCATTTACCATCCAAGTCGTTATACTTTCCAGTGTTTCCCCAGTAGTCCTTAAACATAACCGCACAATTTCCATCACCACTAGGTTCGCCTGTAGCCCAGGGAAACTTCCCTTCGCCTTTGATGGCGTCTACTTTGCTGTTATCGCTTATCCATCTCCACTCTCCAGACTCGCTATCTTTCTTCAGACCGATGAAATATTCACCAGTTGTCATACTTTGGGTCGTGTTTATCAAGAATTCCCATTCCTTTTTACTTTCAATAGAAACTAGTTTACTTCCAGTCTCTTTGCAATGTTGGTTGCTTTCTTCCCAATTACGAGCCGCAGAGTCCCCATGAAATGTGTAATTCGAATTACCAAATACAAAGTGCTGTTTTCCCCTACCTAATTGAATGGAATCAGAAATGGAATTACGTAGCCATATTTTGGCTACTCTCTTACTTTTCTCGATACACGAACGCTGACATCCGTTGCAACCTCAACGTGCAGTTACTTTTTACTTTCAGAGATTTTAACATCGTTTTATTAATTTTTTTTCTGTCATTTCTGATGGTTTTCTGACGATGGTAGATCCCAGATGTCGTCTGTTTGGATATCGTGTTGTTGATGTCAAAGGAAGTACTTTTTGACGAGCCTGCATACCCTGTAAGCTTCATTATGAAGCTTTGATATTCTTGAAGTTACGAGGGGGAGGGGGACGCGGGGAATTCGAAGTGTGTGGATCAAGGGAAAAAGCCCCAGTCTGGGTAATGCCGGGGTCCAGAAATTGAAAGTATCCGCCTATTTAAATCGTTTTTGGAAACTATTACAAACTATTCCTTGTCACTGTTTCTGAGTCATTTCGTTTTGGTCCAATTGCTTCCCTTTCAAACATATCTGCTGTCACCTACACAGGTAACCTTACGTTATCGTAGACATAACATTGCCAGCAAAGTGATATTGAGCCACCCAAGCAAACTGAAATACATAATTTATTAAATTAAGCTGCGTTCACCCTAGGCCGAAACATGATTAGTCTGATCAGAAATGAAACATGTTTCGTTATGACAAGTGTTCATATCAGACATTGCATTGCGCGAATCATATTTCAAACATGATTATTCTGAGCATGATTAAAACAACCTCGCGAGGTAGTTTCAATATAATTATGATCAGACCAAACACGTTCAAAATGGCGGATAGATGCGGAGAGGAGGCGAGTGCCCAAAACATTGAACCGAAGTTGGGGCTATTATGAGGTCCCGTGATGGCTAGTTGAAATATGGCCAAATGAAGAAATACAACGGCAATTGTCGGCGATGGGTAGAAAGCAGAATATCTGGGAGAATAACGGTTACATGTACAAGCGAACAGCATCGCAATACACAACCACGCGAAACATACTTCCCAGAAACATGTTATTTTAATTATATGTCGACTTTTATGTGAACACAGCTTTAGCACGAAATATTGACTCACCAGCATTTCCTTTTTTTGCTAAACTGAAAAGCAGGGCAAGAACAATTATCGTGAACGCAATGGGTATTCTTCTCTCCATCCCCCAAAAATGAAATTTGGCGCGTGCGAAGTTAAGTATATTGATCGAACGCAAAATAGGGAAAGAATCGTGTCAGATTTAACTTAAAGGTAGCGCTTCAGCCACTCAGGAAGTTATTTGCCAACATGAGCGCTAACACGCAACTGCTACTGCAATACCGAAACGCTCAAAAATATATGCAGCATAAAAAACAAAGCAAAGGAAAATCTCTTCATAGAATTGCCGTCCGCCAAATAATCAGGATATCATTCAAAATAACTTAAGAGAACTTTATCTAGAAGAAAAGGAATTGAACGAGTCATGAAAAATTCGAACGATATCAGTAGTAAGGGACTGAGAAACATAATACATACATAATGTCTGAAATAACTGGACCCAAAGTGTGTTGTTCTTTTATGATTAGGTGAGCCAATGAAGCTGGCGAATTAGGCTTTTAAATCCAATTTTAAAAGGTAAAAGGATGACGATGGAGGGTATTTCGTAGGCTGTAAGTCATGCTTATATTTCAAAATGAATTTTATCAGCAATAAAATGAACGGGATGTGAGTCATCTGATCTGCCAGTTAAGAAAAAAATAAGAAAAGAAATGAATAACAGCTGAAATCGTAATTTGAACTTAGATTATTAGTGAGAACGGGGGACTTAGGCCCCATTTATATGGTCTCGAGACAACCCTTCCCCCGAATCACCCTGGGCGAGGTAACTTTTCACTGTGTCGAAAAAGGAATGTCCCAGGGTTGTCTCGTGGGGCGAGACAACTCGGGTGACCCAGGCAGACGGGACAACTTTTCTCATATAAACGCTGTGGCTTACCTAAGTGTTGAGACACTTTGCCATTTTGGAGTACTTAAGGTCAATTTCCCCCGTCAACTCCACGATTGTACCCCCTCCCCCCAAACAATGTTGGATTTCATGTCTCTAGAACTTGCTTTTTTCCTAAACAACATTGAAAAGGGGGAGGGGATGTGGGTCTCAATGTAAACCGAATTTCAAATAGAATAAGTGAAATGCTGCAATTAGCACTCGATTCAGGCAACTGTCTCAACTATGTTTGTCGCTCATTGTAACCGGGACAACTCACGGCATGCCGAATGTCACGTAATACCCAGATTTTACGTTCTGAAGTAGAAATTAATATTATGTGTGTAAAAATTCAACGGAGCGTAAATTAAAGTGATAAAAGGACTAAAAGAAACTTAAGAAATTAGGGATAGCTACGCATTTGAACACCTGAAATGGCCTATAAATAATCATGCAGGGTCAATTTCTCGGCCAGCAAAGAAGGACAATTAACGTTTTCTCTTATAAACGCTCAATAAAGTTGCCTCTGGGAGAGGTTGTCTCGGGTACCTGAGAGCATATAAATAGGGCCTCCGATTCTTACAGTACCCTACATTTCAGCATCCAGTTAATTTCCTTTCAGCACCTTATTGCTTTGTTTGTCATGTATGCAAAACACGAAATGAAGGCCACAAAGGGACCTGTCACGTAACATTTATCTTCTGTTGGACGTTAAACTATTTCAAACTAAGAAACTAAGAAAGCAGACTCGATTCGCCAGAAAAGAAAATTCACTTCCATTTCAAAAAACTCTTAAACGAAAATGACCCGCCAAATACAGAGACAAATATATTATATGGACATTGCCATGCACTGGACAAGGTTCTCGCGCGGTGATTGTTCGAGTGCTATGGTTAACAACCTGAGTAGGAAACGCATAAACAGATCTGTAGTTGGAACGTTCTATACTATACTGGTAGAATATTGCTGATCAATAGAGAGCGTAACCAACGACGTCGTACGGCGACCCCGAAGGCAATGCCTGGTAAGAAATGAATGAATATTTTACCTTCGAATTCCGCTAATGTCTAGATCTGTTCAGCCCGCCTATTGTTCTCAATACTGGTTGAAGCTAAATATGTAAGGCCAGCATTCAGTTCCAAACGAAAATAAAAAAACAAATTAGCCATCTTCTTTCGCGTTCTCCAAAATACGCTGAGCTTATTCACGTTGTTGTGCCGAGGACGGCAACAAAATGTACAAAGATTTATAACACGCGTGAACAGACATTGTTCTACTCAGTTGAATCTTTTATTTGGTGGCGTTCTCTTTGCCGTTTCCTTCGTGGTTTGCTTAAGTTCTCTAATGTTCTCTGACGCCAACGGCACTGCAACGGTGTCAAAGTCGAAGGCTCAGGGTACATTTCTGTTTTGTCAGGGCGTATTACTCTCTTGCTGAGCCAAATGTATAATTTTGCTCGTTTTAATACTTCCTTTCCAAACTTTTACTCAGCTGCTTTGTCCAAAATCAAGTCTCAGTCGTCATAAACGTCTTAACCGATTAATTCGCGCCCATTGACATTCACTTTAACCGAAATCAGTGAAAGTGATGTTGGAACTGTTCCAATCAATTTTATGATCACAAATAACGCTTTTGTCCAGCGAAGGGGTCCGTAGTAACGTTTGTGCCATTTCGCTTATCGTGATGACAAAATAACAAGACATTTGATTGCGAAAACTCCCCTTGCATTTCACTGTTAGGTATTATAACGTACTCGTTCAATAAATATTTCTGTGACCAGCATTTCCATGTACTTATCAGCAGCGGTAATTTCCCCCTACCAAACACACGAAAATATATATATGTTATTTGCCGGCTGGGAGGTCCGTATAGTGAAAAACTGTGACCGAGGTCTTGAAAAATGCTGCCCGAGGCCGCAGGCCGAGGGCAGCATTTTCACGCCCGAGGTCACAGTTTTTCACTATACGGACCGACCCTAAGCCGGCAAATAACTTATTTATTTTTTTCCTGCGCTAATTTGGCTTACAATTGGGTTTACACAACTTTGTTATTGAATTGGTTTACGTGCCGTCTACAAACCATCGTAAAAAATCTAACGAACGAACGAGCGAGTAAACTCAGACACTACCCAAAGAAAGATGTATTAACATATTTATTTTGAATTGCTTTTATGTTAGTTGCATCTAATTCACCAGTTAAGTGTTTTTCCGATAGTGAAATTTCGCGCAGTTTGACAGAAGTTGCACTACAAGCACAATCTCTATCAGTCGTCGCGAATCACCCGAAATTGAGTAGCAGAAAGCGAGGAAATTCGTTAAGTATATTCTACAGAATTTCTCTTAAATACAGCAACTATCAGAGAGGCTAAACTCGACTGCATTTGACTTCTATTAGCTTAAAATTGTGCGGTAAAAAACACAGAATTACGCGCCATTACAACGCCGAGCTACAACCAACCACACAAACTCTCAGAGCTACAAAATACTCAATTAAATCTACTTACAGTGACCTTCCTTGCTATTTAAAAGTGGCCAGAGGTAAACTTCCGTTGATTAATCGTCCATGGAAGTGTAAAAAGGGAAACGATCGACGATTACCGCTAGTTCATTCACGAAACCTAGCTGTGACAATTTCACCGGCGCTGTTTCCCGCCGTTACCGTGACTGTGGTCAGAGATAGGAAAATCCGGACCGCGCTAAGAACCAATCAGATTGCAGGATTCGTTACCGTGCCCTCTTGGAAAAAAATAAATTGTGATTATCCCTGCGGGTGTAACTTTCGGAGAAATGCATGGGAAATCTTAACGTCGATATTTTAAAACATACCTTATAATAGGAAAGTAACTTAAACGGCAACGATATGCACGAACAAGGAACACAAAAAGAGAATTAAAATTTGTCGACAACGCGATTTTGGCATTGCTGTTGCAGGAAGTCGTTTACTATAAAGGAGGTCTAAACATCGTCCCTTTCATCATTAAGCGGAAATTCGAAACAAACAACTACAAGACACTCTGACATGCTTAATTAATAGTAAACTCAATTTTAAGACAGACATTCTCTACCTATAATCGAGGTAAAGGCGAAATACTTAGAACAGAGTTTCTAACTGAGGGGTGCTCTTTACAATTGTTTTTCAGTTTCTGTTATTCTGGTGTTGAATTCCCAAGCTAAGAACGCGGAATTCACGAACAAGGGTTGCTATTGGCTTCATGAAAGCGTGACAGGAAGCTGTTTCCAGGCCTAAGATCGAAAGTTTCGATCAAGAGCCGGTGTACAGAAGCTAGTATCATTTTTAACACTAAAATGCAAAGGCGGCGTTTTCAAATTCCTCTGGTTTGAAGAGCGTTTTAGAGAAGCTCCGTTTTTCGTGACGGATTAGTGTGGACGGTAGGCCTAACCGTAGAGATAAAGCTACGTTTTCAAATTCCTCCTTCGTAGTTTGGACGGGGCCTGAAGCCAGCTCGCGACTACGTCCTTAGCTTTCTAGTTTACGCGACATTTCGACTTCCCTCTTCCTAAAGCCTTATGAAAGGAGACGTTTTTAAATTTTCGCGAGCCTCATCCGTCAATTTCTCTAAGTAAGAGAAAGGAATGAGGTTTCAGCTCAAGTCACACATAGATTTTGACCTACTATGCAGGATTCTACAGAGCCTAGGGATAGTTGCGCTACACAAGCGGCATCTAAAGAAGAACTTGGGACATTTAAAATACGAAATTGTCTTATTGTGTCTAATTCTCTAACTTGCTGTCGTGATAAGTAAGCGTAGCAAAACAGCCACGGTGATAAATATAAGGCGGAGAATGATCCGAAAATGCATCAAATGTTATCCGTCCACGCTACGCCGGACAAATCTGAAAACGCAACAGTTACCGGCGTCAGGAAACCTCGAGTGACTGTTGAGAGTTAGGGTTAATCACATGACTATCAAGGCGTCCTCGCTTTCGAAAGAATCCGTCAATGAAATATTTGCCTGCCACAATAAAGCACATGGCGGAAGTTTTCAAATTCCTCCGGTTTGAAGAGCGTTTTCGAAAAACTAAAATAGCTCATTCAGTGTATGTATGTGCGGTTTTCCAAACTATCGAGCAAAGAAAAAGCCCAAGAGTTTAGACAAATTATCTTCATTCAAAGTTTCAGTTTTTCAGTTTCAGTTTTCAGTTTTTTATTATTGCACACTATTTACAGAAAAAAAATAAAAAAAAACACGATTTACAACAATATAGGACGAATAAATACAAATAGAAATTAACTAGACGATACAATATGTAATTGTGCACAGTGACCAAAGTAGCCAAGGGGCTTTCGAGTTGGCCACTGTCATGTAGATTTAAGTTGGCGATGGCCGCATGTTACGTTACGTTAAAAGACGATATTACAATCATAAGAGAAGGAAAGACATATATACATGTAAGCTCAAATAAAAGGAAAACGATGTCCTGATATCGTACAACATTATTTTACATAGCTAGCAGTTAAACTATTGTCAGTTTTGAGTAGTCAATAAGATTTTTTTACATTGCTTTTTGAAGAGCAAGTATGGAAAGCATTTAAGTTCTGACGGGACAGATTCCCAGATTTTTACCGCGGAGAATTTAAATGTAGATACCCCATAATTGGTCCGTGCTGATGGCTTAAAGAAATTTTGATTTGCAGCATATCTGGTGTTATATGGGTGAATCTCTGATGAAGGTGTAAGAATATTCAGTAATACAGCTGGGGTGTTACTTTTATCGTTTTTAAATTTATGTGTAAAAAGTGATACTTTTAGTCTATAAATATTTTCAAATTTCAAAATTTCAAGAAGATTATAATACGGGTTGACATGTTCTCTGTCATGGGCAAAGAACATGCTTCGTATACATTTATTCTGCTTAGTGCAGATTTTATTTAATCTAGTTTTATAAGCAGCACCCCAGCTGGCAAGACCATAGTTTAAGTATGGATAAATAAGGGTGTAATATAACTGTTTGAGCATATGAAAATCAAGATAGTGTCTTAGCTTATTAATTATACCTACATTCTTTGCTAATTTATTATTTACATGTTGAATTTGGGGTTCCCACTGTAGATGCTCATCAAGGTATATACCTAGATACTTAATATAGCTTTTGCGTTCAATATTGTTAATATTTAAATGTACTTGTTTCTTTGATGATGTTACTAGCATATAATTAGTTTTCTTAAAGTTTACAGATAATTTATTAATAGCACAGTATTTTAAAACTAACTTAATCTCTTCATTCATTGTAAATTCAACCTCCTTTGAATTAGTACCAGTAAAAAAGATATTAGTATCATCTGCAAATATTCTAAAAGAGAGCTTCTCAGAGGAGTTTGGTAAGTCATTAATATAAAGCAAGAATAACAATGGCCCAAGGGTTGAACCCTGAGGAACTCCACATTTAATTGTTGCCATACTGGATTCAATTTCATCAATCTTTACAAATTGAGTGCGATTACTTAAGTAGCTTTTAAACCATTTAAATGGAGTTCCACGGATTCCATAAGTATATAATTTAGAGAGTAGAATATCATGGTTAACTGTATCAAATGCCTTTGAGAAATCAAGGAATAGGCCACATGTAATTTGCTTGTTATCAATTGCTGAGTTCAAGTTGTCAGTAATTTCTAAAATAGCCTGTTCGGTAGAATAGCCTTTCCTAAAGCCAAATTGATATTTATATATAATATCATTTTTCTCTAAAAATTGGTAGAGCTGATTATATATTAATCGCTCCAACACTTTACTGAAAGATGAAAGTGTGGCAATAGGTCTGTAGTTCCCAGTATCAGTGACCTCACCTGACTTATAGATTAGAGTAACTCTTGATATTTTGAACACATCAGGTACTATACCGTTTGCGATAGATTGGTTGTAGATATATGTAAAAGGTAGTGACAATGGCTCAGAGGCAATTTTAATTAATTTATTTGGAATATCTAGTGAAGTTTTATTTTCATTTTGATTTTGGACTGAAAGCCTACAAACTTGTGGTGCCTCGACTGGGGACGTAATAAAACTTGAAACTGGTGATTTATTAATGTATTTTGTAGGCTCCTCATCATAATAATCAATGGTGCTTGCCAAGCTTGGGCCTACACTAATAAAATACTTGTTAAATTGTTCTGCAATGTCTGATTTGTTGATAAAAAGTTTTATCATTTATTGTAATTCTTGAAGGTGAAGTTTGTCCCTTTGTTTTCCGTTTGATTAAAGTGCCAATTAATTTCCATGTAGCTTTCAAATTACTCCTGTGTAGGTTAAACTGCTTACAATAATACGCCTTTTTACTGACGGCCTTTAAGTGGTTAAGTTTATTAGCATATTTTTTATATTCAGCTGTTTTAGCTGGGTTGTTTGAGAGAAAGTGTGTTCTATACATGCTTTGTTTATTTTTGATAGATTTCAGTATGCCATTAGTTATCCAAGGCTTACTAAACTGCTTCTGTTTAGTTTTGGATATTTGTTTCCTTGGAGCATGTTTATTAACAATAAGCTGAAGAGTCCTTAATGCTTATGTTCTTAGTTGCAATTTCATTTAGGTCATTGCTTTCAATGTGAATAGTACTCCAGTCAATTGCTTTAATATCCTGCAGGTAAAGTTCTGAATCAAATTGGCTATAGTCTCTGTAATATCTCTTACATTTTTGTTTCTGTACTGGTATATCGACAATACAAAAGGTTGGTAGATGATCGGAGATATCTATTGTAGCAATTCCCGATATTATTTGGTTGGTGTTATTAGTATATATATGATCTATCAAAGTTGCAGTATAATTAGTAATTCTAGTTGGCTTAGTTATTATTGGTGAGATGTTGTTAGAGTGGAGCATATCTAGGTATTGTTCAGTTAATGCATGACTGTTGTATTTTAGAAAATCTATATTCATGTCTCCCAAAATGTATAGTTGGTATCTATTCTGTACTTTTTTAATAAGATCATCAAGCTGTTTAGCAAATTCCTCCATATTTGCACCAGGGTGTCTATAAATGGAACCAATTAATATGGGTGACTTGCCATTACAGGGATTGATTTCATCCCAGCACGATTCAACTAGCTGCATATTAAATTTTATATCAGGTCTGGGTATAGATTTAAGAGTCTTAGTAATATAGATAGCTGCCCCACCAGCTGACGTAGGTGAGTCAGTATGATAAAGTTAATAGTTTAAAAGATCCACATTACAGATAGAGTTTGCATTTAATCTGGTTTCAGTAATGGCGAGAATTTCTGGTCTTTTATCAAGGGAATAAAGGAAATCCTCAAGCAAAGCTAAATTTTTTTGTAAGCTTCTTATATTACAGTGAAACATTGACATGGCTTTTGGCCCAGCTCTAGCAATAGAATTATTTATCTGAGAAATGGAGTAGTAATTTGACATTGGAGTAGTAAGCATTAAGTCAGGATCGATCTCATCAGATTTGTCAGGGTTGGATATCAAATTAAACAAATCAGTATCTATTAGCTGATTCAACTGAACTGACCATGAGCCATTTACAATGTTAAACTCTCGATCATTAAGGCTATAAAATGGTAAATGTTGTAAGGAATTCATTTTAGTAGTAAAAAATTAACTGAAGTTTATATAAAGTGAATAAATAAATATATATACATATGCATAATCAGATGTTGGAAGACACTCATCTGTTATTAATCTCATCCAAATAGTCTTCGAAGTCCTCATGAGTAGAGAGGCTTACAATGCGTGAGGTCTCGGTCTCTCTTAGTAGGATCTTCCCGTTGGCAGTCCATAAAAATTTGTGATTGTGCTGTTTTTTGAACGCATTAATTCTTCCAAATAATCTCTTCCTGTAGGCGGTTAACGACTCATTGATATGGATCTTGTTGTCACTTAAGACACTTTTGCCCATTTCAGCTTGTACAGATGGTAGTAGGCTAGACTTCTTTCCAACCAAATTCTTTTTCTTCTTGTAAAATTCTTCTCTTTTATCTCTTTGCACAAACTTTACTATAATTCGATTATAATTCGTTATATCAGTTAGATATAACTCATAGACTTTTCAATAAAATGGGCAAAACCGACGACTTTCGTGACCACTTACATAAGGCTCCTTTTCACATTAAATAGCTCGTAGAGGTGATCTATGGTGCCGTAAAAGTTGTCTGAACTGTGCCAATGGCAAAAAGTAAAAGATCAGTTGCGATTCATCGCTGTGAAGTTCTGACCAGGTCCTGAAATTTGAAACGTACGTTAGGAGCCCATAAAAGTGGTCAGTAAGAATAATCACGAGTAAAAGTGCCATATTTCGGGTAATGTTTTCAGACGTTTTGGGCTTGGCCCTTCATCAGTGGAAACCATCTTCGTTGAAATCAGTGGAACGTTTGTATACGCCATAGATCTGAAATTGAGCGTGCGGGGCGTAACGGAATTCAGGCCGTGCCGAGTTTGAAAATCAGCCTGAGAGAGAGCCAACTGGTTGCTTTTAATTTGCGGCTTTGCAGCTTTGTGGGAACGCTCTAAAATGCCATAAAAATTGGTTAAAAAACCGCCAAGCTACGCAGGCTAGATGGTAAGTCAGAACCAAGGGAATCTTAGTCAAGCCGTTAGGAACCAATGTCAGTACTGCGTTTTCATGGTAATTCAAGTTTCAAACAATCACCCGTGGTAAAGTTAAACAACAACAACAACAACAACTAAAACATGCACAGAACAAAAGGTAAAGGTTGTTAAATATAGAACAAGGAAAACAAATTAGTAATATGGAAGAATATGCCTGACAAAATACGGATCTCACGAATGCATTAAATTTTGAGTCCAATTACGGGCTCTCCTGCTTGTGTGAAGCAATATTCAATCCTTGACGTTAAGCTCTTTTTGATTTAAACTCTTGATACCTTCAAATTTGAACGATCATTCACGTCTATTTAGTCTTTTTAAACCTCTTTTATATGACCTTTATAATCGCAGCAATTTTTATTTTTTCCATATAAACTTTCCTTATTTCTTTAAATCCTCCTGGACAACGATCTGCTAGATTATTATAGCCTCGTTTCTGGGTGAGGGACATACTGGGCGGCCATATTGTTTTAATACTGAGGCTGAATATTTCTGACTGAGCACGACCAAGGAAGATAAAAAGAGAATAATGAAGTTTCAAATGAATATTTCGGTGGCGTTCAAATAAAAATTTTAGAGAATTTTAATGTTAATTAAACGACACATGAAAAAGGTTCCAACTAAATCCTCAGGATTGACGAGCAAAATAAGTCGCTATCCTATTGTTTGCGAATGAAGTTATGAGAATGTTTCTTTCTCTTTGTTAAATGCTTGTCTTCCTACAAATCTCTCCAGTGAGAATTTATGTAGGATAAATACTGCTTCATCGTTAAATTTATATGTCTGCAGCAGATGTCATTTGGGAAGTCCAATAAATGCAGCAGGCTCAAATTGCCAGCATTGATTGGTCCCCGATTTCTTTAGAAGGTACTTGACGATAAGAAAAATTGAAAACTGCAGCATCAAGGGCCTGTTTACAAGGAGAGAGGGTTACCCTGGCAAGTGGGTTACCCTAGCAAGCGGGTTACCCTAGCACTGACACATTTCCTCTTTTCCTCTCTTTTTCCGTCGTATTTACAGGGGAGCTAGGGTTACCAAGGTAGGCGGGTTACCCTATCTGCGTGCTAGGGTTACCCTGGTAGGCGGGTTAATTTTTTCTCTTGTAATCACTCCAGGTAGGGTTAGCCCACCTACCCAGGTTAACGTTTTCATTGTTTCCAGACCCTTTGGCTGTGACCGCACATAAAGTTGTCCCGCGTTGTAGGGTTACCCTACCTGTGAAATTACCATGACACTTGAATATTTATTCATAAATTTATTTGTTTATCCAACTCTGTTACCTTGACCACATCTGGTATAAAAGTTTGCTGTTGGAACAGCTTCAGCTCCACAATTTGAGCAAAACATTTGGGAGGTCAAAGAACTCGACGCAGCCATGTTGGATTTAACCCCAACAGCCTTTGCGTGCACAGTTAGTGCCCAGGACCCACGAATATAACACCTTTTTGCCCTGGGTTTTTGGTTTTGCCGCGAGCTTTTTGGTTTTGCCGTGAGCTTTTTGGTTTTGCCGTGAGCTTTTTGGTTTTGCCGTGAGCTTTTTGCTTTTGCCGTGAGCTTTTTGCTTTTGCCGTGAGCATTTTGCATTTGCCGTGAGTATTTTGGTTTTGCCGTGGGGAATTTGATTTCGCCGTGACACTTTTGGTTTTTCCGTTAGGTATTTGTTATTGCCGTGACAGTTGTGGGCCACCGTATGATTGCACCATTCCTCGTGCGCGTTAGAGCCCAGGCCTCTTACGGAAAGATTACTGTTTTGAGCCACCTTAAAATAGCAATTTCACCCAAAAACTCCAAACACGAGGGATATAAACAGTGAGGTGTTGTGATATGGTTAACACTTTTCTGACTTTCTTCGTAGCAATGACGAAAGGAGAGCTTTTATCTGGAAAAGGAAACACGAAGCTATGCTTGTCAGAGAAGTACTGGTTGAAGAGCCTCACAAGTATCGACCAGGTTCAAAAGAGGTATATCTTGGACGAAAATTGCCGAACATTAGTAAGAAAGTGGAATGAGAAAACCGTGATCGTACGACACCCAAAAAGAGAGAGAAAGCCACACTAATGACTGACGCGGAACAGCATATTTTGTTGTAATATTTCCTTACCTAGCGACATCGATCAACCCATTTTTGAGGCTACATCAAAAGCTTGGAGATACAAAGCGTTCAGATTTTCCCCTTATTAATCTCAGTGATATGTGTTTGCAGTTATAAATTCATTTTCTTGAATAATGAATGCTGTCTCTAGTGAAAAACGTTGCCCAACTTCAATCGCTTTGGTCAACTAAGGTCGGCTGGCAAACAAATTTACCGCAGTTGCAAGGTGCACAACCTGTTCACGTGCGAGTCGAAAGTTCAAGTTGTTGTTTCCCTATTCGTTTTCTGTGCAATTCGACAACGTTGTAACATAATCTTCTAAAACTATTTTTCCACGCAACAAAAATCACAAAATATCTTTGTTACATAACTATCTGTCTGCTAAGAGGTAAACCACAAAATCATTCATAGCATCGCTTTTGACAAGAGATTTCGTTTAAAGGATTTCTGAAAATGTTTTCATTTCGAGATTTCTTAAAATTGGCGCCCATACAACCCGAGGGGAGACTTTCATAAAACAAAGATAAGTTGCTCGTCGTACCTTTCAGGGGTAAACAAAAACAAAAACGCTCGATATCAGCAAATGTGTAGTTTGAGAATTGGCACTCCTGAGGGGGAATAAAAGAAGATGTTGATACCTTTTGGGTTTTTTTTTTTCTGATGATCAACCCTGTCCTTTTTATAAGGGAGTTCCCCACTCGGACATAAACAATGACAGTCACCCAATAATTGCTTAGTTTTTCACGAGAACAGCTCAAATTAAGGGTGATGTAGCAGCTCTCCTAAGGTCTCACATGATTGGCTTGCTACCCTTTGAGAGTACAATAGAACAAACAACAGACAATGCCCCTATCCCTAACACAATATCAGCTGCTACAATGATAAAACAAAAGCAGCTTTGGACAGCTGCTACACTACTGCAAATTAACTTAATATATGGCTGCAGACAATGGCTTCAATTACATTCAATAGCAGCTAATTGACCACTATTTAGTCATGTCTGTTAAGTACTATCACGAATTCGAGCGGAACCCAAGACAAGTATCGACCAATTTTGTCACTACTTTCCCTCTTCATCGGTGCATTGAGTTATATGCTCGCATAATTTGCCGAACGCACATTGACGTATGGAGGCAGCTTATCGAGAGGTTCTTCATCGTGTTGTAGCAAAGGAGAAGCGGCCACAGAAGATTCATTGGTACAGTCGTCTTGGTGAGGTTTCACAAGCGGTGCGTACGAACTATCCCCTGGCACCTATGCACAAAAAAAAAGAAATTATAAATGTAGTCAATGGCAAGGACAAGGACAGCAACGATGACAACCTCGGCGACGAGATTTTTTTTTTAATCCAGAATTTAATCGAAACTTTAATTGCAATTACCATCATTGTACGAGGAGTTAGCATGGCATATCCACACTCCTGTCTCGAAGCCTGGTCTATTCCCCGCCTCTGATATTCGAGTTCGATACCTTGAGGTTCTGATTCATCAGAGAAACCAAGTTGTCTTGCAACATTTTCTGCAGTCAAAGACGACCCATCTTGATCATCAGGTTGGTTCCTGGTAGCAAAGGGATATTATCGAAGATGAGTAATTCACCGTAGCAGACACAGAGAGCATAGACCGTCCTTGTCCTGGGCGGGCCGGCGCTTAGGTAAATTATTGGCGGGAAGTTTAAAAAAGGGGAACATTCTTAGACGCCAATGTAGTCCTTAGGCTAAAAA
>OZ026603.1:25184180-25201680 GCA_964020085.1 Micromussa lordhowensis | reverse complement strand
GGTGGCGAGAGGGGCGACGGAGCAAGGTTAAGGGGAGGGCGAGGAGGTCGAGGAGAGGGGGATTTATTGTTTAAGGTGAATATAGGTCCCTCAACAGCGTATTTATACCTGTTTCTTCCTCACAAATCTATCCTCTGTAAACGTTTCCCTTGATGCTGTTAAACGATCCTTTGAGTCCAGCAGGCCATTCCTTGGACATCAGAGCGAACAAATCACTGTCTAGAGGCTTGTACTTCTGCCATTTGTTTATAGTTACGGTTCTACTATTGAGCCAAGTCCATTTTCCGGTTGTTAGGTTTCTGTACAAACCGATGTGCCATTCATTATTGTTTCCACTTTTTCGTGTTTGAATCTCTTTATTTATAAATTCCCACTCTCGTTGTGTTTCCATGACTACAAGATGCTTATTGAGAAATTTACAAATGTCCATTGCATGAGTCCACGCCACCGCTGAGTCATTTTCAAAGGTGTAGCAAGAGCAACGTTTATCTTTAACTAAAATTCGCAGAAGAGAAAAAAGAAATGATAAAGCTACGAAGGACACATTTCGGCCATTTTAAATACAAACTCCAGGCAATTTTAAATGGCAAATGAACAATGTATAGCAAACATATCAGTGACGTCACCTATTGTTATTAATATTCCAACCAGAGAGCTATTGGCTAGTGAAACAAAGAATTTTTTTGTTTAACGTTTTGAACATTTAAATGACAAAAACAATGTTTGTAAACAATATTTTCCCTATAAACGAAATTTTCAGCGTGACTTAAATCAAAATCAGAAGAAGCTCAGTGCAATTTTAAACAATGTTTAAATACAAATTTCCTATTTGATTTTTAACTTACAAAGTTTTGAAAGTTTAAATGAATTGTAACGATCAAGAAACATTTTAAGCATGATCAAATGAACTTTAATCGTAAACAAATCAATTTAAGGTACTGGGTTCAAATAAAAATGAATTAAACAAGGATGAAATACTGCTACATATGGGAAACCTAATTGTTTCCAAATCTTCTCAAAACAGGTACAACGGCTGCAATTACACAATACGACAACAATACACCAAAAACAATGGCCGACGAAACAACTCGAAAACAATGACTCACAATAATAGTGCCCAGTCTACCTGTCGGACTATTTATTCTCCCGGTGGTCTGTCACGTGTCATCTCGTCCTCAAAGTGACAATCAAGATCAGCCTCTGACTTTGTGGTCTGTATGCTTACATGCATATCACCACAAATAGGAAGTGATCTGAAGCGCTCTCTTCTTTCAGTTATTAAAATTAATTCACTTGAATTTATTTACTCCCTGTGTCTACGACTAAGAATGGAAGGGTAAACTGGTTTACTTGCCCGTGCCTTGAACGATAAGTGTTTGCGGTAACTATGAGAGAACGTTGCAAATTCAATAAACTCACAATTAGTGTTAAATCATAAATTAGTTCAATAGGCTGAGCAAATGAAGTGTTTGGTCATTGGCCTAGAAGATCTAACCTGATGCAGAAGTAGGGTCATATACGGTTGAAACGTTGCGTTGCCTTTGTGTTTTGGGGCTGGTAGTTCCAGACAAGTCAGACTGTGTTGACTTTGTTGGCACTGGATTGTGAATTAAACAGACTCCTTGGCAGTTATCTGATGGCGGACAAAAAGTCAACTAGTTATCTTAATATGACATATTCAAACTATATGTCCATAGTACTCCCTTTAAGGAAGACATTTCTTCATTTTATCGTGTCTTCCACTGGACGCTATTTTTTCCTACCGGAGTCCACGACGTTTTGATCGTCAGTTCTCTTACATATTCGAGTGTTGTTAGTGTTCGTGAGTCGTATCACGTCATTACTCGTCAGTGTCCCGGTGTATCTAAGTATTTGATGGAGAGCTGGTGGCGAGAGGGGCGACGGAGCAAGGTTAAGGGGAGGGCGAGGAGGTCGAGGAGAGGGGGATTTATTGTTTAAGGTGAATATAGGTCCCTCAACAGCGTATTTATACCTGTTTCTTCCTCACAAATCCATCCTCTGTAAACGTTTCCCTTGATGCTGTTAAACGATCCTTTGAGTCCAGCAGGCCATTCCTTGGACATCAGAGCGAACAAATCACTGTCTAGAGGCTTGTACTTCTGCCATTTGTTTATAGTTACGGTTCTACTATTGAGCCAAGTCCATTTTCCGGTTGTTAGGTTTCTGTACAAACCGATGTGCCATTCATTATTGTTTCCACTTTTTCGTGTTTGAATCTCTTTATTTATAAATTCCCACTCTCGTTGTGTTTCCATGACTACAAGATGCTTATTGAGAAATTTACAAATGTCCATTGCATGAGTCCACGCCACCGCTGAGTCATTTTCAAAGGTGTAGCAAGAGCAACGTTTATCTTCAACTAAAGTTCGCAGAAGAAAAAAAAAAGAAAAACGAATGCATGATAGAACATACAAGTTTGATGGTTATAAATATTTTTGTTCATTAATTTTTGCAGGGCAACTTTCCAGACTTTGGTCACCTGTAATAGTTGACATGGTAACATGTCCCTGAGAGATACCTAGCATTTACCGTGCAATCCGATTATTTGCACAATTTATGCGTACTATTAACCCTCGGACGAACAAGGGGGGGGGGGGGGGTGGGGGGGGGAAGATGCCACTCCTCACTCATAACGCTTCCTCAAAGTTTTGAAAATCTTTTTACTCTAAGGGGCTGTTCAGTCATCCGTCATGTAAATTTTGATATGTCAATTGTTGTACATTGCATATGTATTCTGGCTTTCTTGACCTTTTAAGAAATAGTGAAATCCAAGATAGCGTATCCAAGATGGCAGATGAAATGACCTCATTTGACTTCATATGACGTCATAAACAACAAAAATGGTAAAGTTATGTCGCTGTGCCTTAACAGAACGAAAATCCAGAGGGGGCGTTCCATCAACTCCCGTTCGTACCACAGTGGGAGTATGAGTTTGCTTGTACGTCCGAGGGTTAAATAATACATGAGGGTTCTTTGAATTAATCTAAAGCTCTCACGTGTTTAAGGCAAGGGTAAACGTGAAGGCTGTTTTGACGTCGCTTAACACGGCCTTTCTGCCAATATCTCGGTCACGTTTCAAGCGACACTAAATCTCTATGCTCATTTCATTAACCACTGTTTGGCGGTTTTGTGTAAATTTTTGGGTGATTTTTGGGCATTTTGGGAAAGAGAGATTTTTTCTCAACGGATAGGTTAAATTGAGGAAATCAAAAATGCGAGATTTAGAAAATTGAAATTTGAAGTGAAGAATTATTAGACGGATACCAAACAGTCCCCTACCAACCTGGGGCTCTCTGCTGCGGAGGTCAACTGTCTGGTAGTGTTTCCAACCCATCTTAATCCTAACAATTTCCTTTTAATATTACTTCAAATTAAATATTTCACTCCTGTAGATCGTTTTCACGTGACGTCATCACTTTCTAAAATCTAAAACTAAAGATCCACCAAAGTTTTCATCCTCATCAGGTTTAAGAGGTGACATATTTATATCTGTTTACAACTTTACAGCTTAATAGCGTACTTCGTTTGGAAACCAGAGCATTTTGAATTTCCGGGGTATGTAGGTGCGTGACACAAGGCTGTGATCAAACTTGTTGAAAAACATATACTTATTTCATGATTTTGAGCCCTGTTAGAAGCTAGAGCATTGGGAAAAGTGCTTATGTAAATACTTGTTGTTTTTTTTTTCAGTACTGATAATCATTCGTCTAGAAAGCGAAAGTAAGTTCCAGATGTTTACACTATTTTCCGGCCGCCATATTGGTGTACCATGGAGGTACACCAACATGGCGTTTTCATACTGGGCTCTGTACATTCCTGCGAAACATTTCGACGAACATCTGAAGTTTGGGGAAACGCACAGGGCTAAAACTTGGACAAGTGTTTTATTTTTTTATCTTCTACCACATCACAATTTCTTAGCACATGGCACATATCTTCCACTGGATAGTTTTCGATTTATTTTTTATTTTATTGCGTGACAGTGAAAACGATCTATTCGCTACTTGCACATAACCATAATCCTTTGCGTTTTGGGGGGTTAACCAGTAGAAGAAATGTATGGTATCATGACAAAAATTAGTTCGGTGAGCTCGCAAAACCAGCTACTAATGCTTAAAAATGCACCAGAATTTTACCAAAATCATGATAGGAGAAATTTGTACTAGTTTACAACTAAATGTAGAGAATTTTTTTTTTTTTTGTCCATACATCGTCTTGTAATTTTACAGACGATGTATGGACAAAAAAAAAATTTCTCTACATTTAATTATAAACTAGTACAAATTTCTCCTATCATGATTTTGGTAAATTCTGGTGCATTTTTAAGCATTAGTAGCTGGTTTTGCGAGCTCACTGAACTAATTTTTGTCATGATACCATACATTTCTTCTACTGGTTACCCCCCCCCCCAAAAAAAAAACGCAAGGGATTATGGGTCATGTGCAAGTAGCGAATTCATGTTTACCCCCGCCTTGAGAGTGATTTTTGTGTCTACTGCGCATACGCAGGTAGACAATAAGACGGAAAAAAGTTTGTTAACCTGTCGATATGCAATCGGTAATCAATAAGTGATCTGTCATACCGAGGAGGCGGTCAAGCCAATTCCAACCAATCACATGTGAAATCGCAACGAGCGACCCACGTGTGCTTAATCCGTGTTGCCAAGGAGTCGGTCAGGCGTTTAATTTCGACCAATCACAAGTGAAATCGCAAGAAGGACTCACGTGCGCAACAAGGTCTTGTTCGTCCGTTCGTGATTTCTACAGGGTGTTGTGTTAACTGCAGAGTGCGTGGTTTTCCGGTAAGTTCTGTTCTATAAATTTCTGCTCTAAGCTGAAGGAACAACTCTTGGACATTCTGGATTGATACTTGTTTTACGGGCCGTTGGAATCGTTGGAAAATGACTCTTTTTCGCGCGGCACCAATCATGGTTTGTGCAGTTCCTCGCGTTTGGCGAAAATGTCAAAATCGAAATCTTTGCTTGTTGTTTGTAAAATTTGACCCACTTTGGTCACAAATCGACCCACTTTGGTCACAAAGTCAGCCTGAACTATCACGGTTACAAGATCAGAACACTAAAATGAGCGAACTATCACGGTTACAATATCAGAATACTAAAATGAGCTTTCCATTCAAGCGATTCACAACAATGCCTTTCACCAAGTACATGTACACCTTTCCGGAATTAGGTCTACATTGTGCTTTCTCCATCTTGAGCAGAACTTTGAAACTTGGCTTACTGTCAAATTTATCATGGTTAAGTACTAGTAAGCCACTTTACAATTTATTTTTGTATAAAAATGTTATCCAGTCTTTGGGAAGTTTGGCTCAAAATGTGGTTGTTGGATGTAGTGTTCAAGTGAAATATTGTTCAGTTATAAAAATGCAATTAATGGTGAGCTTATGCACCGGTATGTTTCGTTTGTTTCAGACCAGCTTGTTTTCAAACAATTTATTTTCAAGGCAACATCTATACTATCAGTTTCTTGTGTACTTTCGGGTTGTGGGAAATCATGCTCAACGTGTGAAATATTTAGATCGAGAGGATGTACTTGTAAATATCGATTGCAGAGACTGAGACTTTTGTGTCACTCACTTATTGAAGTATTACAAAGTATGTCTTCACAATATCATGTTATTATTGGAGATTTTAATGTTAACTGGATGAATGAATTAGAGAGAAGACTTCTCCACAATCTTTTTGTCACAGAACGAAAATACAAACAACTAATTTCACATTACACAACAGATAACAGAACAGTTATTGACCACATATACACAAACATCCCAGATTTATATCTAACCTCAGGAATATTGGAAACATACTTTACTGATCACAAAGCAATCTGGGTATCATTTCCATTTCTTATTAATTAATGATTTAACTTCCCTGAAATTCAGCACTACCTTCCAAACATTTGTTCCCAGTACTTTCTTCTACACTAGAAACTGGTTTCATCATACCTCTTCTTTGTCAGTGTAATATTTGTTGTCTTACCAAGAATAGATAGTTAAATTTTGCTTAATTCATTGAAAATCGCAACCAATCTTCATTTTACAAAGGTCTGAAAAACCGTATATGAAGTGAAGCTAAACATTTCATAATTACCGGTACATTTGTTCAAAATACAAATGCACAATAATAATTTGCACTGGTAACACACTTTTTCTTGAAACAATTATTATCTCCTCCCCTTTTTTTATTTCATTTTATTTTTTGTTATTAGGTCAAAATGGCAGAAAGTTCAAAGCGAAAAGGTAAGTTAATGCTTTTCACTTTGCACACACTTCTCCTGCAACACCCTTCATAATTTAGAAATATAGGTGTATTTACTAAATTAACTATTTCCTCAAGTTTCTCTTTTCTATCAGTTTACCTGAAATTATAATTGTATCCCTTTGTACTCGATAACATTATAAGTATTTTTGTATCCACTTCTGTTAACTCACCATAAAATTTGTACAACATATTACTCACAACTTTAGATTTCTGCGGCAGACACGGATGTTGGCTTTGTACATTCCCTATCACCTATCAAAAAAGCAAGGTTTGGAAAATTGTACTACAATTTCAATCTTCAAACTTCGCCAACTAAATTCACAAAAGTGGTTGGATTTGAGAAGAACTCGCACACCCAGGCATTGCATTTCCAAACTACGAAAAGTCCAGCAATAATTATCAACATCAATGAGAATGACGATACAATATTTGTGAACCACACAAGCTCCATTATACAAGCTAGCAGCAGTGATGTCAACTTCGAATGCTTAACTCCACCCACACTGTCAGACCCAAACAACACAATCCCTACTGCAATAGATATAACATTGACTGAAGTCAACAGTCTGTCAAGAAATCAGAAAGTCAATGTGGAAGGCTACCTCACACTTGGTGATGATCCACCAAAAGAAGTATTGAAACGCAATAAGGAAAAAGGATTTGTAAAGGAAGACTGTGTCATTGAAGATATCAACGGCTCCTCTACAATTCACATCTGGGATCACCTGCTTACCAAACTACAGACTGGAAAAAGTTATCGCTTCCAAAATCTTAGCGTCAAGAATTACTCAGGGATTACATTACTTGGAACAACACCAACAACAACCTTCAAAGAAACGGATCTGCAGCTGAATGAAGTCAAAGGAACAGCACTCCTGTCAAGTACTGAAAGGGAAATAGTCATCGAAGAATTCAAATTTGTTGATAAAGTCAGTGTTTTTATGATATGCCAAATACCGTCTTGTAAGAAAAAAATGCCACACGCAGTGGGTGTCAGTGTTTTCAAGTGCCTTTCATGCGGAACAACTCAAAAGGTGAAAGCTGCTGAAAAAGGAATGTCTGCGCGCCTTTCTGCAAACATTGATGGGAAAGATCTCTGGCTTACAGCATTTACCAATGTAATGGAAGCCTTCCTGTCAAGAATGCAGCTGTCTAACAGCAGCACCACAGATCAGATAGCTGAAGCTTTACTTGGCCTTGAAAATGTAAAATTGAAAATAAATACCCAGTCAAATCACATAATTGAACTAATGGAGGACTGAACTGCAAATTCTTAGCAATATCACACTTTTCTTGAGTATAATGATGACTTTGTTCATCCCTGTGTAAGCAATTACTTTTACATGTATTAACTTGCACTGTTAATTTCAAAATTTCCCCATACAACATATTGGGATTTTCTTACTCTGTAATTTGGAAATCCACTCTAATAACAGTAAAAGTGTTCACTTGCTAAACTGTCAGAAGAACTTGAACATTTTAGCTGAACGTTACTTTGTGTTTCAAATACATCAGTGGAATTTTAGACATATAGTTCAATACTATGCATGTACAATCATAGTTCTATAGTTTATCCATAAGTTGCGACAATAGGTCACTCTGTTCCTGTTTGCATGTTACTTTGTTCATGTTGTAATTAAATTTTGGAAAAAAATTGTTTATGTTCAACATTGTAGAACAATCAACACACTATTAGCATTAGTCTGGCGAACGACATTAGTAGAGCTACTCATAGAACATTATGCTTGTTTTGTTCCACAATGTTATGATTGGTATAGCAAAACAAAAATACATGTTCATACCAATATATTTTCCTATTTCTTCACCCCGTAGTCTCTTTTGAATCTCAATATTCTAAGAACTTGTAACTCAGTAAACCCCTTGCTGCCCAGTTACCTTGACATCTAGTAAAGGTCCTTCAGCCCCCTGAACTTGATTATTTATGATCAGTTCCTCCCATCCCTTCCCCTGCAGATTTAATCAGATTCGCAGTAGACACATGTGCGCAGTGCGTACCTATTTTCTGAGTGGGTGGAAGAATTGGAAGACACTCACGAAAAATCGATTTTTTTTTTATTTCGCCGAAACATAACTTTGCGTGAACATATTCAAGGAAAACTAGTTTAAAGTTCTCACGATTTATTTTACGGGTGAAATTTAGGGAAGTTCGAAATTTGCATATAATGGTGTTTTTCGCGGCTTGGAAATGTTCAAAATCTCACGCTTCTCTACGAAAACAGCGGGGGCGTAAAAATGATCCTATGAAAACGAAACTTGGTACAAATATTATTTCATTCTTATCTGTGATAAGTTTCTTGAAGTTTTGTTTGTAGCGTTTTAACTAAGCGTATTTGTACAGCCACCATTTGCGTCTCTTCGCGAGGAGCAATTTAAGGCCAACCTTGATTAGTATAAATGGCCCCTGGTTATTGTTTTTCCCACCAGGAAAGTTATAGCGCTGGGAATTAAAATGTTCCCTGTCAGTAAAATAAAGAGTTGCGGCATGTGAGCGAGTTCAATTTTATGCAAATCACAGGTTATTCTTTCTAAGTTAACGGTTTAAAACAGGAAAGAACGACTCCACGTTACTAACGTTCCTTCAGCTGCTATAAAAATAGTTTCAACTTTCCAGTGTCCTTTTGAGTTGTCCTGTGAATTATGTCCAGCACTATAGCGAGCATAAACGGTCATGAAATTCGACAAGGTCGATCGGCAACGGTGCGACACTGAATGACACACACATGTGGCTGTTTTCATCGTCTTGCCTAAGAGCCTTTTGAAAATATGATAGAATAGAAACTTCAACGGTAATGCCATTTCCAATGTTCCATACCTCATGAGTAAATAAATCAGTCCCCGTACACTGAAACAACAAGAATAACCTCTGAGGTCAGGGGGTCATCTGGTATTCCCCGACGTCAAATTACACGCGTAACACCGCATTGAATTCTTTGTTTTCATGTGACGTCATCATTTTCCAAAATTGCAAATTAGCAATCCTACTGAAGTTTTAGCGTCATCAGATATAAGACCCTATCAAAACTTGATGTTTTATGACGTTTAAGCTCTACTGGGTTTCTGCGTTGCGTGACATTAAGTGGCGGCACGAGAAAGATCTCGCGTAGGTCAGGGGTGGGGGGGGGGGGTCTCTTGCACGGTTCACGAAAAGGAAAAAGCAGCAATTCACAGATCACGGATATCAAAATTTCATTTTCCCGAATCACGAAAAAAAAAACAAATAAGGTATTTTTCTTACTTTTTTTCTTACGCTAAGAAAGAGCGTTTGAAGGAAGCAAAATCCTGAAAAGCTAGGTAAAGGCTCAGCCTTTCGGAAATTGCATACCTAAATTGTGTATGTATTGCAAAGGCCTTACTGCCATCTTTTCCCTTTTCAAGACGACAAAATTTAACACAGGAGCCGAGGCCACGTTTCTCGGCCTCTGCCTTTAATCCGGCAAATCCGTGAACTTTTTCGTAAACAATGCCAGAAATGAATGTTCATCTGTTATCGGAAAGCAAACTCGTTCTTTTCCAAGAAAATTAAGCGAGCCCACAGACTTTGGTACTAGCTGTACTCGTCGCAGCCATATCTTGGATGTTTCGGATCACTGTCCTTTGACGACCGTTGACCTCCCGTGACATAGGAACATCTGATCCATGACAAGCATGCAAAGCACGTGAATTTGCACAATGAATTACTTCACGACATTAACGAAGATTAAGCGAAGTCTGTTACTTGTCACATTTGATGTTTTCAGTCTTCCGGAACACTCGCGTCTCAAAATCACACAGAATAGAGCGGTAAAATCACGAATATCGGTTAATAATTCAAGTTCCTCTCGGTCACGCAAAACCTTCTAGTCACGGATCACGAAGAATAATTTATTAAATTCACGTTTCACGGAAAATAAAATTAGCTACTCACGCATCACCAGAAATATCCCTGTACCACCCTCTGAATAGTTCTTGCACTAGAAGAAGTATTACTTTTAATGTGTCAGAACTCTAGAGTAATAATTTTTCGTTTTAATGGCAAAACTCAATGACAGATGTTTTTGTTGCTTTGCGGCTGCCATGTTGGTGCCCCTCGGAAGGGCACCAATATGGCGTCTCCCTACAAAGCTCTATAAATCTAGGTGAAACTCTTTTCCGAATAACGCTTTAATGAAAAACCACACAGACCTTAATCTTGGCGAGGTCGTTCTATCATATACTTGATTCTTGACCTAATTTATTGAGCCGTTACGATTTTTATTTTCGATGCGAACCACTATCAATTATTTAAAATCTCTTTAACGCCATTTCGTTTTAAAAAAAGAAAAGGCAAAATTTAGACATAAATGTTAGCTTCTACGATATCATTCATAGATTCATGATGCCCTATTTTCAACACTGGTCCAGGCTTAAGGATTCTCTTTGATGTCGATGTGTCGACTCAGTGTTTTGGCATGGGCTTAGTAACTTTAGTGACACACATCTAAATGTCCCGGAGGGGTAATCCCTATAATGGCCTATACTGGGAGGCTCAGCCCGAAAGGGGTAGCTTTTTGAGGCTTCAGGTATATAAAAGGGTAGGGATTTCACAAGCTGAGGTATATAAAAGGGTAGGGAAATCTATCATTTGGGCATTTTAAAGGGCCTTTAATTATAATATTTCGAATAGACGCCCCTTATGGCTGTATCAGGTTATTTATTAAGCCCTACATGAAAATTTTATCAAGACTTCCTAAAGTACCTATGTGAATGGGGCCCTTTTTCAATACAAGGTATATAAAAGGGATACCTTTTCTGCCAAAATGGCACATAAAAGGGTAAGGGGTTGGACCTCGGGGCGGAGCAGGGATAGAAATGTAGTCCCCACCCTCCTCTAGGCGGGATTTGTAGCCAGTTTGGCAAGGTCTAACAAAGTCCGCTTCTCTAAAGACCGAGTACATTGTTCCGATCAGTGTTTATTCTAGAGAAGATACTCTTTGGAATACCTTGACATACCCATCTTGAGGGCAGGCAAAGATTGATGTTGCTTTTTCAGCACCTACGTGTGTCTGTTCGGGCAGTCCCTCCGTTGGCTTCTCCTTCTCTGGGCGTTTTATGCCGAGGGATTTGAATCCGCCAGGGGAAAATTCTGACATAAGCCATCTATTATTAGGTTCTGAGATAGGAGCGAGAAGATATTATTAAATGCATTCCATTACATCATTCAGCTACCAATCTGTCATCCTTGATTTTGTAAGACCTTGTGGGAGAGATTCCTTGTTTGGCGCCAGGGACAGACATGTAAGCGTGAACCGCATAAATGTCTGGAAGCAGATGAATGTGATTAATGACTTGACATCTACATCTTTGAAAACCAGTTGTGCATTAAGATATCACTGTACGCTGTTAGCCAAAAGTTTGAAGTGCTGGCCAGTGGCAGAACATAGTTTATAATTTGAAACTAAAAAATGACAATAAACAACGAATAAAAAAAAAACCAACATATATTTTCCATTTACAGTTACCTGATGATGTCTTTTCCAATACGATCTCTTTGCCCTTTCCAACGTCATACGCGCGCCAAACTGTAATGTTGTCCCCGTGAAATGCAAAATTGTTAAGCTTGCTGATCGTAGGAATCTTTCTGTTGTCTAGCTTCTGCCGAATCTTCAATGGTCTCCATTGCACTGAACAACCGGCGTACCCCGTCTATCCCTCCATGTGAAAGAAGAGCATCTTTGAGCTGTTGTGCTGTAGTTACGTCATTCTCTTCGTTGATAAAGATTCTGATATGAGATTTGCATGTTGCTGCTAACCTATCGGCAGCACCTTTTCCGCCCTGTGAACCAGAAAAGTCAATACGGTGTATCTTGACGCCAGTAGAGGCTGATGTCAATGGGCAAGAAAGAATAGTTGAAGATGAGTGATAACACGGCCGGCGTTGTCTTGTCGTAAAGCCCCGCTAACTTAATGCCACTGAGTACATCTTGCATTCATTCTGAGGCACTTTCTTGGTTGCATGACTCGATGATATGAACAATGTCCTGCCACTGGAGCACATCATCCAAGCGACGGTACACCACGGAGATATGCCAACAAATCCCTCGCTTACCGAGCCAGTCTGCTTGAGATTCTCGATATCTCTGCGGCAGAAATTTCATTGCCCAGTCACTAACAATTAAGATTTTCTTCTCGTCAAGTTGTTCCAACACGTCCAACCGTGCCCGGTCTTGCTTAGTTGATCTCAAGATGTGACTTTTGCAGGAGAGTATGGCACCTTTTGCTGTCTGGAACAGTAACACAGCCTCGTCCTTTTCATCATCCGATGGAAATTTTGTTTCGCTGAGGACGCGTTCAATCTCTGTCAGGTTTTCGAGAAGACCCAGTTGACATCGGTCACACCTGTCCGTGTGGCCGTGGTCACAACTTTGCTGATAATGTACTTCGGTACTGTCGCTAAGAGCAAGCACGGGACAGTGGTCCGCAACTTGAGAGGGGCTACTAATGTGAACCCGTTGATAACCCTCGGCAGTACCCTCGGCTGCAAAATTGTCCAACCCCTGTAGAGATTTTCTTACACTAGTACTGCATTCGGAGAGTACCCGCAGCATTGTCGATTTACTGAATGGCTTGAAGTTAGTTTCCATACAGTACTGCTTATATTGCTGTACCATGCCCTGTGGTATCATCAAGCGAATCACATTGGGCACTTCGATTAATTCACCTGAACGAAGCTTTAAATGTTTTTGACCAAATGGAAGGTCCTGCACTAGGTGTGGACTCGTAAGTGATCGAGTTGGCTCAAGTCCATTCGATTCCTTGTAGTGGTCTTTTGTGGTACCTGAGCCATGGTGAACCGGTACCTGGTGAGATCTGAAATGTACTGAAAAATGTCGCTGAAGCTTGCAACCCCGGTCATGATTGAAAGGACCTGCCTGCGAGTGTCCTAGCTTGATGCGTTGTCATACGCTTCAACTAAGGCCTGTAAATATGATTGTTCTGAAGGTGATAACTTGTCAACACCCAGAGCCTCATTCATGACCGCAGAAGAAGGAAGGAATGAAGTTAGGTTTTGCCACAAATTACCAGCATTTTCAGGAGATACTGTCTTCAATGTAGTCTCCTCCGCAGCCGTTATTAGGGTCGTCACGCAACGCTTCTCCCCCACTAACGGCTGCTTAAACCCGAACCCCATTTGTTTCCCTTTGTTTTGAGTTCACGTGAAAATTACAGAATGCACCAATCACGCGTTGCCTATTGTTAGCTCTGAAACCAATCACGTATCAGTAGTTTGTCAATGACGTCGGTTTCCCGCGTAAATTCATCGCCTCCTTTCGCGAGATGTTGCCAGACATCCCAGAGATTTCCTATTGATCTAAGTCCAAAAAAATAGTCGAAAGTAGCTCTAGGTGTTTCATTTGTTCGTCGGCTTCCCTCAAGAATAACAAAATCTTCATTTTCGGAAAGAGTTCACTAACATTGCTGAAGTCATCCGATCCTCGCTATCAGTGGACGTGAGTCGCTTCTCAGAAAACGGCGAACTGTTCGTCTGAATAGCCAAATGGTACCAGCGTTTGATTAAATTTAATCGGGAATCGGATAACTTGAAGGAGCTAAAGAAAATAAATCGAAGAAGTCTTCAAGGCAAGAGAAAATGGTTTTTCTCTTTATTTTTATATTCCGTGACAGTGCAAGCCAAGAATTACATCCAGATGAGAATGCCGACAGAGGTGTCAAAAATACATCAACTTCATCACCTCGAGGAAAAGCATCCAAATGCGATTTGCCGATACCACTTGTAGTTCTTCTGTCATCCACGAAGATTCGGATGCGTTGGGAACACCAATTTCTGCTGACAGAACGCCGCTTGGTTCCTGCTTATCACCGATTCAAAGTCATCCCTTTGGTCTGGTCTTACGCGCTTTTTGAAATGCACAACTGAACGGAAGTTGTTGACACCGACGCCGGAAGGTTGGTGGTGTGATCAAACACAAGTGGAAGCGCTTGATAAATAAGAGATTTGCAAAGCCGGTAGGCAGGTTCACAAAAACATCTTACTTATTTGAAACTATTTTTTCAATTGCCAACTTCTGTTGATAATTTAAAGTGGGGATTTTGAACTTGGAAGACACCAAAATAAAGGCTTCTTCGAGCGACGTCACCATCAGTAGCCGATAGAACACGAGTTGTCATTGGACAATTAGTTTTGGCGCGACCGACTCAGGAATATGTGAGCGATGTTGTGATTGGCTAATACGCGGAAACAAACGGGGTTCGGGTTTAAGCAGCCGTTAGTGGGGGAGAAGCGTTGCGTGACGACCCTAATAACGGCTGCGGAGGAGACTATCTTCAATGATACTATTTCAGTGGTTCTCTTAGTTGGTGTAGCTTCGTTCTTTCAGTTGAATCGCTCCAGTTAATCCACGGTTTTCCAAGCGGTTCAAGTTTGCATGACAAAAGAGACTCATTTAGCTTTCCTCGTGGCTCGTTTGACGTTATGGGCTCAGATTCGTCACTATAAGTTGATGCAGTGTTTGCCGTGTCGGGTGACAGAAAGGTCTCGTCGGTGAATTTAAGCTGGCCAATCGTCTCTGCAAAATCCTCGATAGATTTTTCACGTTCACTTTCCTCGGCAGAAGACGTCTTGCTACCCTAAAAGATAAGAAAACAGATATGCAAGAGAAATTGTCATCCATTTTTATCCGTCAAATTATGTAGATTGACAGCCGAAAGTTGATGTTATTTTTTGAAATATTTTAGCCAGCGAACGTTTATCTGTCGAAGGCTGTAGATTGACAGCCGAAAGCTCATGTTATTTTTTGAAATATTTTAGCCAGCGAACGGTTTTATCTTTTGACAATGTCCAATCCTGGCTACGCTTCAATTTACAATCAGTATCGCTATTCGAAAAGGGTCCTGTGAACCTGGGAACGAGGTAGTTCGGGTCAGTACGAAAGTGACGTTATAACTCAAACAAACAAAACAGAATGGTGGAAGCTGGTTTAAAGCTTTCTTCAAGCGCGTAAGGTAGTGTTCCTACAACAATTTTCTAAACGAAAATTGGGCTTTCATCAGGTTTCCTCCAGTTTCTCTCAGAACACGCTTATGTTGTCTGACGGTTCCAATAATTTGCGCTTTAATTTTTGACTTCGCGCGCTTCGCGAATAACAAGAAACAAAAACTACTTTAGTAAATCAAGAACACCTGCACACTAGAATTAAAATGGCTACGCTTTAATTTACAATCAATTTACAATCTTGGCTTGAAATGCTATGCAAGACATAAAGCCGTTAGTTTCCACTTTTGCCATAAGCCGCTACTCGGCGAGGAGTTAAGATTTGTGTTTTTTGTAAATGTACGATTTTTTGACCATTTTTTGAGAGGTTTTACTGAGAATTCGATTAAAACAAAACCAAATAAAAACTAAGCTTGCGTGTGCCATTTCTCGTTAACGTCCTGCGTACTGACTCTCAATGTTGAACGTACTCTTTGGAGACGAGTATACAAACATGTCCTTTTTTACTTACTTCTGCAAAAGGTTCCACACATGATTGAACTTCTATTTCTAGCCTGCGAATACAGCCGCCTTTCATTCGCTTCCGCTACTACGTGCGAAACGCGAAGAAAGACGTCTGCGATTCACGGCCAGAAATTCCATACTGATGACGTAAATCCCCCGGCGTTAAAATTACATAATTAATATTGCAAGAGTCACGAAAATACCGCACACGAAAAGCTGAACGATTCTTGTTGTTGCTTGAACTTCCCCATTCGGTAACACAATGGACTTCATCCACAGCCGATCAAACTTTCCTGATAAATTTCGCTTTCAAGCGCATTTCGCCACTTTCCGTTGTAAGTTGAGACTCTGGAGAAAGGTGAACAAATGTCACGTTCCCTCGCTCGATCCTCTGCAAAATTTTTGGATCTTGCTCTGGACCCACAAAAGTAGGTTTAAATCCAAAAGAAGATAGCTTCTTCACTTTATCATGCATACAAACCGCTAAAAGCGGACTGATTAACCGTCGATACGTTCTCGTGTATCTACATGTGGACCAGTAGCGCCATTTGAAATATTACCCGGGAACATTAGCGACTGGCCTGATCCGCGCTGATCCAGTCGGCAAACTGACGAAAACATCCTCAACGCAGATAAAACTATAAAGAGCCTGAAATTGGCTTTCTTTTAACGATGAAATATTGAGCATTGGACGAACAGATTGAACGCAGAGTCGAAAAATATTTAAGGAAGGACTAGATTGCACATCACAACACTGAATAATTGTAGAGCTAATTATGCAAAAGTGTTAGATCAACCAATCAGCGCTCCTGTCCGGATTCAGGACAGATTTACGTCATCAGTATGGAATTTCTGGCCGTGAATCGCAGACGTCTTTCTTCGCGTTTCGCACGTAGTAGCGGAGGCGAATGAAAGGCGGCTGTATTCGCAGGCTATTCTATTTCTGGTACGACAGATATTTCCCGCTATTCGTGACTGACGTCTAGCAAGTGTTGCTTGCACATCTTACATATTGCTAAAATAACAATAATAATCCGCCGTCACATTTCTTTCCATGTATTCTCAGTCTTTCTTGACCTCTCTAAAAGATGTTTGGTACAAAATTAAACTTACGAGATCCAAATTCTGCTCTATGACGGGGACATATTGTCATAGACTTGTGGGACTCGTCCACCGAAAAAGTCGCGGAAATACAAAAATTATAACGATATTTCGAAATGAATGATTTGCTTGAAAGTAGTCATAACAGTGATAATTAAATTACTATTTCAATGTTTGTTTATTAGGGGTGAGCCTTTTCAGGGGTGTTTTTGAAAAATTTCTCCGGCATTACCGTCATTTTTATAAGGGAGTACGCCCCATAATCCTAGTCTATACATGTAGGTTACATTCTTCCTGCTTTAATGTGTGTGTTTGGGTGACGGAGGGAGAGAACGTTACTTCCTGGAGTATTAGCGGCCACGACTTTTATTTAAAATTCCAATATGTTTGTAAACAAATATCTTCCCTATACCAGCAGCGAGCATAAAGCGTAATTTTCGCGTGGGCTCGCTCCTTTTGTGCCTCTAAATTACGCAAGCACTCTTACCTTTCGAGCTAAATTACAGTATGAGAATTAAGTTTTGAAATTATATCAAGGAAAACTGGAGCCTTACCTGCTCTGGCTAATAGCAATTTCCATTCACTGTCAAAGGCATTATCTCCAC
>OZ026603.1:25164180-25179180 GCA_964020085.1 Micromussa lordhowensis | reverse complement strand
GGGAGCCTTTGTCTCTCGAATTGCTTTGACTTTCTCCTCTGTTGGTCCCACACGATGTTTGTTTAGAATCAGTCCCATGAATAATACAATCTGACTCATCCCGATCTTTCACTTATCCTTGTTAACGGTAAGGTTTCTCTCTTGCAACCTGTTTAGCAAGGCAACAAGGTTCCTGTCATGTTCTTCGGCCGTTTTACCATGTACCACGATGTCATCAGCAATATTGGTGGCTCCTGGACATCCAGCGCTTGTCTGTCTGACAGTGTTCTGGTACTGCTCAGGGGCGCTGTTTAAACCAAAGCTTAACCTCTTGTAACGAAACAGCGAGTCGCCAGCTGAAGAATGTGGTGATATCCCTAGAACTTTCTTCCAGTTCAATTTGATGGAAGCCCAAATTCATGTCAAGTTTAGAAAATACTGTGCTGCTCCCATTCAGTTCCTCCAGGACTTCATCCACTGTTGGAATCGGTATCTTCTCTCTTTGTATGGCCTCATTCGCACACCTCATGTCCACACAGATACGAACATCATCTCTGCCTGGCCTGGGAGCGAACACAGCTGGGCTGACGCACGTTGTTGGACCCGATACCTTCTCGATGATGTCAAGATCAAGGAGCTCATTGATTTTCTTAGTGACTTTCTCTTTCAACGGGTCAGGTATTCTTCTAGGTTTGTGTGGTATTGGTCTCACCTCTGGGTTAATGTGCAGCTTTAGTTGGTAGCCTGACAATTTGCCAACTCCAGAGAACACCTTTAGGAAATGATCTACAATACCATCAATGCAACCGCTCACAGAAAAAAAGAAAAAACGTTTGCCACATCACCCAGTTCTGGCCCAACACGCAACACTTGCAGTCGTTTAGCTGCAGAACTGCTAAGCAAACACCGTCCTTGTCGTTGTGTCACAAGGATAGTTTCCATAGTTTTCCTTTCATGACACTGAAGACTTGCCTCGAATTTACCCACAACCGGTAAATGGCCACTCCCATACACTGGCAATTTTTTTTTCTGGTTGCAGTTTTGCTTTAAGGTCATCCCTCACAAGGTTGTCGAACTGCTTCTTACCAAGCACAGTAGACTGGGCACCAGGGTCAACACGCATGCTTGTGTTTATGTTATCGATCTTCTCCCTTATTACATTATCCTCACAGGCATTCTCCCCGTTGAAATTGATAGGGAATGCAAAAGCCTCATCTCCAATGTCATATTCTACTTGATTAACTTGCTTGTTCCTTGATTTTGGATCATGTTTGGCATCCCTGGAACGCCTCTGTTTATCACCACGCGCTCTCCCATCTCTCACTCTACCACCCTCTTTACAACTGCTCTTTCTCGCAGCCTCACTCTTTCAACAAGCTGCTCAGTGCCCCTTATCACCACACTTAGCACACATTGTACCACGACCTGGACATATTTTGTCACGAGCAAAATGTCCCACCTTGCCGCATGCATAACATTTGTGCTTACCAAATCCAATTGGGGTTTTCTTGCTATCACGGTCCTTTACCATGTTCGCGTTACTCTGTCCTCCCTCTCCTTCGGCAATACTACTCGCCTGGCGCCGTGCCGTTTCCCACGCTCTCGCCTTATCTATCGCTGCAGTAAGCGGTATGTTTGGCTCCTCAAACAGCTTGGTCCGTAATTCCAGAGAGGAAATTTTCTCCACCAACTGATCTCTCACGGCGAATTCAAGTTCCGCTTGCCCATAGCCACAATCTCTTGTTTGTTTGCGAATTCGAAGCACAAATGAGTCGACAGCTTCTCAAGGTTCTTGGCGTAGCTGGCGAAGAACATGCCTTTCGCGCGCAGCATAAATAAGCGTTCAATGTTCAAACAGTTTGTTGATAAACGTCATCACCCTCGTGGCCTTCGGGAGGAGGAACAATCGCCAGATTCTCGAAAATGTCTTGCACTCTGGAGCCAGCTCGATAAAGTAGTTCGCTTTTCTTTCTCGCGGCGTTCTGAATAATAACTTTAATAATAACTTTATTTAAGTGTCATATGTATTTAGCACTGTTGTACTAATTGGGGACACTGTAAATAAATAACCAAATATTTCAAATAGAACATAAACTGTTAAGAATCCCAACTGATGGGAGGCTGACCAGTTGGCTATTTACACAACGCGGTCGAGGAGTTGAACTCGGGACTACCGAGAACAAATCCAGATAGTGGTAGGGTGAAGGATTTGAACCAGGGAACTCCAGATTTCAAATCCAGCGCCCTAAACCACTCGGCCACGCCGCCTCCCAAAGTTTTGCTTTCCCTTCAGCAATTTAAATATGTAAATCCTCGCAACCAAACACGCCATCGATCACTTAATTCAGATTTGGAGCCCGTAATATCCATCGGTGGAATACTTGTCGACGCCATACCACTAGAAAGGATCATTCTCGCAATCCTCGTCGCCAACGTAGTTTCTGAACACCAGACAGGTCCTCGATGCAGGCGGATTCCACACAGGGAAACATACGCACGTTTTCAAGCCGCCATCTTACTTTACTGCACACCCACAATGCCTTAGGGCTGGGATTGCACAGGCAACCCAGTTACAATTACTACACCGTTTATCTGTCACAGATGTTTCTATTCGTCTTCACTGTCATCGGTATTCTTGCAACACCGCTGTAGCACCACAGGTGAGAACGATTCATTACGTTTTGATCGTTTTCATATTTCTTTTGCTTTCATATTACTAGTCCGTGCTTCTTTTTAGCACGGGAAAGCAAATAGTTTTATGTTTTTTTTATTTTGCGGACGAAAGTGGAAGTACAAAAAGGCTTATTGTAATCAAAGTGCATTATAAGAGCCTTAGCTCCAGTGATCTTCAACGCGGTACTGTCTTTTCAATTTTAATTACAAATGGTACGGCTCAATCCTATCCATTTCCATGGAGAGGAATAGTGCAATTCCATTTGTCCACAAAAATTCCATGGGAAATTCTATTCAAATGCTAAACGCTCCAGAGGTTACTTTGACTTGCTGCGAACGCAGGTTTCCCAAGTTCTTTGAACAAGCATGATTGCATGGAAAATTTAATAATCAGAAGAGTGCTTTCTGAATAACAGCCCGAAATACGTTTTTGCTTCAACTTTTCTGTGTACTACTAATGCCGTCGCTTCCGCGGCGTTTTCAGGCCGATTAAAAAAAAAAACGATTCCAGCAACTAACTGTCAATGTTCTCCTCTCTCTAGTTGTCCCTGTACTCTCAATAGTTGTCCCTGTACTAAGGACATTGTGTATCGTAGGTTTGAAGATTTTACAACCCTTCTGTGCCTTTTTATGAACGTTTTTAGAGTTTTCGTGCGCTAAGAACTGTGGGTAAATGTACCAGTCGCCATCTTTTTTCCTACGGAGGATTGTAGTGTTTGTTTATGACTCTATCATTTTACAGGCGACGTACATAGGTATAGATTCAGTGATATCATAGTGTGCAAGCCCGAAAGCGAAGGTGCCATATAGCCCTTACACAGGGGTATAGGAATCACAGCCACTAGGTCTTTGTCGCTGCCCTTTTTTGCCAACACTTATAGTGATCACAATTCTATTAGAATTTTTCGTCATTTCTCCACTTAGAGAAAAAAAATGACACAGTTAGTCAAAATAAAAAGATAATTTTTTATGCATACCATCCCGGTCACTGCTGTTAGCTGGACCCTCGCAAATATATCCGGCAGGTCGCACCACAGTACATCCCATGTCGTTAAACCGTCCGTAGTCGTAAATGTAGTCCTTGTACATAACCGCACAATTCCCATCGCCATTGGGTTCACCTTTAGCCCAAGGAAACGTTCCTCTGGTAGAATTTACTTTGCTGTTATCGCTTATCCATCTCCACTCTCTAGACGTTGTATTTTTCTTCAAGCCAATGAAATAGTAAGGAGTTTTCATACTTTGAATAGTGTTTCTCAGGAAGTTCCATTCACTCGCACTTTCAATAGAAACAAGATCACTTCCAGCTTGTATGCAATGTCGTCTACTTTTTCCCCAATCCAATCCCCTCAAAGGGTTTTCATGAAATGTGTAACTCGAAGTGCCAAAGTCAAAGAGCAGGCTTGTCCTTCCTAATGGAAGGGAAGCAGAACTGAAATCAATTACATTCTGGCTGGTCTATTTGAATTTAATCTGCAGACGTTTTTCTCTTTTTTCACGGCCTAACCGAATTTAATTAGCCTGGATGGGGAGGCATCGGGAAGTGTCATTGTTGAATTTTAAGTATACATTCTTCAATGCCTAAATAAAGGCTGCTAAGCTTTGCAACTTTAACTGAAATTTATCTGAAAAAAGAGCGACAACTTTCGTATGATCAATAAAGATTTCTTAAAGCATAAACAAGCGAATGTTAACGCTAAAAGCCAGAGTTAAAGTTAAAGCTAAAAGGCAGAGTGAATGAATAATGCGATATCGATGATTTGATTTCTACAAATTAACATAATAACAAAGGTTTCACGGCAACGATATTTAGATCAGGCGTACTTTTCCAAACTTTAGATTTTTGTAACAACAATTGTTTCCTTCCAAGTGCTTTTTTTAATCTTTCAGGGTTTTCTAGCATCGTTCGATTAGAGGCTTTCTTGTGGTTTTATGACATTTTTGAAAAATTGAGAAAGCTAAAGTGGCGGCTGTTCGGAAAACATGACCTAATTACCACTAATATTTAAGAAATAGAAATCTATCGAATTATAGAAACACGAGTGAAAGTTTGGGAGAACGAGAAATGCTGTGGGAACACGAGCCGCAGGCAAGTGTTTCCACAGCTTTTTTCGAGTTCTCCCAAACTTTCACGAGTGGAACACGGAGAGCATGTTTTCTATTCCTTTTAGAAAATACCGCGACGAAAAAAAAGAAAAAAACAACTTGTTTACTTCGACCATCAAAATGTAAATTCTCTTTGTTCGCGCCATCATTACGTCAACAGCTCGTGCTAGTTAAAAATCTTTTGAATGCAGAGCATTACACGACGAAGAAAACAAAACACAACTGTTAAGCTGACCGACCTCTTCCTATCGGGATTCTTGTATTCGATTTTCGTGTTCGTTCAGAATCGTGAGAGAGAATATATGTTTCTCTAGCTTTCTCTTTCTATACTACCAGAAGCCGATGTAAACTATCGGCCTCGCTTGTCATTGTTCATGAGACATTCCATTTTGGTGCAAAATTGATTCTCTTTGTCTCAAAGTATATATCTACATTAATTAAAGAACTGACCCTGCGGCTCCGCGGAAATAAAAGTGACACTGAGTTCGAATTCCCCAGGCCAAGCAAAGTAAGATGCTTTATTTAAGACAAAGAACTTGCAACATTTCCAGAAACTATCGTGTGAATGCAGAGGGTATATTCTTCATCCCGTAACATGAAACTTTTAAGCGCAGGTGAAGCACTAGGAAACAGAACAAAAGGAAAAGACGCGTGCCAGATTCAACTTAAAGGTAATGCTTCAGCCACTCAGGAAGTAATTTGCCAACAGCTATTACACTATAAAATTTAACGTTATTGAAATGAAATGTCACGTAAGGCGGCTTGAAATGAAATGTCACGTAAGCATGTCTAAATTAGTGCCGCGAATCAAATGATCAATTTAAGCTCTAATTTAGCTTTGTGTTTAGACATGCTTAACCTCTACGATTTCACCTAAATGACCTCACTATGTCTTTACGGTGGGTTAAATTAGCCAATCATGGCGACAAGAGCACGGTAAGCTGAGTCGAATCGGTTCTTTGCTCATATATTTCAGCGAAAACGTAGCCGCCTTACGTGACATTTCATTTCAATATCTCTCTGGATTCGCAAAAACATGGCTACAGAATTTGACTTGTCAGTGATAATCTTGATACAATTCTGTCCTAGAGCTAGCTTTCCACAAGGCTTATCGCAGCTCAAATAAATAAAGGGGATAACTCTCCTGTATGCCTTTTGAGGCCAGAAAGACTAATTTCACCGTCTTTTCGTTGAATCAGGATTTGTTCAATTTAATTAATCCGTTGAAATATATGTCTGGATTTATGAAAACAGTGTTAATGACATCTAGCGGTTTTTATTGATTTTTCTTTATTATCTATTTATTTATTTAACCTTTTGCTTTCCTTATGGCAGCAGCTTGTAAATCTTACCTAGTGTAAAGTGTAGAGGACTTCTTGCTGCATGTTTCGTTTGTTCATCTAGTTTTTTCATTATTCATCGGTACCCCCAGCACTCCTCCCTCCCCTTGTCAGTCGGTGTTAAGTATAGACCAGGTTAATCTCCTCTGAATTTCAGTTCGCGCGGTGACTCTGACAGGGAGCCAACCGACCAGCGTTCTATAACTGCTGTCTAAAGGAAGTCTGCCGGAGGACATCATTAAGTCCAATGAAGATGCAACTCTAACGATTTGCTAGCAAGCGTCGTCCATGATCGTACATGAGGGGCCCACTGAAAACGGGACGTCATTCAGCTCCGTACGTGGGCCGTTAGAACTGTGGCGATAATGTTGTGCTTGCTTTAGACAGAAAAAAGCTTTAGCCACGTCAATTTAGGGCTTAGACGTGCAATGGACTAGACACTTCTAGCTGCTCTTGGCGTTATTTGCTCTGAAATTTGATGTAGCTAAAGAATTAGAAAAAAATCTGCTAAAATCTGGATCTGCCGTTCCGCGCTCGACAAAAATCAAGTTCATCCGGGACATTGCTATTTGCGAGCAAAGCATGGCCACGAGCAGAGTGAAGAACATGAGTTCAAGCGCTGATCGTGAGTAGAATTTCCTGGTTTTATCAATGCTAGGCGTTTTTGGCTTAGCTAACTATCAGAACTGTCCGTGATTTGCTAGCGCTGAAGAAATTTATTTGCGTGGCTTCCGCGCGATAATTGACGTAACGACAACATGTTGAGTGTTCGCTTACTGCTAACTATGGCTTATTTTGGTGAAAGTTTAATCGATTCTCGATGTACGGGAAGCTCTTGTTCAGTCCATTTAGGACGATGCAGGCCTTTAGAAAGTTATAGATAAGCTCTCCGCCGCGGTCTTGACATAGTGTACGTTCCTGTTGATTTAGACTCCAATTTCATATTAAAAGCACCCTTAATTAAATTGAACAATTCCTGATTCAACGAAAAGAGGGTGAAATTAGTCTTTCTGGCCTCAAAAGGCATACAGGAGAGTTATCCCCTTTTATTTGAGCTACGATAAGCCTTGTGGAAAGCTAGCTCTAGGACAGAATTGTATCAAGATTTTATCAGTGACAAGTCAAATTCTGTAGCCATGTTTTTGCGAATTCAGAGAGATATACAATCGATTATAAAAATGCTAATAAGATACTGACTAAAACTCTTAAATATTTACTTAGAAACAATACACAGAAAAATTGCGGCGTGAATAATAACTGAAGAACCGGCTAACTAAATAGCTTCGCGCGGATCGAGTCACACTGTTTGTTCAGTTTTGGTTTAAGTTTGGGAATAAAAAGCATTTCAAAAATCAAGCAGGTGAAGCACTAGGAGAAGTTCGATCGATCGTCACTCTCCGTAAAAAGCAATATCATTAATTGATGAATGGTCACACAAAAAAGATCTCGAGGCTTCTCAACAACAACACCGATATCAACGAACATATCAAGAATCTATCTTCATTAAATCGGTTGTCCTTCTTTCAGAAGTTTACCTTATGCGGTGGCCTCGACTTCGCTCTTCCACAGCCAGTTTCGATCACCAGTGGAGATACAAGCAACCTTTGAAATTGGAACCAAAACTTAGCGAGGAGAACAAGGAATTAGCAGCTGCAACGCTACGTTCTATTGCCCTTAACTACATCAAAAGGCAGGACCCGACACCACCAAAATCAATGTTAAGAGCAATAGGTCAGCTAAAGAAGAGAGACGACATCGAAATTACACGACCGGATAAGGGCTCGGGAGTTGTGATCTTAGACAAAACAGAGTATGTCAGCCTACTGAAGGAATTATCTATTAGTGATAAAACTAAATTTACACCCATCAGCCTCGAAAGACCAAAGGCAAAGGGAAGACCTCCAAAGCATTATCACCCGCTACTTAAAAAGGAGAAGGAATTCTCCTCTATCGTGAAGGCAATTCTTCCCAACCCATGGCCGACTCAATGATCCAAAGGGGTTCTAGGCTGGCACACCTTTACGGTCTACCAAAGACACACAAGACGAAACTAGCGGTCCGTCCGATTCTGTCAGCAACAGGAACCTACACTTACAAGCTTGCTAAGTGGCTTGATGAAAAGCTAAAACCTTTGTCCGTCAACGACCAAACCATTAATGGCATCTTCTCGTTTGCTGATGACCTTCATGAGATGAAAATCGACGAACAGGACATTTTAGTGTCATATGATGTTTCGTCTCTTTTCACAAACGTACCAGTGGATGAAACAATCGAAATCCTAGCGGAGAAAGCTTTCAAAGACAATTGGTTCAATAAAGAATACCACCTTAACATCACAAAAATTAAAATGACCTTGTGGAGCTGTTAGAGATTGCTACGAAAAACCAGCTTTTTCAATTCGAAGGAAATTTGTATGAGCAAGTGGATGGGGTTGCCATGGGCTCTCCCCTCGTGCCATTAATGGCAAATGCGTTTATCTGCAATATTGGAGACTGAGACTGAGCATGACTGAGTAAGGACGTGTGATCGTTAGCTCCGTAATTTTTGTTGTACTCTTCCATGCGTTCTGATACTTTTTATGGAATTTTCATCGCCACTTTCATCTCTGTTTAAACGGAAAACGAGAGGGAGTAATTCGCCGACCAGTGAGACTATTTCCCCTGAAACGAAGCGGTTGAAAGAGAGTGTGAAAGAAGACCAAGCGAACGCTCCACCCGCCATTGTATCGCCACCAAAGTCGAAGAACGATTCTGAAGACGTAGTTCTGTCTGCCCTCAATATGGCACAAGATTTTGCCACCAAAGTGGACCTAATATTATCAAAACTAAGTTAACTGGAAAACATCGGCACACAAATAAATGTTCTACCGGACTCTGTGGATCGAATAAACCAAACGGTCGCAAACCTTCAAAGCGATTTCCACCGCTTAAAGGAAGACGTACGAAATACAGTCGAAGAAACAAATACGCTCAGAACAAGCGTAAAATTCCTAAACGATGAAGTGGAAACCAATAAGAGAAAACTCCGAGATGAAGAAGAGAAGTCACGACAGGAGTTGGATCACTTGCGTCTCCAACTCTTAAATTATGAAGTGTACAGCCGCCGCGAAAATCTTCGTTTCTACGGCATTCCAGAAATCGAAGGGGAAGAGAACACCGAAGCCGTTTTGAAAGCTTTCTTGGAGAAAGAGTTAAATGTGGAAAACGCCCAATCTATTGAGTTACAAAGAGTCCATCGCGTCGGTAAAAAGGACCGAAACACAAGAAAACCCAGGACCATAATAGCACGCTGTCTTCGCTTTAAAGATCGAGAAAACCTCTTCTCTTGCCAACGCAACATCGATAGCCAGTCGAATTTCGGTATTGGCCCAGATCTACCTAAGCAGGTGATTGATATGAGGAAGAGGCTTATTCCGAAGATGGTGCAAGCAAGAAAAGATGGAAAACGGGCAGCCTTCAGTAGAACGGAACCCTATAAACTTTTTATTGACGGTATGGAGGTAAAATCATAAATAATCATAAATAAATGCTTCGAGCTGTTATAAAAATTAAAGGTTCCAGGTTATTTATTTATAGAATTCGCAGGGAGTAGTTCACTTATTGTTTTTTTTCGTTTCTATTGGGAGCTATCGATTAGCATATTCCTTAGTTCTCTTCTGAAGTTCGATTTAAACAAAAGTATAACACTTGATCTCGTCCAAGCGTAGCTTCGACAGTTTTAGTTCTTTACACTGGCTACGTTTTTCATCTCGTTTCTTTTGTTTTGTTATGTATGTTATTTTATATTTATTCAGTTTGCACTTAACAAAATCAGGAATGCATTAATTGTTCGAGTAACAGTGAACCTCCTGGGAATAACAGCTACTGTTGTTGTCTTTTTCCCACTATACGTATGCAAATTTCAATGGATTTCAACAACTTAAAGTTTAAAACTCTTTCTCTGAACGTTCGGGGTATCCGTTCTTTTGAAAAACGTAAGTCCATTTTCAACTGGCTATACAAGCAAAATTCAGACATCTGCTTTCTGCAGGAAACTTACAGCACTGAAGAGATTGAAAATCAATGGAAAAAGCAGTGGTCCGGGGACATTTACTTTGCTCATGGCTCTAACCATAGTCGTGGGGTCGCCATCCTTATACGTAAATCCTTTGACTTTAAATTGAAATCAATTCGATCGGATGAGGATGGGAGGTACCTCATTTTAGAGACAACTATTCAAGATGTTCCATTCCTTCTGATAAATATTTACGCTCCCAATACCACCACTAAGCAATCGTTGTTCTTCCAAACATTGTCTGAGCTCATCTATGATGAGGGATACAATGATTCTGACTACAAAATAATATTAGGAGGGCATTGGAATGTAACCATGGACCCAGACCTAGATTGTTCGGGTGGAAATCCTGTGTTAAAAGACTCAGTTAAGTATGTGGAGGACATTATGCTGAATTATGATTTAGTTGACATCTGGAGAATCCGTAATCCTAATAGCAAGAAATTTTCTTGGAGACAAAAAAGCCCAATTATTCAAAGACGCCTTGATTATTGGCTCATTAGTGACCTATTACAGGACGACGTAGCTAAAGTCGACATAGTGACAGCTATAAGAACGGATCACCATGCAATAATTTTAGAAATTGACAGTCTTAATGATCAGCAGCGTGGCCCATCTTTTTGGAAGTTCAATAACAGTCTCTTGGATGACGCCTTTTTCGTTGAGCGTTTACGCGAGAACTTTCCTAAGTGGATAGACGAAATTAATTTTTGCGATGATTCGAGAATTAAATGGGACTGGATGAAATACAAAATTCGCGGGGAAAGTATATCGTATAGCAAAATGAAAGCTAAGGAAAGGAGGAATAAAATTCAAACAATTGAAAACAGGCTTAAAACGTGTGAGGAAAAAATAGCAGAATCACCGACGCAAGAAAACCTTGCCAACCTCGAATCGGTCAAAACAGAATACGAACAACAGTATGATTACATTTTAAGAGGCTCAATCATTCGTTCCCGCGCTACATGGTTTGAACAAGGGGAAAGAAACAACAAGTATTTTTTAAATCTGGAAAACAGAAATAAGAAAAAAAGCTGCATACGAAAGCTTATTCGAGCAAATGGACAAGAGACTACTGTTCCGGACACTATTATGACTGAAATTCACAGTTTTTATTCCGAACTTTATGACGAAAAGTCGGGAATACAAACTGACTATTCGATTTGCCCTTTTCTGGAAGATACTCTCTCATCTCCTAAGTTAACTGACTGAATGCGTGAAACGTGCGAGGGTCAATTAACATATTCCGAATGTTTCAAAGTTCTGTCTACCTTTAGTAACGATAAAACTCCTGGAAACGATGGGCTCACTATAGAATTTTACAAGTTCTTCTGGTCAGAAATCGGAACATTTCTAGTGGACTCATTAAATTATGCGTATTTTCATGGAGAATTATCACATTCGCAAAAGCAAGCCGTAATAACTTTAATTGAGAAAAAGGACAAAGATAGGAGATGGATAAAAAACTGGAGACCAATTTCTCTGGTAAATGTTGATGTTAAAATTGGCTCAAAAGCTATCGCTAAAAGGCTAGAGAATGTTCTTCCACATATTATCCATTATGACCAGAATGCCTTTGTAAAAGGACGAACAATTTTTGATGCAACTCGTACGATAACCGATATGTTGGAATTTACTAAAATGCGAGACTACCAAGGTATAATGACTGCAATTGATTTTGAGAAAGCCTTCGATTCTCTAAATTGGAACTTCCTCCACAAATCGCTAGAGTTCTTTGGCTTTGGAGAATCCTTCTTGGGGTGGATCAAGACGTTTTATAAGAATATATCAAGTTATGTTATCAATAATGGTTTTTCCACCCCCTCGTTCAATGTTAAACGGGGTGTTCGGCAGGGCGACCCACTCTCGCCATCTCTTTTCATAATAGTACTTGAATTATTGGCATTATCCATACGTAATAACGATCAAATTAAGGGCATTGAGGTGGATGGTTCCGAAATCAAATTAGTTATATTCGCTGATGATATGACATCATTTGTTAGGGACAAATTTTCGCACCGCACCCTCTTTGATACTATCGATCTGTTCAGTACATACTCCGGATTGAATGTCAATCACGATAAAACGGAAATTCTTCTACTGGGAAAAATGGAAGTAAACAGCTCAGAACTAGGTGTTAATGAAATAAGTAAGGTCATAAAGATTCTAGGGGTTCATTTCACCTTAAATCACGCACTGTTTTATAAGCTTAACTTTGAATCAATCGAGAAATCTCTGAGGGGATTACTGAAGAGCTGGAGCTGGAGAGGTCTTACACTAATTGGAAAAATTCAAGTGATCAAGTCTTTCGCCATACCAAAGATTTTATACAGGGCGGTTCTCATTTCAAATAAAAAAGAGTTTATCAAAAAAATAAATACTTTGCTATATTCTTTTGTTTGGAAGGGAAAAGATAAAGTAAAGCGCACGGCATTTATTAACCCTATTGATAAAGGAGGCTTGAAAATGCCCAACATTGAGTCAATGATTTCTGCCCAAAGATTAATTTGTATTAAGAGAAATCTCTCCATCGATCCCGCTGGCTGGAAGTTTTTTCTGGATTTTTATCTTAAGAAAGTAGGGGAAAATTCTTGTTTCATTGCAATTTTAACTACACTAAACTACCGGTAACTCTTCCAGAATTTTACAAAGAATGCATTGTGGCGTGGACCCTTTTAAATGACGACAACCCCTCCTCATCCTCTGAAATAGCAAATCAGGTCATATGGAACAACCAGTTCATTTGCATTGAATCAAAGTCAGTCTATAACAATAGGCTGATTGATCTTGGAATCGTAAAAATTGGAGACCTCTACGACACGTGGGGAGGGTTCAAGTCAAACAAGGAACCATTATGTTCAACGCTCTCACCAGTTGAACATTTTCTACTTTTCAGTCTCTTCAATGCTCTTCCCGAAGAATGGCGCAAAATATTAAAAACAAATAAAAACTATATCTCCTCAAAAACTCATGATCTAATCCAAAATGATTTTAAGTTACGTATTGAAGGGAAAAAAGTCAATTTCCAAAATCTTAAATCAAAGTCATTATATGACAGTTTTGTTTCTAAAATATCAAGTATACCAACAGCGCAAAAGAAATATAACGAAGTTTTCAGCACGCACACATCTCAGTTAGACTGGGAAAAGATATATCTACTTCCCTTCAGAACAACATTGGATACTAAATTAAGAGAATTCCAATATAAAATATTAAACAGGATCTTATACACGAATAAGATGCTGTTTAAGTTTAAAAAAGTTGATTCTCCCTTGTGCGATTTTTGTGAAAAGGAGTTGGAGACCATAGAACATCTCTTTTTCCATTGTACAAAAGTAAGCATGTTTTGGAATGATTTAAAGTCTGTACTTGATTCTTTTAATATACCTATTAAGTTTGATATCATGAATGTCCTTTTTGGGATCTTAGATACAGATAATATAAGCATTCTAGTCAACTACATCATTCTTGAAAGCAAATATTATATTTACCGCTGTAAGTTAAATAAGGGCTCTTTATGTGTAAGGCTGTTAGTCGATAAATTTAAAAAAACATTTCAAACCCGAACGTTTTATCGCGAAAAGAAACAACAAAATCCATTTCCATGATAACAAATGGGAGCCGTTACTCCCATTAATATAACAGTAGCTGTTATCCAAACTTCGTTTTTCTAATACTCCCTGTATTACTTTGTATTTTAAGTTCAAGTTGAATAAGTTATGTAAGCCGTGTAGTGTAGTGTAGTGTAGTTTTTTTATTTATTTATTTATTTATTCTAGTTTTTAATTTTCATCTCTTTTTTTTTTCTTTGTAGTTTGTAATTAAGGTAATTGTTGTAAATTTTTTAATGTTCGTATGTTTTCGATCTGTATGTTGTTTGTACTATACCCATAAAAGAAAATAAATAAATAAAATACAAAAAAAAAAATATTGAAGAAAAATTGAAAAACCAAAACAAGATGCCTGCTTTCTATAAGCGATATGTCGACCACACTCTCAGCAAAATGTCCGATGTTTCATCTGCCTCTGAATTCTTGTTAACACTGAATGAAATACACCCCTCACTCAGCTTCACAATGGAACTCGAAGACAATGGTAAGCTTCCCTTTCTCGTATGGTGATCATCAAAAATGGTCCACGACTAGATACGAAGGTCTACGTGAAACTAACCGATACTGGGCTTTTATTGTATGACCAAAGCCATGTTGACGTTAAGTGTAAGCATTCTCTACTGAAGACAATGTTAAACCGTGCGTTCAAACTGTCATCGAACTGACAGTTCTTCCATCAAGAATGTGAACGTCTTAAAATGGTTTTTGCTCGCCTGCATTATCCTGAAGCCCTCATAGAGAACACCATCAGACATTTTATTGAAATGAGAGTTACTGAGAATGTGTGTTCCAAACAGCAGGTATCTGATGAACAAGATGCCCCCATCAGAATTGTGTTACCGTTCAAAGACCAGAAATCGGCAGAAGACACCAACTCAGCGATCTCAGTCGAAAGACTGATGCCGTCGTCCAGCCTGTTTATGTAAGTAGAAAGATCAAAGGACATTTCAAGCCGAAGGAACATAAACCTCCAATTGTAAATCAACAAAACGTTGTTTACTATTTCAAGTGTGGTCTGTGTGATGCAGACTATGTCGGCTTCACGAGTCGACACCTACATCAACGTGTTGAAGAACATAAGCGATCAACAATTGGCTACCACGCAAAGGACGAGCACGGAGAGGATCCGGATTCCATTGAAAGCAACTTCAAAAAAATTTAAAGAAGTGTCAGAGTAAACTTGACAGCTTGATTTTTGAAATGCTTTTTATTCGCAAACTTAAACCAAAACTGAACAA
>OZ026603.1:25139180-25154180 GCA_964020085.1 Micromussa lordhowensis | reverse complement strand
AAATCGTTAAAATACCCTTTCGTCTTAAGGTTGTTCCCTGCTGCGTAGTTCTTGTACATAACAACACAACCTCCGTCACCCGATGGTTCGCCATTATGCCATCGCCATTTCTGACCAGGTACTTCAATACTGCCATTACTCAGCCACCGCCAGTTTCCTGTTTTGCTTGAAAGCCTAAGTCCAATGTAATATTCAATGTGCTTAGAGCCTGCTAGATTCTGGATGAAGTCTGTCAAGTACTTCCACTCTTTGTCGGTTTCTATGGAAACGAGGTCTCCGCTATCCTTCTGACACCGTTCCCTGCTTTTTATCCAAGTAAGCCTTCCGTGATGAAACGAGTACGTGGCACACTTACATGGAGGTCTGTCATCTTGAAAATAAATATGGGTTATTGAACAAACGTGGGGTCAAGATCACTAGATGCATGTTGATGCACCCATGCCAATATCCAGCCGAACAAGCTTGGTGAATAAAAGATTTATTATATGGAAAAGGGGCAATGTTTTCTGCGGGACAAAGCGGGTAATCCCTAGCGGGCACCATAGCGCCATCTTGCCCGCTCGGACAGCCAATCACAGCATAGGATTAAATTCATCTTGCCCCAAACAAAACAAATCAAATGATTGTTAAGTATTTATAATTATGAACGATATGTATAGTCATCTACACTGGAATGTCTCGTACGAACGCGAGTGCATTTCGTGATTTATGGGTACGAGTGATGTTTTGAGCCGTAGGCGAGTGCAATTTGAGAACTTTCAAAACATCACGAGTGACCATAAATCACGAACTACACGAGCAGGTTCATACGATTTTTTATTTATTATATTCTCAACAAAATTACTCAAACGCGCCACTTTGTACGCGTTACGTACTACATTAAAACGCTTCAATGGTTTCCAATATGCTCACATGTTCTATTTGAACCAATCAGAAATATAATATTTTTCGCATTTTCTTTAAGTTGCTCAACGATGTTTTGATTTGACAAAGCAAACCGACTGTCAGCCATTTTTTTTTTCACTTTGGTGTTCAAATTTGGCGCTTCACCGGTGTTTCCATAGCAACTTCCGTATTGCACTCAATAACCTGGGGCCCGTTTCTCGAAAGCCCCGGAAACTTTTCGGGCTCGTAAAGCCATTTTTAGTTCATCTGTATCTGAAAACGGAGAAGTGCACACGCCTGAAATTTCGTTTATGAAGAGAACCTCTGTTTATATTAAAAATATGTGAATAAAACAACTATGTAATCATAAGCTTCGAGATCTTGTTATGGCTTTCCGGGTGCGAAAACTTTTCGGGACCTTCGAGAAACGGGCGCCTGGATTGCACTCTATAACCTATTTATGTATTCGCCATTGGCCAATCAGAAACTAGATATTTTGTTAAGTGTATAATAATGTGTTTTTATGGCAGCCATATTGGTAACCGCAGTGAACTACGAGTATTTGTATTTATGAACTTGTGGCTATTTGACGTGATTACATGAAGCAAATATCAAGTTCAAACAGGAGAATATAAACGAGAGAAGGTCATGCATTTTGATAAAATTTCAATGGTCAATTATTCAGCGTAGTGTAATTAAGGCTTAGTGCTCTATTCGAACTAGGGAATAAGGCGGCGTTCAGACAAGCATATATTATGTGATTCTTTCAATATACAGAACGACAAAAATTACGCCATGTTCGCGATGATCAGTGGTGAGGTAGTTCTGTCTGTATTATAAAGGAAGCAAAACCTCGCCGATGATCAGCGGCGAGGTATTTCTGTCTCTATTATAAAGGAACCAAAACCTCGCCGATGATTAAGGGCGAGGTAGTTCTGTCTGTATTATAAAGAAATCAAAATTTCGCCGATGATCAGCGGCGAGGCAATTCTGTCTGTATAATGAAAGAACCAAAATCTCGCCAATGAACAGCGGCGAGGTATTTCTGTCTGCATTATAAAGAAATCAAAATCTCGTCGATGATCAGCAGCGAATTAACTTAGTCTGTATAAGAAAGGCACCTAACTTACAAGGCGTCTAAGATCACCACACGACCGAGCAAGAGCTCTTGAGCGATATTTCTTTCGCGCAAGCGCAAATTTAAAATGTACCGCCAAAAACATAAGGAGGAACAAATTTCCGTTGTTTTGATGTGTAAATTGCTGAACAAGAAGCCGATTTGAGCTCCGTTACTCTGCCGGCTGAGCTACGAGGTCGGACAGAGAAAGTCGGGGACGATTTAGATGGTGAATCGTAAGTAAAGAAAGTAAGGGTACATATGAATGTTGTGCCGCGTAGCACATTCATTTGTGTTCTTTGTGCTACGCGGCACAACATTCATATGTACCCTTACTTTCTCTTCGCCGCGATTCACATCTAAATAGTCCCGACTTCTCTGTCCGACCTCGTAGCTCAGTTGGCAGAGTAACGGTAGATCTAATCCGGAGGTCGTGGGTTCGCTTCCCACCGAGGTCAAAAGATATCTTCTTTACCTCGTGTGGTTCCCTGATTCCCCTTACTAGGCTAACACCCAGTGGGTTATTCACGGGTTTATTTAGCACTTGAATATACACTTCAGAGTTAATTCTCTGTGTCACTATTTGTATGTTGTATAGTATGTTGCCATGGTAACAAAAATTGTTAAGCTCATATTGCAGAGCACCTCTGCAAAAATTCAAGCATTTATTATACAAATTGACTGAGATATCCTTTTTCATCATATTTGATCAAAACGCGGTTGAGTGTATATGCACATTAAAAAGGCTATGACAAATATATGAAAGGCTATGACAAATATATGAAAGGCTATGACAAATATATGAAAGGCTATGACAAATATATGAAAGGCTATGACAAATATATGAAAGGCTATGACAAATATATGAAAGGCTATGACAAATATATGAAAGGCTATGACAAATATATGAAAGGCTATGACAAATATATGAAAGGCTATGACAAATATATGAAAGGCTATGACAAATATATGAAAGGCTATGACAAATATATGAAAGGCTATGACAAATATATGAAGGGCTATGACAAATATATGAAAGGCTATGACAAATATATGAAGGGCTATGACAAATTCATAAATGGCTGTGACCAATATATTAATGCCTATGACAAACATATTACCGGCTATATCAAATACATATTAACGGCTATGACAAATGTATTCACGCCTATATATTAACGGCTACCTCGAAAAAATATTTACGGCTATCAAGGAAAAATAAAATCACTGCTATTGTGCCCACTGTATCAATGGCCAGTGGAGTTAACTAGACAAAATGGCGGAGGAGGTAGACTACCTTTTTTCTTCACTCAATTCCTTCGCTTCTTCGTCAAACTCAGTGAGATCTACACAGTGATAATCTCAATGTTTTAGAGTACTTTGAGCGCAGGTTAGATGATCACGCCTACGCGTACTTCATTAGATGATTATACAATGCGAACAACAAAGCGCCAAAGAAGTCGATTAATTACCTCGTCGCTGATCATCGGCGAGATTTCCGTCAGCTCAATATACAGACAGAATTACCTTGCCGCTAAACATCAGCGAAATGTTCGTGCCTTCATATACAGACAGAATTACTTCGCCGCACTTCGGCGAGACGATACAGACAGAATAATCTTATTATCGTTGATCATCGGAGATATTTTGGTTCCTTTATTATACAGGCAGAAATACCTCGCCGCTGATCATCGGCGAGATTTCGTGCCTTCGTTATACAGACGGAATTACCCACCGCTGAATTTCGGCGAGATTTTGGTTTTATGATTACCTCGCCGATGATCAACGGCGAGATTTTGGTTCCTTTATTATACAGACAGAACTATCTCGCCGCTGATCATCGGCGAGATTTTCGTTCGGTATATAAGAAAAATTAAATTTTCACATATTCTAACATTTACATAAAATAGTTTCAATATATATACAATCACATAATATGTGAATATATGTATACTCGGAATAAGGGTGGGAGAAAATGCAGACAATATCACTTACTGCAGGCTCTGGAGACTTCGCACAGAGCACAGAACATAATAATTGCTTTTAAGGACGTCAAATCTTTGTTATGTAAAGCCATGCGCTCCGAAAGAACGACGTCCCTGACCACGAATGACAATGCTTGAACACGGAAAAAGCTTTGATGAAGTTAGGAAGGCTGTGTTTGTTATAGCTCAGATGCTGACCAGGAACTGAAAGTAAATACTATGTAAACATAGCGGATCTAGGGGGGGGCGGGGGGCCCCCACCTCTTAGCTCAAGGAGTGGATCCGCCACTGATAAGTGTCACACAATTTCACACTTGTATGGACGATATTTTATTTTTGAGATGATCACGAGCATATCTCCAAATTTTATCCTTGAGTAATATTTATTAAGCCTCGGACGTATAAGACAACTCATACCCGCACCGTGGTACAGAGGGTTGGGGGGAGATTTTCCTCTCGCATACGGTTATTACAAGGAAACTAATCGCACGACACAACAAGGGAAAATCGATGTTTTTCAGTGGATGCTTTATAAGGAAAACATTTGCTAACCGCGATGAAACAACATTTACATAACAATAGTTCAACAGAACTGAAAGTGGTAAGGAAAGAGCTACTCGTCGATCAAAGCTGATGGATCCTGATACCTTAACCGCACCGGTGACCGGCGGAAGTTGTATGAAAATAACTGGAGGTCTTAGCCATTCACTGGAGAGCTTAAGCAATGACTCCGAGAACAACGCCTTCTAAACAATTTATTCATTTATACATTACTTTCGAATTTTGCAGTTGTCTCGATCTTTTCGGTGTGCCTAATGGTCTCAGAACTTGCTCAAGCTAAAATTGTAACGCCAGTGTTCAGTTCAAATGAAAATACGAAAAGTTAGTCGCCGTCGCTCGCGTTCTCCAAATTACGCTGTACGTAGTCATTTCACTAAATACAGCGCGGCGAAGGACTGCACAAAGATCTATAACGCACGCGTGTTAGAAGTTTTTCTTGGTGGCGTTCTCGTTGCCGTTGCCTGTGCAGACCGCGTCAGTTATGATGTGCCTAGATAGAGTCTGTGTAGGAAGCTAGATCATTTACGTGAAGTTTGAAAATAATAAGAGGGGAAAAATATCGTCATAGCTTACTAGAAAAAAATTGCTTTCGTGGACCATTCAGGGCCCATGCGCTAGATATTAACGTTTTAGGACTTCCTCGTTTGAAAGCCGTCCAATTTTTACGTTTCATAATGGGCCTTTAGAAAAGTAACCTGAATTATCTATACGCTGTTGTATAAGTGCTTTCATCATTTAGAAATAAAGGTCGTGGCCGCTACTAGATAGCAGAGATTGTAATGAGGTATTCAGCAGTGAACCATAAATGGCCTGGAGCTTCAACGAAATTTTCTCTTTATTAAATACATTTTAATTGATACAGCTTACAGAACTGGATTATATGAGCAAACGATAAAACGCAATAGGGCGATTTCTTTCCCAGCTTGAGAGAATTTCGTGCTAGCTGTTGCCAAGAGATGTCTTCTGAATGAGGATAGGTTTGTCGCCGTGATGGCTCATCACACGTGTGTTAGTAGCTCGGGATGGAGGGGAAGGGGGGAGGGGGAGGCGGGGGTTGGGGAGACGGGTTCTCGTATGAAAAGGCCGGGGACGCTCGTCGGAATATTTGAATTAACTAAATAAACCCCTATCTGGTTGTGGCTTGATCTTTGTTTGACCCCCAAATAATAACTTTCAAAACAGTATAGGCTCGAGTACCAGCAGCTTCTCAGGAAAGGAGCCCGCGCTAGTAGACCAGACTTTGAGAGACCGGTGAGAATCGAGCCTAAATACGCGAATAAAAGCGTTTCTGTTATTAATATTTCTTCGAATGCACCCTGAAAGAGACTTTGAGAGCTTGCAATGTTGACCTTTCGTCATCAACACCCTAACTAAGACCAGAATCCTTGATTTATCCCCTTAAGCGAGACGACCAATTGATATGGAAGTCCCCCCCCCCCCCCCCAAGGGATGGATAGTGAGATGGACACAAATGACAAATTAACTCTGAATTTTTTCTTCCATATATTTATTTGTGTGTCATCATCAGAATATACAACGACTCCTGACGACGACAATCTACAACAATCTACGAAGAAATGAAATCCCATGTCATTGTTGGCATTCAGCACTGATCTCCAGTCGCTCTACATCTATTGGCCTGCCCCTAAAAGGAGACATAGAAAGGCAAATTGTATATTTGCTAAATATAGATAGTTTTCTTTCCTAATTTTCATACTCCATTGCCAGATGGCGACAAATAACAAGTACGTTCGATAAAAAAAGTTCAACGGAACAAAATACCATATTGCGGAAGAAACACAGGATCAAAATGATGGAAGTGGGTTACAATGTATCACGTGATTTGGTGACCAATATCAAGAAATCAAACATGACATTCTGATGAAGGATCCGTCTTTGTTTTTCTTAGCTGATACTTCCTAAGACTGCTAGCAGCCGGGTTGTTTCTCTCTCAGGGCCATTTAACAAGTATTTGTTCATCGCGAGATCACCTCGAACGCAAAAGGGCGGTATAGTGATGGTCGAGTAGGGATGAAGGCGAGAGAAGGGCGGTATGGTCGAGCAGTGCCCCGCCCATGTCTCGCCCCATTCCCCTCTAGGCTAAAGCGTCTCGCCTCATAATCCCTGTTGAATTTGGGAAGAAATAACGACTGCCAGCAGTCTAATACCTCCTTGCCTTCAGGAACTAACAATTTTTTTCTTTCTGAAGCAAGTTGACTAATCAAAGTTAAGCACTGGCCATCAAATGAAAGCACAATTTGTAACCTGGGAGAAACGGCATGTCCCTATTTTAACAACACCAAAACAAGTGAATACTTTACAAGGAAAATAAAATACTCAAGTACTTTCAGGCCTGGGTCAAATAATTTTTTTGGTAAAAATAATTATTAATAATGTTTCTAAAGACATAAATGACAATGTGGCCAAAGTAGAACTGGTGCTTCTGACAGTTACGTGACGTTTAGCGAAATTAGCCATTATTTTGAGGAATTGGTAGCCTATGTACAGCCGCCCCATTCCCTCAAAAAAATCGGAATGTAAACGCGTTTTAGAGATATAGGTCAATTATTTGCGCCCTCTCGCCTTTGGAATGACCGTCCCTTTTATTGGTAGATCGAAACAGATTATGGGGCCAAAGATCAGTTTTAAAATTCGACTTTTGATCATTTATATATTCTAAAAACGAAATAAAGGAAGATCATTTCAAACGTAGCAAGGTAGGTAATTTAAATTTGCATCGAAAATGCTCATTTTTTGGTCTATACAATTAAAATTCCCCCATCAGCATAAAATTGTTGCCTCATTTGACTCACCTGAGCCACCAGCACCTGAGCCAAAAGCCAACTTCACTTTCAGTGTGAGATGATTTGTATCCGAACCAAACGTGTTGGTTGCAGTACAAGTGTATAGTCCAGCATCGTGCTCAGTCACGCCAAGGATAATGTAACGCACCCCTGACGTGATGCTTTCCACTCTCACAGTCCCGCCAAATCCCACTGGAAGTAATATTTAGCTCTTATTAACCGATCAGGAGGTATGAATCTTGACCGAGTTCGCGAGAACACACGACCGAGGTCAAGATTCTCCCATACAGACCGACCAAGCTCAGTCAATGAGATGTTTATTATATGGTAAACAAGAAAAAATAATTCGTTTACTGTAAATGGTTTGTACTAGCTGACGTTTTCCTTGCAAAAGGGGATGAGCTGAACTTAAATCTGTCAAAGTTTGCTCGTCCTCTTTTTTAATACTTTTTTATCCTCATTAGGCTTTTTGCACTTCCATGGAACTAATGTTTTCAGAATCTAAAAGTCAATATTTTAGTCTTAGTTTGCAATTTTTCACCGCAAAATGTAACCGATCTAGATGCCGGTCTAGATGGGGAAGTCTAGACTGCGGTCATTATAGATTTCCGCCAATCAAATTCATAAATTCGGTCGCGCTCAGTCCTTATGAGACACAGTCACACAATAAAGCAAGTTATAGACCTTTAGCGATTCAACTTTTCTATTCAGATACAACTCGGTACGAACAACCAAACTCCCTGATGAAATCCAGCCAAGTTAGTGACAGGCTATCGCTTCAAAACGCATAAGTTAAAATGATGCACGAAATATCTCAAAGGAAACTTCATTTCTGTTGGCGGCCAATAACATTCTTTTTAATCCAGTGCAATGGTTATGCCTGACTTAACATGTGAGGAGGAAATTATTTCAATGTGACATTGTCTGAACTGCAGATATCAATCATTTTTTATTTTCATTGCACTACAACGTAAACCACCGACGCGCGTTCTTAATTCTAATAATAAGTAGGGATTTGCCGTGCTCGTGATAACTGAAAATTAATTCAACAATCGGCTGAACTCTCGTTCAATTTTAAGAGAATTTTCAAATATCACTCATTGTGTAAAACTAGACCATTTCTGAGTTACCTAAAGCCTCTCTTTCAAAGCGAGGCCTGGTGCACAACCATTCATATGAAAATGAGTTTAATTTGCATGTGAATGAAATCTCATTTTCATATGAAAGGATGAGCACCAAGACTCACTTGAGAAAGAGGCTAAAGGTAATTCAGAAATGGCCTATTGTACTCGTGTTCATAAGATTATCAGTGCTCGAAGCCATTGGTTCCTTGATTCAACAACTAACTTGGTACGTCCTGTGTCTTTTTTACCAAAATAGTAGGTGTAGGGGGCCCAGCTGCCAGACACTGGAACTTCATCCACTTCAACAACCTTGGAGGGCGGACCAAAGGAAGACACTGTGGGCCTCACTGTATAACACAAGCGTTAAATGAGTATGGGTTATTGACCAAGTGTGAGGTCAAGATGGCTGGATATTGGCCGAGTTCTTTTTTTGCGAATTTATGGACCGAGACGGAGACGAGGTCTATAAACACGCAAAAAAGGATGAGGCCAATATCAAGCCATATTGACCGAACAAGCTTGGTCAATAAAGGATTTATTATATGGCTTTTGGGGAAATTTTTTGCGGGACAAGGCGGGTAGTCCCGAGCGGGCAAGATGGCTCCATCTTGCCCGCTCGGGTAGCCAATCACAGCGCAGGATTTGATTCATCTTGCCCGCTCGCGGAGCTAGCCATATAATAATAAAGCATTATAAATATATTTAGCCACTAGGGCGGTTTTCATTAGTGTCGAGAGGTAATTTGTTTTGTCCTGACTACGCTACGCGATTTTTCATCCAATCAGAATTAAATCCAACTTTTGCACAGGTTTTCCAGCGCTTTGTACATAAGCGACATGTAATTACTTCGTGTTTTTATTGGTTCGCTGTATTGTCTGTGTCCCTTGTGATTGGATCGAGTAATATTGTTTGGTTTTGGTTTGACGACACTCGATATTTGACGACGTAGAAATTGTATTTGAAACATATTCCGTTTAATAGACTTAAAGAAAACGAACAAGGCAAACGTGTAACATATACGCTATCATGCCTATAGCATGGTCCACATAAGAACATAAGAACATGCATAAGCAGACGACACATCGTGCAACACTCACAGTAATTACAATACTAACACCACTTACATTACTTACAAGGCTAATTACAATGAATATCAAGCGTTAACCACTAATAATGACTATTAGTAGAATTTCAGAGCTGAACAAAGAGTTTCCAGCAATCTGATTGGTCGCGCCGTGCCTTATATGACGCTATATAAACCGCTCCAGGCGGTTTATATTTTAGTGCCAAAAAGAGTACACTAATATAACGCAACAACATAGACTTTACTTCGAACTCTCTCTTGCTCGCGTCGAGCAGTACACGTGTGTTCTCAGATATCATGCAATACATGTAATAAAGGAAACCCCCTCTAAGGGGGTCTTGGAACTAATGTCACATAACTAATGTCACACAACAGTCTTGGGACGCCACAGTACCCCCCTACCAGTCGGTGACGTAATCGTTGAGGTAAGCAGGTCGACGGATGGTACGGCCTGCGTGGGTTGAAGTGGGGTGATTGATTTGAGATTGATGTGGGGGTGGCGTGGGCGAGTTGCTGGTCCGAGGAATTTTATCGCTCTCCAATTTAGCAGGTTTCAAGCGGTCAACAGTGATTTCTTCCGGTTTCCCATTGACTTCCAAGGTGAAATGTTTGTCTGATCTGCGGAGCACCCGGAATGGGCCAGTGTAGGGTCGGGTGAGTGGTGGCTTGTGGGCATCGCGTCGGACGTAGACATGACTGGCAGAGTGGAGGTCAGGGGGAAGGTAAGTATTAGGTGCACCGTGCCACTGTGTAGGGACGAACTGTTGACTCTGCATTGATTGACGCAATCTTGATATGAACGAGGAAGGGTCCACGAAGACCGGGTCGGAGAAGAAGTCTCCTGGTAGACGGAGTGTTGTTCCATAGACCAATTCAGCCGAGGAGCACGACAGGCCTTCCTTGAGAGTCGCTCTGATACCAAGAAGTACAATAGGTAGCTCATCGACCCAGTTACTTCCAACCAGCCTTGCTTTTAGTCCACCTTTCAAGTGCCTGTGGAACCGTTCGACCATCCCATTTGCCTGGGGGTGGTACGAAGTTGTGCGATTGCGTGTTGTACCAAGGAGATTCATGAGTGAATTCCAAAGCGCAGACTCGAACTGCCGTCCTCGATCCGAGGTGATTGTGGCCGGAACACCAAAGCGAGAAATCCAACCCGACAACAAGGCGGAGGCACAGGATTCAGCAGTAGCGTCAGTCATTGGTATCGCTTCGGGCCAACGCGTATACCGATCGATGCATGTGAACAGGTATGTGTAGCCCTTTGAAGGAGGCAAAGGACCAACGATATCAATATGGATGCTGTCAAAGCGAGAATCAGGTGTGGGAAAACTCTGGATCGGGGACTTGACGTGTCGCTGAATCTTGGATTGTTGGCAGTCGTGACAAGTTCGGGTCCAGTTGGCGATGTCTCGTTTCATGTTCGGCCAGACATACCGTTGAGCTACCAGGTGACGCGAAGCTTTAATGCCAGGGTGGGACAATGAATGTAGGTTGTTGAAAATGTCACGGCGCATCGTCGAGGGAACCAGAGGACGGGGATGGCCTTGAGAAACGTCACAAAGGATGGTATTGTTTGAGTTCAGGAGGGGAACGTGTTCCAGGCGTAATGAAGTGGTAGAGGTAGATAGCTGTTGAAGCTCCTCATCGTGGATTTGAGCTGCAGCAAAAGCTTCGAGTTCGAGCGATGATTGGTCTTCAAGGACATAAACGGTGCGCGAGAGTGCGTCCGCAGCGCAGTTAGCTTGTCCCTCGATATGACGGATGTCAGTCGTGAACTCGGAAATAAATGCCAGATGTCGAGCCTGTCGTGGGGAACGCCGCTCAGTGCTGGATTGAAGTGCGAAGGTCAGAGGCTTGTGGTCGGTATTGATGTGAAAAGTGCGACCTTCGACAAAGTATTGAAAGTGGCGGACAGAGAGGTAAATAGCCAACAACTCACGATCGAAAGCGCTGTAATTGAGTTCCGCGTGATTCAGCTTCTTTGAAAAGAAGGATATGGGCATCCATTGTCCATCAATGAACTGTTCAAGTACAGCCCCAACTGCCAGGTTTGACGCGTCAGTCGTAATGCACGTAGGTGCGTGGGGTTGAGGGTGAACCAACATAACCGCCTCCGACAAGGTCTGTTTGGCTTCTTCAAATGCTTTCTGACAAGAAACAGTCCATGTGAAACACTCTGCTGCTAAGGCCTGATGCAGTGGCTGCAAGATCTCAGCACACCTGGGTACAAAGCGGTGGTAGTAATTGATGAGGCCAACAAACTGGTGTAAGGACTTCTTGTCACGAGGAACGGGAAAGGTACGAACTGCATCGACGCGTGTGAGGTGTGGACGGATACCAGCTGCACTAATGGTATGGCTCAGGAAGTTCACCTCAGCCTTGCCAAATAAGCATTTCGCCGGATTAATTACAAGTCCACGGTCTGTTAAGCGCTGGAAGAGTGCTCTGAGGTGCTGAAGATGTTCCTCCAGAGAGCGACTGGCCACTAAGATGTCGTCAAGATAGACAAAGACGAAGTCTAGGCCCCGGCAAACGTCGTCAATGAAGCGCTGGAAGGTCTGGGCGGCGTTTCGCAAACCAAAGGGCATACGGCAGAACTCGTAGAGGCCAAAAGGTGTAATTATGGCGGTCTTTGCAATGTCGGCCTCGTGCATGGGAATTTGGTGGTAGGCGCGCACCAGGTCGATTTTCGAGAAAATGGTTGAACCTGCCAAATGGGATGCGAAGTCTTGAATATGCGGGATGGGGTAACGGTCAGCGGTCGTGATGTCGTTGAGCCTCCTGTAGTCTCCACACGGGCGCCATTCGCCATTTCCTTTAGGTACCATATGGAGTGGTGAGGCCCATGTGCTTGCAGATGGTCGTATGATTCCCATGTCCAGGAGCTTATTGAACTCTGTTTTTGCAACGGTTAGCTTTTCAGGTGACATGCGGCGCGGCCGGGCAAAAACAGGGCGACCTTCTGTGACGATGTGATGCGAAACACCATGCTTAACTGGAGTGTCGCTTGTACATGGGGTTGTCAGAGACGGAAATTCCTCCAGAAGGTGTGCGAATGGATCTGCACTTGAAGGTGGAGTGGAGATATTGTTAAGACATGGGGATTGGTTTGTTGAAGGCTCAGCTATAATGCGTGTCCCATTCATCGTGTCGATTAAGCGTTTCTGGTCCAGGTCTACTAACAGTTTGTGTTGTAGAAGGAAATCAGCCCCAATGATTGGTTGAGTCACATCAGCTACTAGGAATCGCCAGGTGAGAGGGCGTGGGAGCCCAAAGTCGAGAGTAAATTGTTTATAGCCATAAGTGTTTATAAAAGAATTATTCGCAGCCCGTAATGTGACGTCACCTTTGATCCACCGGTCTGATCTCCCGGCAGGAACAACACTAACTTCAGCTCCGGTATCAATAAGGAATTGTTGCTTAGAGGTTTTATCAAGAAGTCGGAGGAGACGAGAAGTGCCAGTCGAGTGGGCTACGTTCATCGACTGGCCTTGGAGTTTCCCGACTGCTGTAGAAACTTACAAGGTTCGCGACATTTTGTAGCTTTCGAGCCGAATCGCTCGTGGTACCAACAAACATCAGGCGTCGAGCCACGTTGTCGTTCGTCAAGTGATGGTTTCTGCTGAGACTGTAGTACCCGCCAAATTTTCTGTAGCTCGGTGTGAACCGCTGCAATTTCTGAATTTTCTCGTTGCTGGATCTCCGAGGCGCTAATTTGCCCTTGCGGACCCTGGACTTCGACCATGTTGTCGGCGATTTCGGCTATATCACTGAGGCTGGTAGTTTTGTGAATCGCTAGAGCGGTGCGAACGGTGACGGGAAGCTTCTGAAGGAAGAGCTCACGGAAAATTTCATCTTTGTCGGATTCAGCGGCAGTACCACCTCGGAGTTTCAACATGTGTCGTAACAGCTGCGAGGGTTTTCTGTCGCCGAGATCCTCAACATGCAGAAGTTGATGTAACTGTTGACGTTTTGTCGGGCAAACACGCTTTTGCAATTCCTCTTTAATCGCTGTGTACGGTTCTTCTGGCGGCCGCAGAATTATGTCACGCACTTCAGAAGCGTATTGTGCTGGAAGGACGCGAACGACATGGGCAAATTTCGTCTTTTCTTGTGTGATGTTTTGTGCTGTGAACAGAGCTTCGGCTTGAGCAAACCAAAGCTCTGGGTCGGACGGCCAGAAGTCCGGTAACTTGAGAGAAACTGCATTTGTGGTGATCGCTTCGTCGGGCATTCTATCACGTCGGGGTCACCAATTTAGTGCCAAAAAGAGTACACTAATATAACGCAACAACATAGACTTTACTTCGAACTCTCTCTTGCTCGCGTCGAGCAGTACACGTGTGTTCTCAGATATCATGCAATACATGTAATAAAGGAAACCCCCTCTAAGGGGGTCTTGGAACTAATGTCACATAACTAATGTCACACAACAGTCTTGGGACGCCACAATATAAAGCTAAACCAAAATGGTTGCCAGCAGCCGGTTTGCAAATGTTTCCGATGAGAAAATCGGGGAACTTAACATTAGTGCAGTTCCTAAGTCAACGCAGTATGCAACTAAGTATGGTGTTAAAATTTTCAAAGGTAAGACAGCCTCTTTGATCTTATTAGTTTATTTGAACTTGAACAAAAAGCACAAGTATCGACAGCTAGAGCTAGTCAACAGGTTAGTTACAATCATAACTCTTTAATTTACCTTTCACAGAATGGTTTGCACAACAAACCGAATTCAAGCCAGAATTTGAGTACATGGATATCCACGACATGAACAAGTGTCTTTCGAAGTTTTATTTGTCGGCAAGAAAGCAAGACGGAAGTCATTACAAAAAAACAAGTTTGTTATCAATCAGGGCGGCCTTAGATCGCTATCTACGCTCTCCTCCACTGAACAAGAAGTTTTCAATTTGCGACGGAATTTAGTTTAACGAAGCAAATAAAGCTTTGAATTCTTACCTTAAGCACCTTGCCAGCACCGGTAAAATTGCCGGAACTATCCACAAGAATCCCTTGACGGCTGAAGTTATCCAAAAGTTTTTTGAGAGCGGAGAATTGGCGAATGCAGATACGAAAGTACCTCGCGCGTTGCTGCAGACAACATGGTTTTACGTTTCGCTAGATTTCGGTAAAAGAGGTAGAGAAAATCAAAGTCGTATGAAGAAATCCATGCTTCGCTTGGTAGTCACAGCCGCAGGCGAAGAGTACTTTGAACTCAACAAAGAAGAACCAGGCGCAGTGCTTTCCACCAAAAATCACACGGCGCCCTTGAAGGCACTGAATATTTTCAAGCCCCGGTTCCAAGAGATGTCCAGTTCAGACCATCAAGTCGTATCTTACGCATCTCAATCCGGAGGTTGAGTTCTTATTCCAACGGCCCAAGGCAGAATCTACAAGGTTTAACCCAGAGGAGGATAGTGTCTGGTTCGAGAGGAAGGTG
>OZ026603.1:25129180-25131680 GCA_964020085.1 Micromussa lordhowensis | reverse complement strand
CATTCCACGGGGACATTTGACTGAAAGATGAATAAATGTAAGTCAATCCTCTAAAAAAGTACCTTATCGATCATTCAGCCAGCCAGTGTGCCTGTCTCTCTCTTTCTGTTTGTCTGTTTACCTTTGAATTAGAATATATATGGTGTTCAGTTTGTGCTGACGCATTTGTGCGAAATTGGACGCAATGAGCCAGTTTCCAATCGAATTTGCCTCGAGCAGTTAAAGGCGCGCGGGTTTTCTTTTCCCAGGAAGGGTAACAAAGAAGCTGCCTTTGCCTATGTATTTGGATTTGTTTTCGCTTAAACCATAAAATAGTTGTTGAAGAGCAAATGAAACCGACAAATAAGAACGCCGGAGGGCACCAGGAGGTATCAGCTTCAGCTAGCGCTGCGCGTGACCAACCTCGTAAAGCATCGAATCAAGACAACAGTTTCAAAACTCAACAAGCTGAACGCACAAATTTAAGTCATTCGATTAATCTTCTAATGCTGAACGATATGACCAGCTGAATCCTAGACAGCTTGATAGCTCAGTTGGTAGAGCACTGCACCGGTATCGCAAAGGTCATGGGTTCGAATCCCGTTCAGGCCTGAATTTTTTTCAGGCTTTAATTTCACAACTGCTTAAGTTGTCTGTACAACTGTGATGATAGGTCATGTCTTCATACATTTCTCTGCAGTTCAAATATGTGATATTTCATACATTCGTTTGCATGACTTACACGTATTGTCATGTTTTTAGATTGTATAGGGTCTAGATAGCTACTAAACATGTTAAATCACTATTTTCATTTATGGGTTAGACCCTAAACTGGAGTCCATGGTATAGAGACGTACCTGGTCCTGGGGGCGTCAGGCAGGGGTACTATTGGCGGAAAGACGCGAATAAGGGGAAATGTAAAGACTCCAAAGTAGTCCTAGACAAAAACTATACACAGAAAAAAAGTCAAACAGTTTAGGAAGAAATCCAAAAAGCCCCTTTTTCCTCAATAGACTGAAGTCTCCTTGCCATTTACATGTAGTTTACACTTTGTAAATGAAGCCGATTCAAAGAGCCTTACACCTCCCAATCACTGTTACATGTGACTACCCTCACCCCCACCCCCGCCACAACCCGGGGGAATTTTTCAGTTGTTTAGTAATAATTGCACGAAAAAGAAGCGAAGTTTTACATGTAAAACACCTAATTAGCGACAAAAAATTGCGATAAAACATTTCGTAAAAACATGTTAAGAAACGTTTATAAAAACGACGACGTTTCGACGTTAAGCTAACGTCATTATCAGGTCAAAATGAAAGCGATTGGGAAATATATAAATACTATGCTGGAATGTTGTTTGAAGTGAGTATTTCTTGGAATACATTTCTTGGAAGCCCATGGGAACACAAGCCTCCTCAAAGAAAGCCAATTTCGCATTCTCCGAAAGTGTCAAAGGAAATTTGATTGCCTCGTCTACGAGATGCTTTTTATCAAAGTACGCAATCCCAGCTTGAACACACAAACTGACTCCATTCGTGCGAAACTATTTACTTGAAACAACATTCCAACACTTCGTTTCTATTGTTTTTACTTAGTATTTATATATTTCCCAATCGCTTTCATTTTGACTTGATAATGACGTTAGCTTAACGTCGAAACGTCGTCGTTTTTATAAACTTTTCTTAACATGTTTTTACGAAATGTTTTATCGCAATTTTTTTTTATCGTTAGTAATAATTATTCAAAGAAAACATCATTTTTCCTGGAACATTAGATTTTTTTCAGACATTTTTAGAATGCATGTGTTCTAGCCACAAAGCAACAGAAGAGTAGCAGAACAATTTTTTTTATTACAATTCTTGCATTAGAAAAAGTATTATTTTAATGTTTTTTTCTCGAGAGATAACTTCACGCGTTTGTAGCAAAACTCAGTGACAGGTGTTTCTGTTGGTTTCTGGCCGCCATGTTGGTGCCTATCCCAATGGGCACCAACATGGCGTCCCCATACAAAGCTCTATAAATTTGGGTAAAACGTTGCTCCGCATATCTTGCATAAGAAAGATTATTGTGACCTGAATCTTGGCGAGAGTCTTTGCATACTTACCTTCCTTCGTTTCTCAGATTCTGGACTTAACCTATTGAACGGTTTTGATTTTGTGATATTGTCACTTGACCCTTACCGTTTATAACTCCAAAGTGTTGTTGTTAAATGTGCGAAGGAATTTTAGCTCTGACCAGAAGGTCTCTAAGAGACTTGTCCTTCTTGTACGCGACAATTGGAGGTTCAGAATATATTTGACCGAGTCTATTGCTCTCAGTTATAAGGTGCCAATGTTTCATAAGAATCCTTTTTAGGTTAGGCGTAGCTGGGTTGAAAGTCGTGATGAAAGGCAAAACATTTCTGGATGTTTTTGTTTTATTTTGTAGTGCCTCGTTTCGTGATGAGAATTTTACTTCGGCTAGAATATTTTCGGCGAGTTCTCTAGGATAGCCTCGCTCGAGTAAATGAGCTAGAAATTCT
>OZ026603.1:25111680-25126680 GCA_964020085.1 Micromussa lordhowensis | reverse complement strand
GAGTAATGGCAAAATTGAGAGAAAATGTTAATCGAGCTTTTTACATTCGATATAACTATGCATATGTTCTTGTTAACAATGAAACGGGCCTTAGAATGGTTTTTTATAAACAGCAAAAGGGTCGCCCTGGATAAATGCTTTTGCAGAAGCCGAAAGATGGGTGAATGAGGAAGAAAATAAGAGATTGAATCTAGATAACATCGAGCGCCCAAACACTAAATGGACTTTTGTGATTGCATTGCTGTTCATCATGGAGCCCGCATTGATCGTTGCACGCAATTAGCAAGCCAGCTAGCGAGGGGCTTCTTTAAGTTAGACATTGTCCCAAGAACCTGTCTTGACGAACTTGACAAGGTAGAGCAGTATCTGAATAAAGGAAAACGACTCAGAGAATGGTTAGGAATCAGGGCGTACGAGCCAGAGCGGCAACAAAATGGTGAAATCTATTGGCATCTCAGAAAGAACCCTTCTGACAAGCTGAAAAACATCATGACAATTGGAATTCACGAATGCCACGCCTTTTTGATAAAAGACATCACTAAACTGAAAGATGCCGTCAGCCTTCCAGGAGTCAGTCTCCATTACTTGTTGCGCGGCACGATCGAGTGAGGTGCCGATCTTTACAGCCCTTGCAAAGAAGCATATGACATGCTGAAAAACGCAATGGTGGGAGGGCCGAGTATCGTGTTTAAACGCTACCACGACGCAGGCGTGACACAAATCAGGCCTCACAGATTCAAAAAAACGAAAACATGCAAACGCATCATTGGCTATGACGCTAACGCGCTTTATCCATCAACAATGTTGAGAGAAATGCCCTGCGGAAAAGAGAAAGTTGTGCGCTACAAAAATCCAAGAGATGAAGCGGTCAAGTTAATAAGTCGCTTGAAAGAGGGGACTTGGTTTGGCTTCGCGGAGGTGGACATCGAGATCCCACAAAAGCTGTGGATGAAGTTTGAAGAAATGCCGCCTTTTTTCTTCACTAAACGGATACCCGATGAAGCAGTGCCCCAGCACATGAAGGATTACATGGCTCATACCGGCCGGAAGAGGGGCGAGGGAAAGAAGCTGGCTGGGGCTCTCTCTGCTGAAAAGCTGCTGCTGTATGCTCCATTGTTGCAGTGGTATGTCGGCCATGGAGCGAAAATCACGGCGGTTTACCGCACCATAGATTATCAAGCGACGAAAGTGGTGAAGTGGTTTGTAAATGAAGTGACAGATGCGCGGAGAACCGGAGACGTGGACAAGAGCAAAGCGCTGTTGGCTAACATCTTCAAGCTGTTGGGGAACAGCAGTTACGGCAAAATGATCGAGGCACTGGAAAGACAGACTCACGTGATTTACACGAAGGATGAAAAAACTGGTAGACAGGACGCTGAGAAGCACGCTTTTCGAAGACCTGGATGAGATAGGGAGCGCCTATGAGCTGGAAAGCCGAAAGCCACGCATCGTTATCAGACGGCCATTTCAGATAGGGATTGCGGTGTATCAGTTGGCAAAGCTCAGGATGCTCGAGTTTTACTATGACTTCTTGGACAGATATATTGATCGCCGCGACTTTGAGTTGATACAGATGGACACGGACAGCAACTACATGGCGATATCTGGCGATAAGTTGGAAGACATCATTCGCCCAGAGCTGCGTGCAGAATTTGAGGCGGCAAAGAAGCAGTGGCTGTCATGGAACAAGTGGTGCGAGCGCACGCCTGGCCTGTTCAAACTTGAATCTGAAGGCAGCGGAATGATAGCGCTATGCTCGAAATGTTACTTTGTCAACGGCGAAAAAAAGAAGTTTAGCACAAAAGGCATGTCAAAGAAACAAAACGAAATTACCTGGCAGCGTTTTGAAGCAGCGCTCAATGGCAGTATTGATAGAGCAAAAAACCGGGGGTTTCGTATGGTTGGCAAGCAGATGGTAACATATGAGCAGCAAAAGCTGGGTCTGAGCGCTTATTATGACAAACGGTGGGTGTTACCAGATGGTATTCACACAGAGCCGATCGAGTTTCACATAGGTGGCAACTGAGTGTTAGGCGGCACAACCAACAGCTCTTCACGAACGAAGCCGCGCTTGGGCCCGTCAGACAAATAATAGACAACCGGCGAATCTGGCCTGGTACTATTTTTAACAACCTGGTAGACTTTCAAAGACCAGATTGGATCAGTGGCCCTTTTGGTGCCGCCCTCAAGTTCGCCCGGCTGGTACAAATATCTAACATTGATGAGCGGCGGAAGTTTTTTTTCGTTCACACCAACAGGTCTTGTGTAAGGGGTAGAGGGCTTTGCTACAACATTTTTTTCTTTGATTGCAGCAGCGGGCATTTTGCCAGTCAAGCGAGTCACCTCATTGTTCAGAGCGCTGACAACATCGGGAAGTTTTTTCACCCACTCAGTTGACCGCTTGCCTTCTTCCATAAGCATCTCCATCTCGCTCGACAATTGCCTGATCTCTGTGAATTTCAGTGCGGCCGCGACGGATGTAAGTTTTGTGTTTTTCCATTTCTTTCGTCACAGTGCCCATGAACTCGCGTCCAGGGTCGACCTGCAGCATCTGAGGCCAAGTCAGAGGGCCGCGTCGATAAATGGACTGGAACGCTTTCGCAACCTCGCCTGAGTCTTTCGAGGTCAGAGGCTCCGCTTCTTTGTAACGGCTAGCGACGTCAACAACGGTCAGCGCATATTTGTAAACTTTGCGGCTACGAGGCGGCTTATCATGTGGCAGAAAAAGAAGGTCTGCTTGGTGGACCGCGTTGGGCGTTGGTACGTCAAATTTTGGTCTAGGCACGTAACGTGGCGCGGGGAGGTAGATCTGCCAAAGAGCTTGCTTGAAGAGCCACTGTTTAGCAACATCTACAGTTATTTTAGCAGCCCAAGCTAATTTTTTGATGGCTCCAATACCTTTCCAATAACCTTTGGGGCTGTAGTATTGACTTGCCAGGCGTTTTTCCATTTAAACCTATATATATGTGGCGCAAAAGATGGCCGCGCAATGGAACATCTGCTTGGATTGCAATGAAGAGATGGTTGTATATGCCGAAACGTCTGAACTTGTCTGTCAATCATGTGGAATGACAAAGAAGCTGTTTGGTATAGCATTTGACGAAGCCCAGCTCGGTTCCAACAGGAGGCCCACACCTACTACCAGATCTGACGCTCATTTGCACAAGACTCTCAAAAAATGCCAAATCTTGGAAGACGTTAATACAGGCATATTGGATGGGGGAGAAGTGTGCGCCCCGGCGCGGTATCATTTGCTGGTAAACCGCATCAATCAATTCAGGCGCGTCGACGGCAAGTCGATCAACTATGTCTGTTTTCTGTATGATTTCTTTCAAGCTATTTCTTCTGAAGACTGGCCTCGAAAAGAAAAAAGCCTTGAGCGCCTTACCCCCCACCTTCCAAAAACTTCAAAAACCAGGCGTCGCGCGAAAGAAAGGTTTGAAAAGTGGTGGACGGAAATCACGCGGGGGTGAAGCGTTTGTTGTATTTTGTTTCCAATTTTGTAGGTATTTCCATGCAGTGGTCGCTGATGAAGTCATCCACCATCTTCAGTTTGTCAAGGAAGGCTTTTTCGTTGAAAGGTTCGCCTCTGAGGTAAAACCGAATCGCGTCAATGATTTTTTTGTACTCAACCCTGGCGAAGTTGGCTTTCTCGCTTTTTTTGTCGTATTTCTTGAAGCTGGCCACCGCTTTCACGACGAGGCCCAAACCAGTCAAGGAAGCGAACACGATAGGGTTCAAAGTGATGCCCCCGGCAACCACTGAGGTTATGATAGCCTTGCCCGCCACAATATTGCAAAGCAGGTTTTTTCTTTGAAAGCTGCGGTACAGTTTTTCGTAGCCGTAGTGTTTCTTGTGGTAATAGGCGTAAAGGTGTTTCAGCATTTCAATCGTGCCCTGTGAAAGGGTCGTATCGATGTGGTTGAAATCAAAAATGTTTCGCCTTGTGTCGACAGCCATATATATCAATTGCGATTAATTTCTTGTAAGAAAAATTTCTGCAAGAGGTCATCATCGTCTCCTTTATTCAAGCCAAAGAACTCGAACATGAAAGACCCTTGATTTGGTGGAGAGAAGGAAACAGTTGTCAACCGGAAATTTTGGGGCGTGAAGTTGAAGCGGTGTGATCGTTTGTCGTCGATATTCATCAGTTCGCATAAGACCCGAAGCCTTTCGAAACTAACTGTGAAAATCACTTTCTTCTTCAGAAAATTCGCGAAAACGTGACTTTTTTCAGACTCGTTTGAAGGACGGTCGCTATCTTGAGCCTTGAAGCAACTGTGATGGTGATAAGCCTTGACGCCTGGCTGAAACGAAAAAACATATTGTCACTAAAATAACCGACAAAAACGAATTGCGTCCCGAGGGGCTGCGCAGATGGGTACCTCACAGATAAAGACGTGCTGAGGCGCAAACCTCTTTTTCCTTCATAAGCAAAGAAACGAAACTGGTTTTCATTTGGGTCAGCCGCCCCAGCTTTTTCAACTTTGGCATTCAGATAATAATCATTGCCTATTTTGACGAGGCCGTAGGTGTCTGGTAGTCTTATTGACTACTCAAAACTGACCATAGTTTAACTGCTAGCTATGTAAAATAATGTTGTACGATATCAGGACATCGTTTTCCTTTTATTTGAGCTTACATGTATATATGTCTTTCCTTCTCTTATGATTGTAATATCGTCTTTTGACGTAACGTAACATGCGGCCATCGTCAACTTTAAAAATCTACATGACAGTGGCCAACTCGAAAGCCCCTTGGCTACTTTGGTCACTGTGCACAATTACATATTGTATCGTCTAGTTAATTTCTATTTGTATTTATTCGTCCTATATTGTTGTAAATCGTGTTTTTTTTTATTTTTATTTTTTCTGTAAATAGTGTGCAATAATAAAAAACTGAACTGAAAAACTGAGGCGGAAATCGATGAAAGATACGAACAGGTCGTGATAAGCTTTATCACGGATTTTTTCAGCACCCCCACCTTCAAGATATGCTAGGTTGACAGCAGACGTTTTGTCGTTTTCGTCTACAGACACACCTCTTATGTGGTGGGAGTTTAAAGACAAGTCTGTTGGCACTACCATTTTGCCCTTCTCTACAACATACACCGAGTCATAAACATCTGGGCTTACATCATTCTGTCTTCCCATGACCCCATAAACAATCAAATAGCCGCGCCCCTGAGCGGGGCTTTGTGCAATGCCACGGCATCTCATGTCGACGTAGATGCGTTCGGGAGGAGTTATATCCCACTTATGCATGTGAACGATGGATCGGGTGTATTCGGGAAACCGCCTGCTTGATTGTTGGCCGATTTTCAATGACGTAGAAACAACAGACACTGTCACCTCATCTGCGTATGGAGGGAAAAATTCAACCGCCAAAGTGTACTCACCCTGAGGGAGTTTATACATGTTGAAGCTCAGTCGAGAAGAATACACGTTTGATGCTCCCTTTCCCATTCTGAAGCTGTAGACCTTTTTGTTTACATCATGAGAGGAAAAAGGAAAGTCAATGATACCATCAACGATGATGTTACTTTCGCTTGTTGACTCATCAACATCTTCCATAATGTACCGGAAAAAATCTTTTTTTGTCAGTTGAGCTGCTGATATGTGACTCATTTATCTTTTTGTTGAAACTATCAGTCAGCGTTGCAACCACATACGCCTTGGCTTGACTTACGTGTCTGACGTTGGCAGCGGAGAAAACGTCGTTGGCATCAGTATGTAAGTCGGTTATTTTGTTGTTGCCCATATTGAGGTTACCGGTCATTGGATCCGAACCGTTCAGTGGTAAATTATCGGCCGAAGAGCTGTTAATGAGCTGTTTCAGTTCTCCTCTCTGTGCATGGAAAAAACTGAAATCAATCGCTTGACCAGATTGGTTAATGTTGTCATCTTCCAGAAAGGGCCTGATGTTCATGAGAGAATTACCCCCCATATTGAGATTTCCTGACATCTGTCTACTGCCATCACGAGGAAGAAAAAAGCTTTTTGCAGCACCAAGTGTTACTGCTGAATTGTCTTGTGATGAACTTCTGATCCCAGTGATTGTATGATCTTTCATATCTAAATTTCCAGAACCGTCATGATAAAATACATCGGGTATGTTTGCCTAATCGCCGATGGCAGTGTTTTGCTTGGCGTTTTGAACATCAACATATTTTTTACTGACAAGGTCAATGTCATCATATAAATCTTCATAGTAAGGCTCGCTGTTTTTTATCACATTTCCTTGTAAATCGAAATAGTTGCCCTTGGCGTCTTTTTTCAAAAAATTCTCGTTGAGATACTCTTTGTTGACGGCGCTTTTGAGATCTTTGACTCTGTACTCATACGGATCATCAGTTTTGTAATCAGCCAGCACGTCCAGATTCAATATCTTCTTATCGTTAAGATCGAAATTGTTATCAGGGGCCAATTTGAAACCGACCACCTTTTCTCCTTGGAGGCCTTGCAGACCTTGTGGGCCTTGCAGGCCTATCGAACCTTGCAGACCTTGCGGGCCTTGCGGACCTTGCGGGCCTTGTGGGCCTTGCGGGCCTTGCGTGCCTGTGGGTGCCCCAGAGGTTTCGCCACCAAGCGCGCTGTTAATGTAACCCATTATATATCTTCATCGAAATTCTTTTTCACCAATTTCTGCGGTTTGTCGTAATAGAAGAAGGAGTATTTTTTGTTTGTGGCGCGGTTCAGCAGGTTGTGATCGACGCCCAGCTCGTCGGCGATTCTCTTGTTTTCTCTCGGAAGGAAATTGAAAACGAAAAAGTGGCTGCAGTTGTCTCGGATGTTTTGGGGCACCTTGTAGTAGGTCTGAGTGAGATAGATGACGCTGCATTTTCTGTGCCGGCCGTTGATGAAATAGTTGATGATGCTGTTCTGGTTGCTTTCACAAACCAGGTCATCAAAGACGGCGATCTTTTGGTTGTCCATCGGAAGCTCTTCAAGCGAAAGGATTTCATCACCGGGCGCTTCGATGATCTGATATCCAACGGGGGGGTCAACATTTGCGGCAAAGTCTTGCAAGAGAGCCTGATACTTGTTTTGGTGGAGGTTTTTCGAAAAGAGATAAACTTTGTCAAAAACGAGCAACTCGTAAAGCATGTGCAGCAGGATGTTTGTTTTTCCAGAATTGCTCGGCCCGCAGATCAACATCCGAAAAAAATCCGCGGGCATGCTGGGATCTCCTTGCTTGTAGACGTTTGCTGTAGAAAATTCGGGGTCGTAATTCGGAATTGTCATTTTCTTTATATATTACACCCCCAATTAACATGTCTATGAAGAAGTGGAATCAACTCGCGGAAGAAAAGGGGGAGCTCGAAGAACAAGAGCAAGGAATTCGTCAGAAATTCAAAATGAACAAAATAAACAAAGAGTTTGGCCAGCTTTCGGGGGAAGAGCTTTTCAAACCAATCACAAAACGGCTGGATAAGGCGGCGACGAAAGACCCGGAACCAGAACCGGCTGAAGAGCTCGACTACGGAATGGATGAGTTTGACAGACTCAATCCATTTGCTGAGGATTTTAGACCAGATGCTGAAACGCCACCACCAACACCGGCGCCAACACCACCACCAACACCACCACCACCAGAAGAGGGAGACATTTTTGAAGATGACGCTGTGTCACCACCGCTGGGAGAAGAAAAACGCAAAACATGGGCGGCGCCGATGGCTACAAGCTTTCTCAAAAGCTCCAGCGAATCAACTGATTTGGGGACAGTCAAACAACTAATCACAAAATTCAGCGACAACCCTGAATATAGGGTGAAGAGTGGTAAGTTTCAAGGCAAATCAATAAACGGTCTCAAAAAAATAAGAGACGGGATTCTTATGCGAAGAGGCCAGCTTCCGACCCCGGCCTCGTTGGATGATACCTCATGGGAGACGGAAGGCAGCGGGGTGGGCGCGCCTGATGGTGATGGACTGATCGAACAGCTATACGTGAGTCTAGGCTCGATCAGAGCCGGCAACACGTCAACAAAACTCCGCAAACAAGTTGTTGAATTGTTTCAGCTGCTTACCAAACACGGCGCAATAAACGAATACCAGCGACAAAAAATTTACAATGATTATATAGCATCATGACACTCAACCTTTTGCTTGACTCGAGCCTTGCATGGCGGCAATACGGAATCGGCGAAAAACAAAATACCCATGAATTCACAATCAACTTCCACCCACCGATCCGGCTAGAAAAAGCGAAAAACTACAAAGCCGCGTTGAACAAACTGATCACCATGAGCTACTCTTGGTACAACATTGCAGAAGCTTACAAAAACAATAAACTCAAGTGGAGAAAGAATTCCGAAGACTGGCAGACTCTGACTTTCCCTGATGGCATGTATGATTATGAAGGCATCCAACGTTTTTTGCAGTCTAAGACGTCGGTTGTGGACCCGAATGCCGCAGAAAAAGAGCACATTTTCAGTTTGTATTTCGACTTCAATATCTACCGGGTGGTGATCAATATGGCCGAAAATTATGAGCTTGATCTCTCTGAAGGAGAGTTTGATTGGATACGAGAAAAAGGTTTTGAAAGATGCGAAAAACTTCACAGGAGCGCTGCTTCCCGATATAACAAGGAGCGTTGATTGGGTTTTTCTTCACTGCGATTTGATTTCGCGAGCGGCGAACGATGTGGAAAGCGACGTGTTGTACAGTTTGCCTATCATCGGCCGTCAGGTGAGCTACCCTTTCAATGAAGGGTTTGGGTTTGGGTTACAGACGGGCGAAACAACCTTTTGGACCTCAACGGAATTGACGTGGCGCTGGGCCTCGTGATCGAGGAACAATGAATTTCTGCTTGATGTATATACGATGAATCACCCAAGCGAGTGGACAAAGTTCTTTAACGAACGCGCTGGGCGCCATCGCTACAAACACAAAGGTTCGGGTGTGGTCCGAGACACCCTGATGGCAATCGGAAAAGCGTTCAAAAAAGGCGCGACAAATGTGGCAAAAAAGGCTGTAAAGGGGGTGGCTGAGAAAGCGGGAAAAAAAGTCAATGAGGCGGCGGTGGAAAAGGGGTCTGACAAAATTCGGCAACTACTACGAAAGAGACGGCCAAAACCCACACCCCGCGCGGCCCAGCCACCAACACCCCGGGCAAAACCGCCGCAAGACGATGCAATGCTGAAACTGTCTCAAATTTTGGCGAACCAACTTTAAATTTTTTCGATTAATATACACGATGTTCAGGACACCGCGCTTTCTCGAAAAGGTGAATTACATCCAGGTCAACTTGGATACACCGCTCACCTTTCCAGGCAACAATCAGCACCAAACAAAAAGTGGAAAGAAGTTCTTTGTGAAAGACAGGGACAACATCTATGACTGGTACAACGCCTATTTTCGGGATAATTTCACCTTTGAAGCCCTCGCAGACGGCGCAAATGTTGCTGCCGACACACGATAGGCTCCAATCAACAGCTCTTTTTCTCTGATAAAGAGCATGACTGTCAAATCTGCTGGCAAGCCTGTTTACGAGGCTGACAGCCTCCACAAAGTCCTTTTCATCAAAAACTTGCTGGATTATTCTGATGATTATGCAAGAAGTGTGGCGAAAAGCCAGTTTTGGTATCTCGACAACGACGGGACAAATGTAACGTGACACGAAAAATCACAAAATCCTAGTCGGGGGGTGCTCGGTGGCTTTTGTTTTGCCTAGCCCCGGCTAGGACTTTCCCCCGCTGACAAGGCGGGTGTCGGTTCCCATTTATCCTCTGGGACAGAGATTGAAATCCCGAGGGATTTCTGAGCACCCCCCAGTTATCTGCAGGGCCGGAGCGGGCTCACCCGAGGGTTATCGCTGCAGACAGCCTCACCCTGCTACTCCTAACAACTTCATGCACGTGCTTTTTAAGGAATCGGGGGTGGCCAAACCCACATCCAAGAACACCACCAATCAATTGCTAATCGTCTATTGGACAATCTCAGATATTTATGTTTCACAAAACCTGTCTCATCAGACATGTGGTGCATTTTTATAAAACGCATGCGTATTTTGAATTAATCACAAATATATAAAATGATTGTATTGATTCACACAATTTGGCATGCTATCGCCGAACTTTCTTTGCCTTCTTGGCAAAAAGAAGTCAGAGATATGTTTGATGTTATGCTTGAAATATTTTTGCCTCGTCATATCTAAACAAACTTTAATTTACATATAAAATTTTTTTGAATATATAGTGATGGGGGAGAGTAAGCGCTTCGATCTTGATGCGTTAATGGAATTAATTCGGCAGAAGCTGACAAATAAAGAATACAGAAATTTCCAAAATCTTGACGAAGAATTTGACGAGGCGCAAGAGCTGATTGAAGAAGACTTTGAAAAGGATCCTGATATTTTAAGAGAAATATTGCGACAGGGGATGACAATTGAAGAATATAGAAATTTCGAAGATCTTTACGAAGAATATGAAAAGGCCAAAGAGCCGATTGAAGAAGACTTTGACTATCGTGCTTTCGGTTATTGTGGACCGAGTTTTGTAAACAAAGGCGCAGGTGGCGAAGACGGATAATCAAACAACCACGTTAAATTTACATGCCAACCAAAATATTGGCTAACTCTCGCGGGTTGATCTGTCTCAATTCATTCAAAACGTCTTCTTGCATAACAACCACTTTTTGTTCGCATGTGTTTCTTAGCCCATCTATAAAGGGTTGTTTGTCTTTCTCGGGAATAGACCTCCCTTTTTTAATGACTTTTTTATTGCTTTGATTTAATACTCCTTTACGACCGCGGCCCATTTCGCTTTTATAAATACACCACATTTTTCTAAATTATATTTCGATTTGCAATCGGGTGTCTTAACCTCGAGTAGTAAGGTAAGTAGTTGACAAATACTACTTTTTCCTGTGGGCCTTAAATCACCGAAATAACGCTTTCAACGACGGGGCGAAGCAAGCTGAGACCCGGCGTTGAAAGCGTTATTTCGGTGATTTAAGGCCCACAGGTTAAAGTGGTATTTGTCAAATTCATCCCTTACTACTCGGTGTGTTGCAGAGTACATTACCTATTGATTATCTGCTGTGTTCTGACAAGGAGGAAAACAAGTGCTGCCCTATGGTGGACAGATTGATCAGAGTGTGCTGTGCCCTCATAAATCTTTGTCCATCTGTTGTACCATTTGACTGAGTGTTGTTTCAACAATAATTATTGTTTACATGTATGTGTTGCCCCATCCACACCAAAGCATAAACATGTTTAAAAGCTATTCAAAGTAACACAGTTTAAAATTGTTTTTCTCGTAAAAGAAACTTCTTACTGACTTTTCTCTGTTACACTTCAAATGAAAAATTAGAGTGTGTTTGAACCTGGTTTCCAGATTTCTGTTGGAGGTTTCAGATTTTTAAAACCTGGTGTAACTAAACATGTTTAGTTGGTGTAAATGGGGGTACTGGATCCAGTTGAAAGTGGAGGGAAAAAATGAATATACAAATGCTTAGTTTTCTTTGTGTCAATCATGTACTTTTTCCTGAACACTAGCTTCTAGTTTTCTTTGTGTCAATCATGTACTTTTTCCTGAACACTAGCTTCTATGTTGCATCAACACTGTCTGAAACTCAGCTGACAGTTTTTAACATGAAGGGGTGCATGGCAAAGATGCCTAGGTGAATTCTGATCCTTTGTCAGTCCCTTTACTTGTTACACAAGCAAACATAAGTGGATATGTTTAAGTGTTTATGACAAGTTATTATGTATTTTTTTTTACAAGCACCCCTTCAAATAATATGTTGAGGCCTAGAGAAAATATACCCCTGTGAATGTCCAAAAATGCTACCTGATTCAATTTAATTTCACTAACACCTGTCCTTTCAGACTGTGAATTCTGACTCCACTCACACGAGACATTCAATGTGAAAAGTTTATTGAGGATGAGGCAGTCAGCCATGAGCCGTGCGATTCAATGTATCCTAATAGAGATGAGGCAGTCAGCCATGAGCCGTGCGATTCAATGTATCCTAATATCTATTAATTATTCAAATGTTTACCTCACAAAACTAACTAAAGATTGCAAAATTCAGAAACTGTGCTACGCCAGATACGAAAAACCACTAAAAAACCACCCTTTAGATGTGGCCAAAAAACATGTGGAAACGTATTCCTCATCTAATGCAGCAGCACGAGACCCCGAGGAAAGGGCACTCTACATCTAATTTACACTAATTGACGAAATCGAAACGTAATCCTAAAAATAAAATAAAGTAAAGCGGGCGAACACTCTGACTGACCGACCTAGAATGACTTAGATCTCCCGCCAAAAACCTTAAATAGTACTTAAGCAACCCGAGATGCACCGCGAACCTCTCCAACGTGCCGTCAGAATAATAATTTCTGACTAATTCGTCCCTCAAACGTCAGAAATTACATATTCTGACTCCACTCACACGAGACATTCAATGTGAAAAGTTTATTGAGGATGAGGCAGTCAGCCATGAGCCGTGCGATTCAATGTATCCTAATAGAGATAAAGAAAGGGAAGATGTAGTGAAAACTGGAATAGAAAAACATACTCAAATACCCAAATGCTGGGAAACTAACAATCTAGACTCTAAATTATCGTCAATATAACCATTCTTAGCTGAAACAGACTTCCATTTGCCATGTCTTTGAAACAGCCTGTCAGCCACACCTGCGTTGGCAGCAGCAGAAGCACCACCTGATCTTAAGGAATGAGTACTAAAAACAGCAATGTCTGGCACAATATCCTTAAAACTACTCTTAAAATACTCCCTAACAGTTGAATAACTTATGGGCCTATTTGTAGAAACAAACTTATGTCCTAACTTGGATTTAGTTAGAGGCTTGAAAACATAATGACTAGGTTCCACTGGAAAACGCTCAAGGTCTGAAAGATAACGTTTGAAAAGCAAAACTGGACAAGCATCTTGGGATGAACTTCGAGATATAACCACTTCGTTACCCTTCCTTAGTTGATCCGTCTTACTTCTATCAACTCGGATAACAACATAAGAATCATGAAAAGTAATATCACCATACTTAATGCTAAGAACCTCCTGAATTCTGAAAAAACCGGCAAAAGCCAAAAGGAAAATACAAACATTCCTCAAATTAAGTTAATTATCTAGGTTAGAGACTTCAACTAACTTCCTAATCATATCAGGCAAAATAGGCTCTTTCTTGTTAATTAAACGAGTTCCAATAAGCCTCTTAGCTGCTCTACTAACATCATGAATAATAGAACTGTCAGTAGGTGAAGGTAACCCCGCCAAATTGTGAGCCCATTTGATTCCATAAATAGCAGAATCTACGGCAGAATGGGAATGGGTCGTATCGAGAAGATGCTGAAGGTACAAGGCGACGTGCTCTGTCTTGGCAGGAAAAGCTTGAATTTCATCTATGGAAGAAGCGTAATTCTTCCATCTCGTGAAGGCCCTTCTGTAAGCGTCAGTGGTTCCTGGAGCTCTCGAAGCAATGACTGTGGACTGTAATCTGGAAACCTGGCCTGTCAAGGAGGGTTCACGCAAATCATTAAGGGACGCCCAAACACCGGAAGCGAAAACATCTAAAAGAAAAAACGAATAAAGAAACAAGGAAACAAAATGGAAATTAGTAAACATCCAAAACCGCTGAATGAATAAACCAATACTATAAGAAGAAGCAATGTTATTGAGCCTCAGAACAGAGCACATCCAGCACGAGCTAAAATGATTGTAAGGCTACCTAACGATACCGGGGGCTGTCCGAAAACAAATATGATACCCACAAAATACATGCGACACCGCGGGGTAGCACATAAGTATACTGGCACCATAAGTATACTGGCATCATAAATACACCACCGGGGGGTGTATGTAGCTACACAGCAGGCACCGGGGGCCTCTATATAACAATTATCTGACAAAACACATGCCATAGACAAAAACTTGTCTAAGAAACGTGTAACATCACCGGGGGATGTACACAGCCAGACTAAGGCTATCAGGAGTCGTATATAAAACAACTTACCAAAAACATGTGACACCACCGGGGGTTGCACAAAGCGACACTTACAGCACCGGGGGCTGAAATATGAACTAATATTCGACAACAGATGCGACACCAGCTGCTTTACATGAACGCCGTGTCAAAAATAATTAATGATCGAAGCGGCAATAGTAGGCCTGAGTGGGGGTGCAGGGGGAGGGGGAAGGGGGGAGGAGGGGACAATAACCATCTCCACCAGCCACACGATTAGAAACAGAATAAGCATACCTCCTAAGGATTGCAAGCTGAACACGAGCCCAACTGAGAAGTACAAAAGCGAACATTAGAAGTGCGAACATTCGTAGCAAAATCAACGCGTAGGGCAAGGCATCTAGACCTGAAAGCCTTCGTGCCAAACAACTTATTCTTGGCTTTACCCTTGACGAACAAATCCGGTCTGTTGGGAAGATATAACCATTGACATACAAAAGAATTTAGGTGAGTACCATCATTGCTTAATAATGGCCAAAAATATGCTGATTTCCACAATGGCACAACTAGAGTTCCCACGGCCTTACAATCTTTCATATGGTTTAATACCCTGCCAATGAGAGATATTGGTGGCACCAGCCAATTATTTTCAAGTGACCAGTCTTGTGTGAAGGCGTCAACAGCTTCGGCACCGGGTTGGACGAATCTGGAATTAAACCTAGGCAGTTTCGCATTATAACTGCAAGCAAATCTGTCAACTGAGTGTGGACCCCAGAGGCTTTCAAGATGGAAAAACACCTCGTCGTGGAGAGAATAATCATCGAAATCAACAATCTTACTAAAAAAATCAGCCTGAGAATTCTGATCACGCGGCAGCCAGGAGACATTGAGGTGAATTTGGCGTTGGGAAGTAAAAAGGAAGATACTCAGAGCGATGTCTTGTAATTCTTCAACCATACTACCAGCCTGAATAATTCTAACAACGTTCTGATTATCAGTGTTACAAGCAACGGCTTGGCCTGCTAAATGATTGGCAAATGCTTCAAGAGCGAAGTTTATTGCATCAAGTTCT
>OZ026603.1:25009180-25101680 GCA_964020085.1 Micromussa lordhowensis | reverse complement strand
TACATTCAACCTTCAACCGGATCGAACACACTTCGATATGACACAGGAGCAATAGATAACTTGGAAAGGACCTATTGCAATGAACAAAACAACAAAATAGAAGCAAATGCGACAAAATGTACATTAGTTCATGCAAACTTCGAAAATATACTGCTGTGGGATCCTGTAACAATTGCGTCCTCTTTCAAAACAAGAAAAAAAAAACAAAACAAAACAAGAAAATAAAAGCAAATGCGACAAAATGAACATTAGTTCATGCAATCCTTCGAAAATATACTGCTGTAGGACCTTGTAGCCATTGCTTCCTATTCCATATGCATGATATCCTGTACAGCCACTAAAGGAGGTCCTGGAGCTCTGTTCAATGGTAAAGACAAGATGACACGCCTTACATCTTCGATGCTCACCAGAGTGAAACTGAAACGCTCATCGGAAGATGATACAAGATCTGGGATAGATGGGTTTGAACAGATGATATTATTTTCTAATGCCAGCTTTGCGACAGCCTCAGTCGTGCGACTTCCTACGGATGAAAAATATGAATTAAACTCATTTGCCACGGTCTTGAGGTCTTTAGAATAGACGAGTTTCTCTTGTGTTTTCGATGGAACGATGTTGTTGATTACTTTCCAAAGGGATCTCGAGTTATTCTTATTATTCTGAACTTCTTGATATGTATGATGTTTTTCAGCTTCAATGAGCTCGAGAGCTTTTTTCACACTGTTGCGGGGTATTTTGTATTCTGCCCAGTCAAATTCATTGCGCGTTAAGAGAAAATGACGATGTAGACGGTTTCTTATTTTCATGAGAACCTTGATCTCTTCGGTGACAAATGGACATGGGCGGCTGCGAATCTTGACTGTTTTTACCGGAGCGTGTGCATCAAGTACTTTGCGAAAAGCATTATTAAAAATGCCAAGTTTGCTGTTTACATCAGGTGCAGCAAACACTGAAAGTAAGGAGTCAGAATGAGACGCCAAGTCAGAGGTGAAATTTTCAGGATCATAGTTCTTGTAGCTGCGCACTGTTACATAGTGAGGAGAAATCTTAGGAGATTTCAGTTTCAACACAACGTAAACAGGAAGGTGGTCGCTGATTGGATTGTTAATGACCCCACTCCTACGAACAGACGAGGGGTCCGAGACTAAAATGACATCTAATAATGACTCGGTAGTGGTCGTAATCCTGGTAGGCTCCTTTATTAACTGCTGTAGGTTCATCTCACGTGTAAAGCTATTGATGGCTGCATACTCGCGACAAGGGCTATTGAGAACGTTGCAGTTTAGGTCACCAAGGATAATTATTGGTTTATTCAATAACAAGGCTTGAGTGTAGACCGGTTTCAATGTATCTTCAAAGAAGCTTAGAGGTGTGTCATCGGGGCGGTATGCTACACAGAGCACAATCGACTTGGATTTTTTAACCTGAACACTAAGCCACAGCTGATGGAAATTGCGGTCAGAAATACTTGAAAAATCTTTAAGAACCTTGGACTTGAGCTCACTGCGTACGTAAGCGCATACTCCCCCTCCTCCTTTATGCAGGCGATCCAAACGGAATAGTTTGAAGACGTCAAGTTGGATCTCAGTTGATGTGATGGTGGTGTTCAGCCACTGAAGATTCAGAGATTGTTATGATGTCAAACTTTTCACGACTTTTTAATTCTCTAATCTGAGATCGATGGGAGATATTTCGAAGTGAACGGATGTTTAAATGAAGGACTTTGAGACCAGTTCCTGACCCTTCTGTGACCGGAATAAAAGATCGTTTGCTAGCGCTGTGATCACAATTTCAAATGTTGACGTTCGAGCAACGGTTCAGTGATCGTAGATTATGCAAATTCGCTCTTCGGTTAAGATTATGTTGTGCAATAAATCTTTCCTTGTTAATAATTGTTATTTTGATAGCTTCCTTATTTACTCTCATACCACCAGCCTTCCCCCTGAGCTTGTTAGATATAGCTAGCATTTTTATTTGTAAATAGGTACTGAAAAACCTTTTTGGGAGTATTTATTAAAGTTTATTATTATTATTATTATTATTATTATTATTATTATTATTATTATTATTATTATTATTATTATTAAGTTTACCTGATGAATGGTGGAAGCGGTAGTCATTGGCGACGTTGTTGTTGTTTGTATGTGGTTGTTTGCATGTACATGTAGGTTAAGAGCCTTGTTGAAGTCATCGTTTATGCCTAACGTCCTTCTGCCTTAGTTTATATCATTATAAGCTCTAGCCATCGCGAATAGTTCTCTTGTACAAATGAAGGAATCGATCTAAGGTAAGAAAAGACAGCGGAGGGGAGCTGAGTCCTGTACGTACATGTGACAGCAAAAAATATGCATGCAAAGTTGTTTCAGGAAATTTCTGCACGGTATACGGTACTAACGATTTTCCACCTCTTCCATTGCTATTTGGAAGCCCAATCAGTGTGACTGAGGGTTTGAAAAAGACTTTTTTTAAACTCTGCATACCGCGTACGCGTCTCAATTACCTGTCCCTGGGTCTCCAAGCATTGACTAATTAAACTGACTGAGAAAGCCTTGTTGATGTTTCCGATGCTTCTTATCTTTTCCTGCCTGACTTAGTCCACATCTTACATGGAGAATCAAAACGCCCAACGCGTGCGCAGTGCTTATAAACAACTCTAAAGAAATTTATATTCTCTGCGTGCTCATTCAGCAGTGGAGGAAGCCCTAGTGAGAACTACTTCTAGTTTAGTTTACTCTTCCCCTTGATGCTGTTAAAGGATCCGTTCATTCCAGGTGGCCATTCCTTGGCCATTGGAACGTAAAAACCATTGTTGTTAGGTTTACCATCTTGCCATTTGTCTATAATTACTGCTTTTCCATTGATCCAAGTCAAGAGATTATCAAGGCACTCACCTTGGTAATCTCTTGTTATAATTATATACCACAACGCCTGATTTCTTTTTTACTTTTTTACCTCTGGAAGTAATATTAACATGAAGTGTAAGTATAATATCTTAAAGTGCCCATATCATCAAAATTTTTATTTTCTCATCTGATTCTATGTTTCATGCAATGAAGTTCTGCGAAAAAAATTTCCGATTTAGATAAAAAGCAATTTTTAAATGAAGTTTTAAAAACCTGAAAATCCTTTTTTCTTGCGGTCGACCCGTGCCGCTGATCACATCATCGACATGCTCAGAATTGTGACGTAGATTCAGGAACGTGTGTGTTCAGGCTTGACTTATCTCACTTGTTTTACCTCTGTAAATTTAGCTTCGTAGTTCATGCAAAATTCTCCTTTCCAGCATTTTGTATGAGCTACTAACTTACATTTACAGAGGTAAAACAAGCGAGATGAGTCAAGCCTGAAGTCACGTGTTCCTCAATCTACGTCACAGCTCATTCAAAACGAAGGGAAGACTGGTGCGAATGGTGGACCAAAATGGCGGCAAAGTTGAACGATTTTAAAACCTCTAAAAATGATTGCATTTTATCGAAATCGAATTTTTCTTTCGCAGAAGTTCATTGGGTGACATATAGAATCAGATAAGAAAATAAAAAAAAAATTGACGATATGGGCACTTTAAGAATAAGAAAAATTGGTCCGCGGTGCGTACGCGTGTTTAATCCGTTTTCGGGCAATGGGAGGTCTATCTGGGATAGAAACTGTGGAGGGAAAGTCCCGACTCATAGACGTTTAAAAAAATATTTAGAAGTTAAAGCGTTTCGGCAGTCGGTTTATGGTTAAACCGGAATGTCCGCCACAGTATACAGGAGTTTCAAGCAGAGTTTGAGGCCTTCGTGTAAAAGATTGAAATTGGAAGGTATGGGTGAAGTGGTCTTGTAGTGCTTAAAGTCGAAGTGTCTGTGGTGTAGCGCTACTGTTTGGGACTGGGGATATAGATATACAAACAAGATGAGAAGCAGCAACAACACAGTTTATTGAGAACTTTTGGAAAAGATTAACAACAGTTCAGAAATTTCATCTTCAGTAGAGAAGTACATAGTAGGGTAAACTGAACAGGCACATCAACATAAACATTTGGGGTTTAGGGAAATGAGCTTGTCATTTGACTTATTGAAACAGAAAAACAAAACTAAACTGAACATGGTTAGTGTTTTTCTTTTTTGATTACAGTAGTTCAGGTATATTATGTACACCAAACTAGTGAATAGTAGGCTACACTGAACAGGTCTCTGTCAACATTGTCATCAATTTGGATGATAGTAGAGTATTTTGTTGTGGTTAACTATTTGCTGTCACTAAATGTGCGCACTTTAACATCTTTGATAGCATATGTCTTGTTCTCAACTAGTGTTAAATTATTCTGCCACAGAACAAGCTTAATACTTGCTGTTTGATCAGCAATTATTGCATCTGGTTTTTGTTGTGTTGTGCTTTGCCTCTTACTTTGAGAGTGGATTTGTCCTACAGACAATACTTTAGCATTAACATTTATAGTCTGAAATGTCATCTATGTCACTGATGGAAAATGTTGTCTGAGAAAAAGTCTCATTATAAGGAAATGGAACTGTAGATGGTGTGATGCGAGATTTGTTTACAGTGTATTCTTGCTCAGATGCACGGCACCTGGCAATAGTGGCTTGAACATTATAAATCTTGACTGCTATCTTCTTTTGCCGAGTTTCCTTTAGTTTAGCACATTTTTCAGGAGAATAACAGAATCCTCTCACCACTTTTGATGGAGATAGCGGGAGGTTGAAGTCAAAGTAGATATTACCCTTTGTGGGAGTATGAACTTCACTGATTTTGTGGACATATCCAGTAATCACATCGGCAGATTGCTCTGGGACTAATCTATTAGAACAGGGTAAAATAATAGTTTGTTTAGAAAGAAAAGGTGTCATGATGTAATAGTAATCCATAATTAATGGAGTGATCTGGAGTGGTCAATATTGCTAAATGAAAAAATGTAAACCATACTGGGGCAGTCAGAGTTAACTTAAATTCTGATCCAAGGTAAATGCACATAATTTATCGACTGGTACTGTGTACATTGAGTGAAGAATATTGGGGGTTCGTCTATTATTTTCAGCGCTGTCATTAAGGGCTGTAACCTGTAACAATGGTTACAGCTGAGTACGCTTGATTTTCCCTTGATGCCAAGGGTAAAAATTAATTGCCTGTTGTTTATAGAATTCACAAACAGTGTAACAAAATTGCTACAGGCATGGAGAATAAGACTTCAGGTGGTTAAATAATTAATGACAGCCCTAATTTTCACTTGGTTTTGAGCAAAACAATGCTATGCAAGTTGACCAAAGAATGGAGCTGTTGTGATTGTGGAGGTTGAAGTAAATACTGTACTTGTCCTGCACTGTGGTTTGAGGTGGTGGTGGCTCTGTACCTGGAAGGAAAGAACCTTAAGTTTATATTTACAGTAAAACCTACATGAATGTCCCAGGTTGTAGGTTGAGAGCTGCCATTTATAACTACTGTCAGTGTCAGGTTTTAAGATGGTAAAACCAGATAGTCAGAAAAGAACGTTTTACACCAAGAAATATATGTACCGTAGCAAGGCTTGAAATTAAATTATCAAGGAGGTAACTGGCCACTTTACCGCAATTTTAGTAGCCTGATTGTAATTTTTGGTCACGATTTTTTTTTGAGTGAATAGAAAATAATGATCATTATGAAAGTAATTTTAGTTATGTTTAGTATGTTTCCTCTTCTTCTTCATCTAATTTTACATGTATGTATCGGTAATTTCCGGTGGTAAGCTACATTTAAAGCTTTATGCTGTTGACAGAGATATTGGAATTAGTCCCCTTCTGTCACATGGTTGGTAGTCAAACTAGGGTCAGTGCATGTGTTGAGTGAGCCAGCAATATGTCTTAATAAGAAAAGTGCTGAATCAAACATGGTTAGTTGAGAATAATGGGTTTGTTTTGTTTTACCTGTTCAAATAAATTGTATCTTTTCAGTCACAAAAAGGTACATGTGAGAACAGAAGAATGAGTCAGCTGTAATTTCACAATGAATAGTGATAATGATAAAGATACTGGTAATGATAATAATGATAACGATAATGATAATGATAATACAATTTCACGAGGGAACCCAACTAGCCATGGTGGTTTTTAGTGGGATAGTCAAAATAAAAAAAATAAAATTAAATAAGCAAATAGATGGCATGAGAAAATATTATGTGTATGGAAGCTCGTCTCAACGAAGATGAAATGTCAGCTCACAAGGGTTTCTGTCAACTCATGATGAGTGCAAATAATGAGGTGAACACACTCACCTTCTATTGTCCTGACGTCTGAGACAGTACTTGCTTCACTACCAATAGAATCATTGCAGCTTGTACAACTTTGAGCTCCAAATTTTACATAGACATTAAACGGTTGACTAGGTAATGTGTAAGTAAAATGGAGGTCTTATGTATTAATATAATACTGTAACATACTAACATAGAGATGGGATGGGTTTTATTAATATTTTCAGAAGGATGGGAAGTGGTTTTGACAGTGTTAATACATTATGGAGGCAAACAATAAAGTGAATATAGTATCATTACCTTCTAGTTCCATGATGTCTGATGATGTACTTGGTTCACTACCAGCAGAATTACCAAGACTTGTACAACTCTGAGCTAAATGTGCAAGTACATATAAACATTAAATGGTTGATTAGAAGATTACATGCAAGTAAAATGGAGGTTTAAAGTACTAATGTTATTAGTAACATAGAGAATTGTCAGAGATTTCACTAACATTTTCAGCGGTAGGACAAGTGGTTTTGACAGTGGTAACACAAGGTGAATGCAATACACTCACATTCCATTTTCCTGAAGTCTGATACGGTACTTGCATTACTAGTAATGGCAACATTATGAGCTGGATCACTTGGAGCTACAGTGTAAATGAGCAAATACATATTAACATTAAATGGTTGATTAGGTACACGTGCAATAACTTGTATGATGACACCATCAGCTCATGTACCCTTCCTTGACATTTAACTAAGATATTTACTCCAAGAGTTTACAGAGTTGCTTTCAATAAATCTTTCAGGATTTTCTCTCATATATTCTACACCAGAATTCAAATGTCAAAGTGCAAATCTGGATGACCATATAACTGATGAGACACTGCTCTAAAGAGACAATCTCCTGCACCACCAACATCTAGAGGTCTCATGCCTAATTGGTATAATCTTTGCTCTAAGAGGCAAGGAGGATCAGGTACAAAAGTTAGGACAACTTGATTCCTTCCGTCTTTGTCAGGACCTGTATTAATTTCATCATCATCCGATAGCAGAAGTTGTCTTTTAGATGAGCAATAGTGCTCAGACTTGAGGTTACTACAACAAGAAGTGTTTATTTTGATATCATGACAGTAACTGGTGTTAAACCTTAGGTGCTTTTTGCGCCAATTTAAAAACTGGCTGAAAAAGCATCCACGTCTGTGCAGAAAACTAACACACCACAGTTGAAATCAGTATCTAACCACTGTAAGTTTGATGATGCGTAGGAGTGGAATGTTTTATGACCCTCTTTGCATTCAGTCCGAGTTTTCTTTTGTTCAGTATTCACAGGTACCCTAATGGTTCTCTATCTAGAAAATTTCGTTTACAAACAGGGAATCTAGAAATATTCCTGACAGTCAATCTAAAGGACTGGCTTGTTGTTTCCATCAATTTCCCACCTTCTATGCATAACGTTTGGTCCATAGCTTTCAAAGGCGTTGTCGGAATCAAAAGAGCTCTTTCCTTTTCGAACCCACGTTTAAAAAAATCTGAAAGCCTCTCTCTGTGCTCGGAACTTTTTGAAAGCTTCGGAGATCTTTCTTTATTGATTCTTTGAGCTCCGAAGAGCTTTCTTTGAGCTCCGAAGAGCTTTCTTTGAGCTCCGAAGAGCTTTCTTTGAGCTCCGAAAAACTTTCTTTGAGCTCCAAAGAGCTTTCTCTGAACTCCGAAGAGGTTTCTTGAATCTTTCTATAAAACAATATCGACTCCCGTCACTCTCTAACAGAGCGAGAAATGTTAGTGAACCAGAAAAAGTCACCAAATAGCTGCACACGTTCTTTATGTCTACATGCGAATACTGGTAACTCCAACGGTTTTACTGAATAGTATTTTTTGGACGACCAAATCCACGCAGTCAAATATTCTGAAGTAGAGTGCGAACAAACAAACTGACTCAGCATTCCAAAACTCTTCTCGGAACCACTCCTTTGAATAACTCGACACGCATTTTGAAAGCTATGGTATATTTCGCCAGCAAAAGTAACTAGCTATTTATTAGCTAAAGTAACAGTAAACGCAACTTACTTGAACTCCTCTGTTCGTTCGACGCCTTTCCCCACACGAACAACAACAAACCGTCGGGGCATGTGCTTGGGACCAAATATGGACGAGATGTCGTTCTTCGGTCTTACGACTTAGTACGAGGAGAATACGAAATAACACTCGTAAGGATCTAGTTCTTCGGAAAATCCCATGGGACCAACGAAGTTTTACACTCGGAAAAGTTTAACACGGACCAGTTTTCAACATTGTTGTTTAATGTGCATGCGCATTAAACACAAAAACTAAAACAAACTTACTAAAAAATACAATCAAACCTTAAAGGAATGGCAATTAAGTAAAAAACAACGTAATCCAAAAACGCGTTTCTTGCTATTCAAACTTGTTATTGGTCTGTTTCGCTTAAAGGTACAAACTCAGTTTTCTTCGTACCTTCAGAATTGGATTCTGTCAATAAATATTTGGACGATGTTGATTGCGTCATGTTAGGTTTTGTTGACGACTCTTTGGTTTCACTCTCTGTCTGTTGTGTTGCCTCTTAAAAGGCTAACAAACGATTTATCAATCCAACAGTATTTCTTTCGATCTGTCCTGATTAAATTGTCGATCGATTAAAACTGAAACCCGACAGAACCATTCCTGTATTCGTGCTTGTCAGACAGACAATCACAATCCCCACCAATCACAATCGGCCTTTTGATGCTTTTTTAACTACTCTATTTCTTTTCCACCACTACAAGTTTTATTCATAAAGCCACAAGCGATTATTTTCTCGTTGATTTGGAAAACAAACCAAAAATGGCATGGAATACAGAGCCCGTTCTGCACTTTAATTCTTTTCAAATGTTATATATTTGATAGCAAATCTTTACTCGTTTTGCATGAGCTACTCGAACGGAGAGAATAGTTGAAACTATTTTCTACGTTTTGATGGTGCTTTTGTCGATGGACTGTAGGACGTTGTTGAACGTGCTGCTGAAGTCACTGCCGAGGACGTCTGCCTGACTGTTGTTACTAAAAAACACAATCACATGTCCAGATTAAATTTAAGCTGAACCAGCCACTGTTTAACTAAAAGCAAACTAATTAACCTAATTGTAGTAGACTTGACACGTGGGCTTTTTTATAGTCCATGTACTTTCTGTTCCACTCTACAATTAACGTATCTCGAAAAGTTGAACCTAAAGTTTTCAAGGTTGGCGCTTATAGTACGTGTTAATCTTTCCATCTTTAACCACCCATGTCTTTAGTGTTTTTCTACCTTAGTATACTAATATTATCAAGTTTCCTTCAATTTCAAGGTGATTTTGTACATGGTCAAAATAACTCAAATTGCCGTGACTATTCGCGCAGAATGTAAATGTAACAGAATGTAACACTTATTAAACTCCAACAAAGTTTGTTCCTCCAATTTATTGTCTGAAAGAGGTCGAGACTGCCACTTGAGTAAAAGAAAGAAACATTCTAATGCATCATGCTCTGTAATTACCAAACCAGTGGTTGATTCTTTTTATGCATTCTAATTGGCTCTCCAAACTCGGGATACGCACGTCAGAATCAAATTTGAAGCAGTATATGAAGTAGCTTTCCCTAGTAACACGAAGAAATTTAGAAAATTCAGCTTGGCAGCATTGGAAAGTACGGTTTTATATTTTTTAGCCTTGAAATTGTCGGCGAAACCAATATGGCACAAAACGAGCTCTTAATAATTGCAATGTACAAGAACTTCAACTGATAAAAACAATGAAATACATTTATAAAATGTCTTGCTGCGGGGATTTTAAATCAAGAATACTTAATTTACATCTCCTTTGGAAGAATAGACTTTCCGAAGAATTTCCGATATATTAAAATTCTAACTTGGCTCCGAGGCTTGGGGAATAAATTGGGCTCCGAGGCTTGGGGAATAAATTAAAACAAAAGAAATCACATCGAGGTTGAGGGATGAATAATTTATGTCTTTTGTTTTATTCTCCCAAGCCTCGGAGCTATGTTAGAATTTTAATATATCGGAAATGGTCTATTGTTTCCGTAGTAACATAACAAGTGTCTTAACAAGTTTTCGGAAACGTAAGAGTTTCTACAACAAAAAGTCGCTCAGACCGCAATTTCGGGTAGCAACTTCTGGTTTTCTGATTTTTTTCTTTCGGAGAGGGCACTTGTGACACAGACTGGGAAACCTGAGGAAACCCAACAGCAAAGATTACTTTTCTACATTAAGGTGATCTCCGTTTTCAAGTGCCATTGTCAGCTGGGATATTAAGACGGATTCCGCTCAAGGTTCGAGCAATAAGTACAAAAATTATTTACTAAAAATGTACTCATGGCAAGGTAACTTTTTTAACACTGTTGAACGCATCTCACTGTAATTCATTTCTCTAGGTGACCCCGCAATTAAATCTCCAAGCATTCTCGAGAAAATTAATGCAAAACCCTGTAAGAATGCTTAATGCGAGTGTAATTCTGTTTTCAACTAATGCGAAATGTCCGTTTTAACTGAACTATAGATAACTTGAAGTTCATTTTTCCCTCGCGGGGTCAGCTTAAAAACTTAAATCTCAATAAGACCTTCTTACCTTTATCCAAGATATTACCATGCTAAGAGGGTTTTTTGGTAACTTAATTTTTCCATTATTGCTCGAAAGTTGTGCGGAAATCGTCTTAAACGATGCGTTATTATAAACTTGACTATACAGCAATCTGTATCTGAATTTGATGTGTATTGATTTTTCTATTTGAAAAAAACTCTCAGTAATTTAAATGAAACAGAATAACTTGTGTAACAAACCCTCTTGGCCAGTGCTGTCATCGGAGCTCTCGCAAATGTAGGCCTTCTGGTGGGCACAATTCAAGTCGTTATACTTTCCAATGTTTCCCGCGTAGTCCTTATACATGACCGCACAATTTCCATCACCACTGGCTTCGCCTCTAGCCCAGGGAAACTTCCCTTTGCCTTTGATGGCGTCTACTTTACTGTTATCGCTTATCCATCTCCATTCTTCAGACTTGCTATCTTTCTTCAGGCCGATGAAATATTCACCAGTTGTCATACTTTGGGTCGTGTTTTTCAAGAATTCCCATTCCTTTTTACTTTCAATAGAAACTAGTTTACTTCCCGTCTTTTTGCAATGTTGGTTGCTTTCTTCCCAATTACGAGAACCAGGGTTGCCATGAAATGTGTAAATCGAATTACCAAATACGAAGTGCTGTTTTCCTTTTAGTCCATCAGCTAGGGAGGTTGTATGGCTCACTTACGGGGAACAAACGAAACTTGTATAATCTTAATCTTTGACTACAAAGTAAAATAAAAATGCATGATAGCAAGGATAGAACGGTAGCTTTCGTGTTGTAATTCGAATTTTTAATTTTCTCATATATTTGTTTGTAGCCGCCATCTTGGATTTCATAATAAAGAACTTTAGAGACCTGTTTTCAATCTTAAATGCTCAAAAATGTATGGTGGGAAGATTATTTGAGATATTCCATTTCTGAGACAGTATTAAATCATTTCTACTGTTATATAAGTGTAATAATGTCTCAAAAGAATCACATGGCCCGCCATTTTGTTTCCTATCAGCCTTCATGTGTATTCAAACGTCATCTCAATCTGAATCAAACAAGGACCACCTTCCACCTTCGGCCATGTAGAATTAAACTTATTATATATTGATTAAAATAAACTAAAACTAATTTCTTTACAATCCTAGAAAAGTTTTCTTAAAGTTTTTGCTTACGTATTTTTTTAACAAACATTCATGATCATTCATGACCACAGATCAGAGAATATTACTGGGTGGGTCCACATTTCAGTCTGGTACTCTTCTAAACACAGAGTCGCCACGATTGTTAAATGTCCTGCTCTGCTGCCACTTGTAGGATCTGTAATATACAAATACATTTATGTCACGAATGACGTTGTCTTTTCGAACTTGGGGTTTGAAATATAAGAAAACGTTTATCTGCAGAAGTTGCAAAAACTGTCATACGTATAAGACAGAACAACACTTACCCGCATCAGTCTTCCAAGTCACTGTCACTATCTCCACTCTCATACGCAACAAGTTCATCATCAGTTGCCATGTTGTCACACTGAACACTGCACATGTCAGTGCATTTCAATCCAGCTTTCATGCAGCAGCATTTTTCGATTGTGCATACTCTCTTGCACGTACAGGAGAGTAGTTCTAGAACCTCTTCTGGAGCTGGTTTAGATCCAAGCCATACAAATTCTACCGCTTTAGTTGTATTGTCTACTACCCAGCCGTGCCCATGAGGGGAAGGGATTTCCGGGCGAGGATCAATGGCTCTTCTCCAGATGGATGCTTGGTAATTTGACCTTGTTATGTGTAGTTGTAGGGATGACTGGCATGGCGGTAATGCTTCTGGCTCGACCTTCCCTCCTCTAGCACAATGAATCTCGTAACGCAGCAAATCTGCACTCTTTGACTTCTTCTTCCCGTACATCTCACACACAAGTGCTTCCGTGTCTCTGAAAGTCTCCTCAGCTACTTCCCACTCTTCACCGATACTCGCCATAGCTCGCACGTACCGTTCGTTGCGTTGAAGAAGTTGTATGGCTTTCCATTTCCCTTTTCCAGAGAATGCAGAGACCGTGTCGCAGCCTGTTATCGCGTGCACACCAATCAGGGCTTTCATGAAACAGTTCTTGTCGATACTTGGGTCGAGTTGCCTCTCCAAGCTGTTTTCAACCAAAGAAAGCTCTATAATTCTGGTATTTGCACCACGTCCCTTCTTCATAAAGCACTTCCCAAGGGTTTGACTGTGAGCGAGCAGTAGAACGAAGACATCAGTGTCATCAGAGTGGACGACGCACGTACCTCCCGCGTGCTGAGCATGGAGAACCATACGCGTATCAGCCTCTTCATGATTACATTGAAGCTCAGGAACAAGTTGACATGTGGCTGTGTCTAGACGCCAGCACTGATCCTCGGTTGTCACGTACATGATCCGGTTGCCGAGTCTGCCTCTAAATTCTTCAGTCTTCCACTGTGACACAATGAATTTGACTATCTCAGGCTTGTTCGCGGTTACACTGAGCAGCTTGTTCCATGATTTCACTGTGTACGCCGGGAGTATGTTCTTGTACTGTATGCCATCGGACGTTGTCACCCTCTTTAATCTTTCAATATTTTTGATGGATATCTCGCGATACACATCAAACACTACATCTACGCGCCTGCTGCCGGTGCTGGTTACTAACTCGAAGACTCTTTCAGAGACCAAGTGAAACGTAGCTCCAGAGGGGATCTTTAACTTCTGCAAGACGGCCAACCCATCGAAAATGCTTGTTGCGTCCTCTGGGTACTTCTCGGTGACTGTGATACCACGCTCTAGCTGTTGGGAGAGTTTGGCTTTGCTTGTCTTTCGTGGGAGGCCATAAGGATCAGCAAGAGACCAAGGGAGGGGCCCAAGTGGATAGCTGAAAACAACTTTCATGTCAATCTGACGAAACTGTCCAAGAAGTGCCATCCGCGCAAATATATCACGATCCATACGGAGGGGCAGTACCAGATCCTTATTACGAACCTTGCGCACAGCCTTCAGATCCTTGAACGACTTCAACTTCACTTTCTTCATTTGATCGAAGTAATCTAAGGTGGGGTTAGATGAGCAACGGTTCACTACAAAGTCATTCGCTGCCTGATTGCCTTTGGTCTTGGCTTGCAGTAAATCATCACATACTTCTGCTGTCGCTTCGATACCCGTAGATCAGGCTTGTAAATGCCGCGTCTTGTTTCCATGGATTGCTGAAGACATCCTCTAGTAGATCCACAAGCTTTCCTACAGCTTTGATGTCTTCTTTAATACGTGCTGGCGCCAACTCCTTGTGAATGTAGGCTTGGGGTGATGTAACTAACAAATGTTCGCGAAGAAGCTTCCTGTACACACCACGTCTAGTGTCATTGAGTACCCATCGCTGAGTTGCGGCAAAATTAGCACTGAACCCGATATACCCTCCTCCTGTCTTGCAATCGCGATTAATGGTGTTCTCAATGGTCTTGTCAGCTTCGTTTCGTCCGAAAGGATTACGGTCCCCCATCTGAACGGAAAATTGGCCTTTGATAAATGCTGTGTAAACCTCTGGCTTTTTGACAGGTAGTTGACGCATGTCGTCTAGGAATGGGATGAGATAGCGCGCGTAGTTTTGGTGATCGTACGCAAATGCCCATGGTATAACCTCTTCAATACACGACAGATACAACTCCCAGCTACCTGTGCGGGACGCATAAATTAGGTTCAGCAAAAGCTCCGACAGTTCCAAGTACGAGAGCCAGAATCTTGCTAAGTTTGAGCCTTTTTCCTGAATTTCCTGAACAAAAAAATGAAACTGTTCTCCAAATTCTCGGAACTCGCGGCTGTTCAACACTTGATCAAAGTCATCTTGGTTCAGATTTAGTTTCAGCTGTTCCAAGTTCAATGCCGGCAATGACTGGACTGTAGCCTCAAACTCTCTTAAGAGCAGTCTCATGAGGGCTTCATACACACATTTATGAAGTCGCACAGCTCGATTGTACTGTTTCCCTTTCATAGCTTTATCCACTGAACCTTCTGCCACAACATCGCTCTGAACAGCTAGCTCTCTAAGCCCCGCATCTCCAAATCGGTCTCCAATGACCCCCAAGAGCATTAACAACAAATGAAAACCGCCAATCATTATGACCAGGCCAGCGAACAGATCTTTGTGTTTCCAGTAAACCTCCATAGCCTTGGCATAAAAAGCCTGATCAAAAACACAGACTACAGCATTTAACTTCAACCGATCTTTTATTTCGCACCCTCTAGACAGCACTTCGTACGCGGTCTTCAGGTCAGTGGCAGGGGAGTCTATAGTATCCAGGTAACCAATTGTGCTCTCCACAACTACAACACGATCGCGAACTTTCATGTTAAAGCCAGTCCACCCAGGCACAAGTAATAATGGGTGAGTTTCGAGCTTCCTGACCTCGAGCCATACGAGAAAGCGCAATGCCAGCTCCTTCACTTCGTCAGCATATGATGAACTCACTCCAACATTTTGAACTTGGGCCAGTTCACCAGGCCCCACCCGTTTTCCACCATAGTACTCGGGGATTTCTCTAGTAACCACTGTTGCTGGTAGGGATCTTCTACATTTCTTCGCTACTGGTGGTTCGTAGTCTTGGTCATCTGACTCGTCATCGCTCTGTCTTGCACTTTTTTCTGTAACGAGGATTGAATTCACGCGATGGGATGTTCCAGATCCACTCAAAGTACACTCTAGATTATCAATGTTATCTGCCACCATCAGGGCGACAGTGCTCCTGGACTCTTCCTGTGTTACACTGACCGGAATGACGACTCGGTTGCCTTGTTGCTCGTTGATAACGTTTAATGCGTACTCGGTCTCAATCTCTTCTACTAGGTCATAACTGATACCATGGCCATACTTATTGATAAGTCTCAAAATTTCAGTGTTATTACACAGGGCCTTTACAACAGAAGGAAATAACACACCCCCATTTGTTACAGAATAAACAATATCTTGTGCAAACGATTCTTTCAGCCTCACTGTTCTTTCTGTGTGACTGCTGTCATTCTCAAGTGATTTCCCAGAAATAAGCACAGTCAGAAAGACATCAAGTAGGTGTGGAATGTAGTCATCAGTTCTGTCTGGTTTCAAATCATCATCTTTAGGCGGCCAAGACATTTGAGGGTCAAGATCTTTTATTTCCTTGTTGAGTAATCGTGCAGTTTTTATCACATTCTTTTCATCGTCACTTTCTGTACCTTTGAGTGACTCTAGCTCCGTTTTAAACTCAAAGAAATCCAGGACGGCTTTGTCTATCGTTAATGTGTTTGGATACATTAACACCTTGTTGTACTGGTACGTTAAAAAGTTAATTTCTGGAAACAGGTTTGACAGCTTTCGCATAAGGTTCTTTTTGTCAGATTCTGTTACAGTTATTCCCAGCTCACTAGCTTTGTTTAGGAACAGTTCTTTCGCAACTCTATATTCGATTACTTTAGGAGAGGCGATCAAATCTTCACACAAAGAGTAAACAGCTTCGTAAACGGGCTGTAATGGACACTCTTTTTCATTTGACCTTTGACCTTCATTTGAACTGGAATAAATTATTCTTACAAAACTCTTGTAGCAGGAAGCATGGTATTTTGCTTCGCTAGAAATGAGATCTTTTGCACATATTCCAATCACTTCCCGAGCTATTTCACTCATAGCAGTGTTTTGCTGTACATGAAGAGAAGCACATTTTCTTACCGTTTCATCAGCACGAAATTCTTGCACACTGTGTAAACTCTCTCTGGTCCTCGTGTTTGGCTTGTACTTTGACTTTTTGCAAAACAAACATTGATCCGGCAGAATAGAAGAGCTTGAGTGACTTCCATAATCTCTAGAGCTTCTCCTAGGCGCACATGCAGTAGCTGCTTCTTCATTTCCAGATGGTTTATTTGTGACTTCTAAATCCCTTTTGTTGGTGAACTCGGCCCGGCAATTGCGATGATATTTTATTGCATTTTCGGGAAATTCGCTTTCGGTCGAAGCCTCCAAAATTGGTTTGTGATTTCGAATCACGGCAGCACGATGTAAGGTTGTCCAAGAAGAAAGATCTCTACATTGAGCTAATTTGGAATCGGGCAAACCGCAGATAATACACGTGTCTGCCATTAAAAGCACTTTCGCATCGCTGCGAAAACCCATTGAATGTTTTGCGCGCGCTGGCGCCAAAATCCATTGAACATTTTGCACTGGCGCTGAATACATTATAAATTAAATGTTAAAAATCTTTAAAAGATGTGAACTGGCGCTAACACTAAATTATTTATTTTATTTATCAACAATTACAACACACACTAGGACTAAAATCCATTGAATGTTATTGAGAAAGTGGTGCTACGGTAGGAAGCAGGCGATCAGCTTTCAAGTGAACTTTATTCAACAAAATACACTTGCAATTTGTACATGTTATTTGACGTCACTGTTCTAATTACGGCACTAAAAAAGCAGAAATCATATTCTGAGTTCCAAAACGCTCTAAATTTCGTTTGAAGAGCAATTTGCTCCCGTTGAAAGAATACAAGAAACATTGCTGCCGTCTTTGAAAAATCCAAGATGGCGGCCATAAGGACGAAATGAGGGGCAACTTAAAATTCGATTTACAGAGTGAAAGCTACCGTTCTACCCTTGCTATCATGCATTTTTATGATGCTTAATAGTCAGTGTTAAAGATAAGACATGTTTTATCTGTTCCCCACGAGTGAGCCATAAACCCATTTTTTTTAGTCTCAGCTGATGGACTATTTACCTAATTGAATGAAATCAGAAATGGAATTACCTAACCATATTTTGGCTACTCTCTTACTTTTCTCGATACATTAACGCTGACATCAGTTGCAACCGTAACGTGTAGTTACTTTTCCCTCTTTCAGAGATTTTAACATCGTTTTATTAAGTTTTTTTAAAATACCTTTAGTTATTTCTGGTGGTTTTTTGACGACGGTGGATCCCAAATGGCATGTGCTTGGATATCGTGTTATTGATGTCATAGGAACTACTTTTTGACGAGCCTGCATACCCTGTAAGCTTCATTATGAAGCTTTCATATTGTTGAAGTTACGAGAGGTAGGGAGACGCGGGAATTCGAAAAGTGTAGAAATAAGAGGAAAAAGCCCCGGTCTGTATAGGGGTTAAGCCGGGGTCGAGAAATTGAAAGTATCCCCCTATTTGAATGGTTTTTGGCTATTGGAAAGTATTAGAAAATATTTCTTGTCACTGTTTCTGAGTCATTTTATTTTGGTCCAATTGTTTCGCTTTCAAACATATCTGCTATCACCTACAGAATTGTAGACATAACATTGCCACCGAAGTCACATTGAGCTCCCCAAGAAAAGTGAAATACATAATTTAATAAATTAAGCTGTGTTCACACTAGGCCGAAACACGATTAGTCTGATCACGAATGAAACATGTTTCCTTATGACAAGTGTTCGTATAAGACAATGCATTGCGCGAATCGTATTTGAAACATGATTATTCTGAGCATGATTGAATCAACCTCGCGAGGTAGTTTCAATATAATTATGATCAGACCAAACACGTTCAAAATGGCGGATAGATGCGGAGAGAAGGCGAGTGCCCACAAGATTGAACCAAAATTGGGGCTATTATGAGGTCAAATGGCTTGTTGAAATATGGGCCGATTAAGAAATACAACGACAATTATCGGCGATGGGTAGAAAGCAGAATATTTGGGAGAACAACGGCCACATGTAGAAGCGAAGAGCACCGCAATTCACAACCGCGCATGAAACGTGTTTGAAACCGACCTCTGTGATGAACAAAACAATAACAAACATGTTTCGGCGAAACAAACTTCCAAAAAACATGCCTACTTGAATTATTTTTCGGCTTTTATGTGAGCACAGCTTAAGCACAAAATATTGACTCACCAGCATTTCCTTTTTTTGGTAAACTTAAAAGCAGGGCAAGAACAACTATCGTGAACGTAATTGGTATTTTTCTCTCCATCCCCCAAAAAAGTTTGTGGCGGGTGCGATTAATCGAACGCAAAATAAGGAAAGAATCGTGTCAGGTTCAACTTAAAGGTAGCGCTTCAGCCACTCAGGAAGCTGTTTACCAACATTAGCGCCAAAAGGCAACTGCTACTGCAAAACCGAAACGCTTAAAAATATGTGCAGCATAAAAACAAAACAAAGGGAAAACGCTACACAAAAATTGGCGTGCGCCAAAGAGGATGACCTCAAAATGGCTATCATTCAAAATAATTTAAGAAGATGTTATCTTGAAGAATCGTAATTGAACAAGCCATTTAAGATTTAACTATTTATAGCAGGGGAAAAGAAATAAAAAAACTCGCACGATATCAGCAGTGTGGCATCGCAGAGATACACGTGAAGTCAAATCAACAAGAGAAACATAATATACACGTAATATCTCAAATAACTTGACCCAAAGTTTTGCGGCTATCCTCTATGTTGTTGTTTTATGTTCAGCTAAGCCAATGAAGCTGGCGAGGTAGCTTTTAAAAGGAAGGGCATTGTGTAGTCCGTAAGTCATTCTTATAATTCAAAATGAATTTTAATTTTTAGCGATAAAATGAAACGGGATGTGCTTCACAGTTGTGAGCCATCTGATCTGCCCTTAAAAAAAATTATATACTGCGAAAGAAAAATGAATAACAGCTGAAAACGTAGTTTAAACTTATTAGTAAGGACGAGAGACTTAAGCCCAATTTATATGGTCTCGAGACAGCCCTCCCCTAAAATAGAGCGTCTGCGACGCAGGCCGGCTACTTAAAAGACGACGATAAAAACGAACAAGGAACACACAAAGAGAATTATAATTTGAGGGTAACAGGATTTTGACATGGGTGTTGCAGGAAGACAGACCTCCGCTAGAAAAAAAGGCTTCTGCTCGTCTAAAAATAATTTTCGTGGACATGACATATTCCAAGGGCTGTACCATGAGCCTCCCTCTCTGTCCCCTCATTTTCTCTTGCGATGTCTAAACATCATCCCCTTCATCATTAAGCGGATATTTGAAACAAATAACTGCACGCCACTCTTAAAGGCTTAATTAACTGTAAACTCAAGTTTAAGAGAAATATTTCTTACCTACAATCGAGGTTATGACGAAAATACTTAGAATAGAGTTTCTAACTGAGCGGTACTCTATACGATTTTTTTTTCTGCAACTCTTGTGAATCCTGGATTTCTATGCTAAGAACGCAAAATTCACAGGAACATACTTGAAAGGTTGCTATTAGCGTCATGAAAGCGTGAAAGGAAAGTGTGCCCAGGCCTAAGGAAGAAAGTTTTGATCAAGAAGCGGTGTGCAGAAGTATCATTCTGCAAATTATTTCAAATCTCCATATTGGCTCATTTCCTTAACCTATTACGTTACTATTAAGACTGGAACATTTTTATAATTCACTGCTTATGTAAACCCAAAGTACACGTTAAATATCTCGAAAGAAAACGAAAAATTCCACACCAGGATTCGAGCCGACGACCTTCAGATTACCGCATCTAAAATTCTTGCGCCAAGACTGAAATCTTACCACTTCGCCAACCTGCAACTGATTAACTATTCAAGACCTCACAATCAACCGCTAAGTTGTTTACAACCGCTGCAGGTTGAGATAATTTGGAGAGCGAGCTTTGACAAGTGATTTTTTGATGGAAATCACTCAATCATGGATATTATAGGTAATGGATCGTTTTTTATTATTGTTTGTTTGTTTTTCTTTTTCATTCACGGCAAGAAAACCCTTGTTCACCGTCAATTTTACCAAACGGTGAATGCCATTAAAATCCTGTATTAACCACCCGTTTTCTGATATCGGAAAACGTTCTGTTAATTTGGTGTTTTCCATGTGTGAACGCCAGGAAAATATGAGGCTAATTCATTGTTTTCCTGCTCTCGACAAACGCCGGCGAACACCTTGTTTTCCATTGCGTTTTCTTTCGTTTTCCCGAGCAGATTAATGCCGTGTTGGTCGGAGGTTTTCCAAGTCTAAATGCTGACGGTTAACCCCCGGTAAACCTGAAGTTCACTAGCAGTTTTCCTGTTTTAGAAAAGGTGTATTGAAGACCTTGTTTTCATACGCGTTCACCGTAGTTTTGCCGGGCGGGTAAATGCACTGTTTGTCGTGGATTATTCTGTTGTGCACGTTGACGGTAAACACCAGGAAAAATACACGTTCACTAGCAATTTTCCTGCATTAGAAAAGTTCTACTGAACAAGATCGTTTTCCTACGCGTTTTCCGTAGCTTTCCCTAGGAGGTAAATGCAGAATTTGTCGGAAGGTTTTCCGGTCCACATGTTGATGGTTAAACTGGAAAACTTGACGTTGACTAGCAATTTTTTCGCATAAGAAAAGTGCTATTAAACACCTTGTTTTCCGACGGATAAATGCAGTGTTTGTCGGAGGCTTTTGGGTCTAAATACGGACGGTTAACACAGGGTTAACTTGTTCATCAGCAATTTTCCCGAGTATATTGGTGACGGAAATGCAGTATATAAATCGGAGGTTTTACAGATCTTAAGGTTTATGGTTATCATGGGGAAAACACAACGAAAAAAGTTCAAACGAACTCCTCGTTTTCCTTCGCATTTTCTGTATTTTTCTTCAGTAGGTGAACTGAAGCGTTTTCCCAACGTTATTTCGCTGAAAGTATTTTTGCAATTTCTGACTGAATCCATCGCCGGTTTGTGCGAGGTTTTCTTGCTATATTTGCTAACAGAGTGGGGCATTGAGCGGGTTCTGAACACCGCAATACTGCAGACAAATTCGGCAAATATCACAATACCGCAAAAGAAATCGCTAAATACCGCAATACTTAAATACCGAGTGGAAACGCGATGCCATACTGAAACCAGTACTTTGTATGTTAAAGTATAGAACAAATTAAGATTGTCAGAATAAGTCATGGCCTGGATATGTCATGTGCGGCGTATCAAGGGAAGCCAGGACTCTGATATTTAACGGCACGCGGTTTTAGTTTAATCAGTCAATTAATTCACGGAGCACATTTCTCTTCAAGTACTCGAAAACTAAAATTTTCGGAGGTGGGTTTAGTTTGTTCGTTTAAGAATGTTCAAATTAACAAGGCGCGAAGATCTATACTGAACTTATATCATTTTGTTAATGCCATCGAGTGTATTCTGTTTAGAACCTTGCTTGGAGGCATAAGTCTTAAAATTTATACCAATCTTCACCATAGCTCTTTTGACTCACGTTATGCATAGTTCTATTTCCTACAGGTGTTTACACTTAAGCGCATCTTAACTCTCCTGTAAGCATCCCGTAATATAAATGTATCAATAACGCATCTTTCACGATGCTTTAGGGGTCGCGTAAAGGCATCGATGATGCACCCTTACGTTTCTTCAATCCTGACTGTAATTGTGAGAAAAAAATACATACAAACTGAACGAAAACAACAGTAGCAATTACAAAACGCTAAAATACCAGTCTGGCTACCGAATGTGAAGCCCTTGTTTATGTAAAGTGCGAAAAAAAAACCGCTGTGGGCCATTCCTAACACCTCACCGACCTACGTGGTGGCGCGACTCACCAATTTCGCAAAGCTTGAGAGTGGAATGCCCTAAGATCAGTTGCATGGGAGGACTTGCACCGGGACACCAAACCCATTTAACGCTGCCGCGCATTTGATGCAAACCTTGGAACCCTCATAGGAAGCCTCTGGCCAATCTTTAGCTTGAAATACTTGCGTGTTGCAAAATCTATTTATCTGGACAGACTAGTGGTTTTCCATCATTGTGGTTACCGCTGTGAGTCCGAAAGCATCAGCGCATGCGTAGTTATATGGAGTACCTTCAACGAAATTTACGAACCAATATTTCTTGCAGTCGGGTTGTCAGTGAAATTTCTAGACCCTAAGCAAATAAATTTGTTAAATGGAAAATTTCGTATACAAGAGAATTCGTTTCACTTAATTTTGCCACGATCCGCAATGAAGACTTTGCTTAGGGGCGCTGAGCTCGCTATCAGAAAATTGCAAGACCATTTGCTTTTCTCGGCTGTCGTTTCTTCAGGCGTTCATCGCAAGCGGCAGAAAAATGAAATTATCTCTTGAATACCTTATCGCGGCGCCATAGAATCCTGGAGGACACAAAGCACGTCACCTCGTTCCAGTTTTCTGCGAGTTTATGGACCTCGATCGACTCCGTCTCGGTCCATAAACACGTGAAAAAAGAACTTGGCCAATATCCAGCCATCTTGACCAAACAAGCTTGGTCAATAACCCATATGTATAAGCAGGATGCTTCTGGTATAAGCTATTGATCAGTGTCAGCGGCTTTGCCAGGGAAAGACCAAATATGCACCCATACATGACGTACCTGACCAAAATTCTTTGATTTTGCCCATTTACCGCCACATTTGAAAGGTGCGAAGATCCGTAGCAGACGGTTTACCGTTTTGAATTCGTTGTCGCGATCGGCTAGGAGTTACCTTAGTTTTTGAGGCAAGGGTTCTTAATTGGGTGATTCAACAAAAGGTAAGAAATGGAATTTGAAGAAACTTAAGACGAAGGAAACTCCATTTAGCGAAGACTGCGTGCGGCAATCGATCGAGCGAGTCGCCTTGACTTTCATTTGGAAGGAATTCACCGAGGCACTAAATACGACCTTGTGCCACAAAGAACGATTTCGTCACCAGGAGATGGATAGCCTTCTTCTTTGGTCTATGCAGCACGCCACTATGACTTTCAGCAACCTGCACAAGCACTCGCATCATTTGTTTTGCGAGAAAGCGACATGTTTGGAGTTCTAAACCCTAAACGACTCGCCATTTTGATCGGTTTGGGGCCCGCTCCCGCATGAGTAATTTCTAGGAACGAAGGAACGAAGGAACGAAGGAACGAAGGAACGAAGGAACGAAGGAACGAAGGAACGAAGGAACGAAGGAACGAAGGAACGAAGGAACGAAGGAACGAAGGAACGAAGGAACGAAGGAACGAAGGAACGAAGGAACGAAGGAACGAAGGAACGAAGGAACGAAGGAACGAAGGAACGAAGGAACGAAGGAACGAAGGAACGAAGGAACGAAGGAACGAAGGAACGAAGGAACGAAGGAACGAAGGAACGAAGAAACGAAGGAACGAAGGAACGAAGGAACGAAGGAACGACGGAACGAAGGAACGAGGGAACGAAGGAACGAAGGAACGAAGGAACGAAGGAACGAAGGAACGAAGGAACGAAGGAACGAAGGAACGAAGGAACGAAGGAACGAAGGAACGAAGGAACGAAGGAACGAAGGAACGAAGGAACGAAGGAACGAAGGAACGAAGGAACGAAGGAACGAAGGAACGAAGGAACGAAGGAACGAAGGAACGAAGGAACGAAGGAACGAAGGAACGAGGGAACGAGGGAACGAGGGAACGAGGGAACGAGGGAACGAGGGAACGAAGGAACGAAGGAACGAAGGAACGAAGGAACGAAGGAACGAAGGAACGAAGGAACGAAGGAACGAAGGAACGAAGGAACGAAGGAACGAAGGAACGAAGGAACGAAGGAACGAAGGAACGAAGGAACGAAGGAACGAAGGAACGAAGGAACGAAGGAACGAAGGAACGAAGGAACGAAGGAACGAAGGAACGAAGGAACGAAGGAACGAAGGAACGAAGGAACGAAGGAACGAAGGAACGAAGGAACGAAGGAACGAAGGAACGAAGGAACGAAGGAACGAAGGAACGAAGGAACGAAGGAACGAAGGAACGAAGGAACGAAGGAACGAAGGAACGAAGGAACGAGGGAACGAGGGAACGAGGGAACGAGGGAACGAGGGAACGAGGGAACGAGGGAACGAAGGAACGAAGGAACGAAGGAACGAAGGAACGAAGGAACGAAGGAACGAAGGAACGAAGGAACGAAGGAACGAAGGAACGAAGGAACGAAGGAACGAAGGAACGAAGGAACGAAGGAACGAAGGAACGAAGGAACGAAGGAACGAAGGAACGAAGGAACGAAGGAACGAAGGAACGAAGGAACGAAGGAACGAAGGAACGAAGGAACGAAGGAACGAAGGGACGAAGGAACGAAGGGACGAAGGGACGAAGGGACGAAGGGACGAAGGGACGAAGGGACGAAGGAATGAAGGAACGAAGGAACGAAGGAACGAAGGAAAGAAGGAACGCAGGAACGAAGGAACGAAAGACCGAAGGAACGAAGGAACGAAGGAACTATGTCTGTTGTATTGCCTCTTAAGAGATTAACAAACGATTTATCAATCCAAGACTATTGCTTTTGACCTGTCCTGATTAAATTGTTGATCTATTAATACTGAATCTCCGATAGAACAATTCCTGTAATTGTGCTTGTCAGACAGACAATCACAATCCCTACTAATCACAATCGGTCTTTTGATGCCTTTTTAACTACTCCATTTCCTTTCCACCCCTACCAGTTTTATTCATGAATTCACAAGCGATTATTTTCTCGTTTATTTGAAAAACAAACGAAAAACGACAAGGAATACAGAGCCCGTTCTACATTTGAAGGCAAATCTTTCCTCGTTTTGCATAAGTTACACGAACGAAGAGAATAGTTGAAACTATTTTCTACCTTTTGATGGTGCTCCTGTCGATGGACTGTAGAACGGTTTTAAACGTGCTGCTGAAGTCACTGCCGAGGACGTCTGCCTGACTGTTGTTACTAAAAAACACAATGTCCACATTAAATTTCTGGTCCAATATGAGGCAGCCTCGTTTAACAAAGCAAACTACTTAACCTAATTGTAGTAGACTTGACACGTGGGGATGTACTTTCTATTCGACTCTATAATTAGGGAGCTTTAGATTCGAGTACGAGAACGAGTGCAAGTGAACGAGTTTACTAGCATGCTCACATTGCGCATGCGTGGCTCTCCGTGACATTGTCACGGGAGCGGGAAACTCGTTGTCGGCAGCTCGTCGACAACGAGATTTTGACCAGAAGTCGTCCTCCAGAGAACGAGTTTCGAAAGGTGAGTATTTAGTATTTTAAACTTATGCTAGTCAGTCAGTCAAAATAAACTTAGTGCCGTATAAAGAGGTTTTATCGAATTGAATGTTATTAAAAACCCTGATTCCATTTGTTTTTGGTACTTTTTGGTTGGCCTATTTCCACGAAATTCTGAGGTCTTTACATGTAAACAACAAATCGCCAATCGAATAAATTTAAATTGAAAAATGAAGACCTTATAAAAGCAGTTTGACCCATGCATGAGGAAAATAAACAGTGAGTTATTTTGATATGGTTGACACTTTGCTGACTTTCTTCGTCGCGATGGCGAAACGAGAACTTTTTATTTGGAAAAGGAAACACGAAGCTATGCTTCTCAGAAAAGTACTGGTTAAAGAGCCCTACAAGTACCGACCAGGTTTAAAAGAGAGAGGTATATCTTGGACGAAAAACGCCGAACATTTGTAAGAGAGTGGAATAAAAGTTACTCAAAGATCAGCAATAAGTGATACGTTATAAGTTATACCAAGACTTCAAGAAAAGAGAAAAGGAAGCTAGTAGGGCTAGTGCTGTGGACGTTGAATACGACGAGATATACCAGGCCCTGACCAATATCCATGATCAGATTGTGGATTGGCAGCAGCAGCAGCAGGGTAAAGAGGAAAGTGAAAAAGCAACAGCCGAAGAGATGAGGAAAAGGGCAACAGAGAAGTTAAGTGAAACAAAACGAAGAACCAGCACGGACGATGAAGAAAACTCTGATGGTACGACACCCAAAAAGAGAAAAAGCTACACTAGTGTCACGGACCTCTTGGAAGGAAACATTGGAAGAAAAGCCTCTGAACAAGCTGAACAACAGCTCAACAAACAACGAGAGCTTGAGTTGCGTTCCGTGGAATTGTGTCAACAACAGCAATTCCAAGCAATGTTGCTTCAGCAACAGCAACAATTCCAGCAGCAATACACTTGCTGAAATAGTCAAAAAGGTCAATTGAACTTTGGAACTAATCCACGGCGAGCGAGGTTTTGAAACTACAATTCTTATTTTAACAAATTTTAAGAACTTGGTGTTTGTACTTTGATGAAAAAACTTAAAAACTGAAAAATTTATTAGCTTGCAAATAAAAAAAAAATATTTCACTTTTAATCAATTCAGTAAGTGTACTTAACATAACCATGATTATAGTTTTCAAAATATAATTTTCAATTTGTTATTTGACAGCCTTTAATGAAGATAGTGTTTGCATTGTGATGAAACCTTGAACACTGAAACATTTTAATAGCTTCTTATTAATTTTTGCCATACCATTAAATTTATTAAATGAAAATTAAGGAAGAGTTTGTATTGTAATATGTTTTAATATTTTTTTTTACATCTTTTTACAAATCTATATGTAGTTGTATCATGTAAGTGTACTACATTATTATTACAAAATCAGTTCAGCCGTTTTAAAATTAAAAATTATACATAGTTTCAAATTTTATTTTCTCAAGTAAATTTGCATAGATTTGAAAACTCTCCAGTATGGAGAGAATGATTTATCATGGGTCATCCACATCCCATTGTCACCAATTACTTCATCCTTTCATAGCTAACTATACAATAGAAATTTACATGCAGGTGAACTTGAAATTGTTTATCTCCTCGGCGTCACTTTGCCAAATTGCCTTACTTAAATGTAGCCATAGCTAGTACTAACTATGATGTAGCTAATCAAGAGCTTTAAACCTGAAAATAATCATCTAATGTGGGAGGCTGAACATCAAAATAGGTGCTTGTACTTGATCCATATAAGCAGGTACGCGCATTCCTAACCAGAGCACACACTGAATACATTACACCTACTGGACTAAGTCCAATCATTAAGTTCTTCTTAAAATCTAGAAAAGCGAAGTATGTTACTATGTCGCTAAACACCCACTCCACAGCTTCCCTGACTTTACTCATAGAGGAGTTAAATTCTTCTTGGTCAACCGTTAATTGACCGTCCCTGAAGATGAATTCTCAGTGGATAGGCTAGGTCGCCATGTATACACAGTGGTTGTCCACTGGTGTCAAATGAATGCTGCTGAGGGTTATGAAGAAAGCCAGACATTCTTAACATACCAGAATCATGCCTTTTACCCTCTGAAAGGAAAATGTATAGAGTAAACATACTTGGATTTATATAGCAGCTAGTGTTATACCACTCTTGTAGCTGCAGGTAAGTGTTGAGTTACAGACTGATTTCATTTTCCGAGTTAATTGGCTAATAGCCCTTTTGATTAAGTAGGGGCTGGGTCATAGATTTTTGTGTAAGGATTCAAGGTAGGCTACATTTAATGAAGCTCTTACCAAGGGGTTGACGACCAAAAATGTTTCCTGATAGATTTGATTTTTCCAGCCCACTCCTGTAGGTGTAGATACCGTAAATCCTCGAATCAATTAGCGCCCAGGGAGCTTATTTCAAATTTAGGGAAAGATGGGGTTTTGGGTTCGGGGGGGGGGGGGGGGGCACTTATTTAAATGGTGGCCTGACATGGCCATTTTTTTTAAATACATCATCTGCGTGTAAACAACAACGTAAGCTGTTTATCGACATAGAAAGCTGATCCTAAAGTTTAAATCAGGGCACCGTTAGTACTTAATGTGTTCACAAACTGAAACAATGTACAAATCTAATACTACACAACGAAAACTATGCATCCTTTGTTGTCTCAGTACTCGTCCACAAAATGGGGGGAGGGGGCGCTTATTCCAAGCGAGTGCTTATTCAAGGAGAGCATTAATTCGAGGATTTACGGAAGTGACACTTCAATTCAGTTTCAAATTTAGGGGCTTAAATAAGGGGATGCATTACAGTAGAACGATGCAAATAATCGCATAAACTTACCAACGGGTCCATACAAATTGGCTATTAAACCATTTGCCGCAACAACTGATTGAAACTTTAGGGCGTTACCCTTTTGTGCCCATTGTACATCACACGCTGGTTCTCTCCTGGGCGACAAATTGGGGGAACTGTCCCATCTACAAACTCCCAGCAATTCTCAAGAGCTGCTTCCTTTCTATGGACAGCAAGAGCAAAGTCCTCCACGTGTTGGCTACTCAGCCAGGGTTGATCGAGATCTCTGAGCAAGTATCCATGGTTTGTGTAAATAAAGATGATCACCTCGTTTAAGATTAAGCTCAGCTCGGGCACTGAACGACCAAAGCCGCAAGGAATCATATCCGAGAGACGACATGGGTAAGAAAAACGTTTCAATACAATCAACAGTTCTTCTGTTCCTGAACACACCGTGCCATTGGCGCAAGTAAACATTTCTGGAATTTTTAATGCCCGAAGAAGGAGAGGCAATTCTCTGATGCCAAACCTTAACTCTGTTTCAAACTCTTCAGAAGAAATGGCGTCAAAAACATCGTCAATCCTTTCATACTGATTGTAAGGATGTTGTCCTCTTGTCTTTGCAATTTCACAAATCGCCAGGAATTCTTCTTCGTCAATCTCTTCATCCCCAAGGAGGTAAACGGATGCTTTTACGATAGCTTTTTTGCTAAACATGGCGAGATTGCTACAACTCGAACTCGGATCGACACATTTGTTTAAAGTTACAATTTTCGTCAACGCGGCTACGAGTACGAGATACTAGTACCAGATCTCGCGCGGTCACAACTCTTACTTGTACTCGTTCTCGTACTCGAATCTAAAGCTCTCTATCAACGTGTCTTGAAAAGTTGAGCCTAAAGTTTTCAAGTTTGTCGTTTACAATACGTGGTTAATCTTTTCCATCCTTAACCATCCTTGGTAATTCTTGGTTTATTATTATTATGTCTTTAGTGTTTTTCTACCTTAGTAAACTACTATTTTCAAGTTTCCTTCAATTTCAAGGTTATTTTTTACATGGCCAAAATAACTCAAAATGCCGTGACTATTCGCGATTAGTATATACCACACAAGTGAATAGTACTTTTCGTGCGCGCTGATTGGCTAGCTCGGAGATGATTAGCCAAGTACTATTCACCTCCACTTCGGTGAATAATTTTTAACTATTTATTTTTAAGGTACTTGCTATGTTACTTTATTGTCTGAAAGAGGTCGAGACTACCACTTGAGTATTAGGAAAAAACATTCTAATGCATCACTGTCTAATTTTGTAATTACCAAACCGGTTGTTGATTCTTTTCATGCATTTTAATTGGCTCTCCAAACTTGGGATACGCACGCGAGAATCAAATTTGAAGCAGTATATGAAGCAGCGTTCCCTGTTAACACGAACAAAATTACAAAATTCAGCTTGGCAGCATCGAAAAGTTCGGTTTTATAGTCTTTTAGCCTTGAGGTTGTCGGCGAAACAAATATGGCACAAAACGACCTGTTTATAATTCCAATTTACAAGAACTTCAACTGATAAAAAACAATGAAATTTATAAAATGTCTTGGAGCGGGGATTTTAAATCAAGAAGACTTAATTTACATCTCCTTTGGAAGAATAGACCATTTCTGATACATTAAAATTCTAACTTGGCAATGCATTCTGGTAAAAAGTGATGAATTCGAGAATTCGTATCCCCTTCTATATATTCTTCTTAAGTCCTGATTATGTTGCTGCTCGCTCGCTACGCTCTCTGCGCAGCAACAACAAGTTCTCGGACATAAATTGTTTGGAGATCGGCAGGGGTGGCAAGGGTGAACAAACAAAAAACAACGTTCACAAACGTAACGGGACATTTTTTGACAAAATCCCTCCTGAATTAATAAGCCTTTGTTTGGCGCTAATGCTATTGTTTAAAGATCTCCTTTTAAGGCCATATTTGCGACAGCAAACAAAAAGCATTGTTTTTTTAATTTGATCAGCTTTTCTTGATACGAGCCAGTTGACTCCAATTTCCGATAATTACCCTGCCGCCGATCATCAGCGAGACTTTCCTGCCATTATTATACAGACAGAATAACTCCACCGCTGATCATGGGCGAGATTTTTGCGCCATTATTGTACAGACAGAATTACCTCGCCGATGAACATAGGCGAGTAAGCTGTTCTATGTAAGTGTTAACATGGCGTAATTTTTGCCGTTCTCTATATTGAAAGAATCGCATATTATTTGTTTGTCTGATCACCGTCTATCCAGTAACCATTTCAATGAGTCAAAAACGATTTTCATGTTTAGAATAGTTTACAAGGTGCTATTTGAAAACAAGAAAAGGCCCAGTGAAGACGCAACAAAAAGCGTAATAATTTGTAAGACATACCCTCTTGGTCATTGCTGTTAACGGGACTCTCGCAGATATATCCGTTATTTGTTTTTGCAGTACATCTCAAGTCGCTAAACAGTCCATAGTCATGCCTGTATTCCTTATACATAACCGCGCAATTTTCGTTATCACTACTGGGTTCGTCTTTAGCCCAAGGAAAGTCTCCTTTGGTATCGTTGACTTTGCTGTTATCGCTTATCCATCTCCACGCTCCAGACGTATATTCCAGGCCGATGAAATATTCAGTCGTTTCCATTTTTTGAATAGTATCTTTCAAGAAGATCCATTCCTTTGTACTTTCAATGGAAACAAGATCGCTTCCAGTATCCTGGCAATGTCGCCTGCTTTCTTTCCAATTCGCCCATTTTTTCCTAGAGATTTTATGAAATGTGTAACTCGAATTACCAAAGACAAAGGGCGAGCTTGTCCTTCCTAATCGAATGAAATCAGGAATAGTATTAACAAATATTATTGTTAGTCTCTTTCTAAATTTTTCTTTTACCCTATTCAGACGGGAAGAAGGCGGGAAACGACCACACTGACTTCAACATATTTTTTTTTAGTAGAAACCTGCACGCTTGTTTTTACATTAGAAAATATTTGTATTATCCAAGTTGTACTGGTGGAACGATTTCACTCCATCACTGGGTCAATTCCTATTATACATTCGGCACCCCTGCGGGGGGCGAGAGATCAGCGGGAAAGAACGAGAGCGTTTCTTTTATTATTATTTCTTTGAGTGTACCCTAAAGGATACATTGACAGCTACGAATGATGACGTTTCGTCATCAACGCCCTAAGTGAGACCAGAATTCTTGATTTGTACCCGAGAAGACGAGAATCCCTTACCTTTTCATATACCTTATTATAGGAAATTAACGATGCACTTTATTAACGCGATTTTAAGAAAATCGCGTTAATTGCTGGTGAGCCATAGCGAGGCAGCACACTTTTTTGTACAATAGGGCGAAATCGGCCAAATTTGTCGGATGTAAGATCGGAGACATGCGCAGTCGATTCCGTTTTTGATATCCGGGGTTCTTGTGATCCGGGACTGTTCGTGTTTCCGGGACTCCTGTGAAGTGCGCGTCTTCTGAGTGCACGTGAAAATTTGAAGCCCTTTGCCTTCGTCGCCGCTGCGGCCATTCAAGCTTCGTCAAGGACAGCAAATTGTCTTTTATTGGTTGTGGAAGTATTCATCAAGGTCATGAACGGTTTAGTGATGATTCTCGTTGAAGACAAGAGATTTTTATGTCTCTAGCTGCTCTATTATATGAGCAATTTTTGCCGATTCGCGAATGGATGTGCCAAGATATCGATCAAGTCTTACTAAATGGAGATCATTTTTTTCTCAGCAGTGAATTGTTAGACAAAAATGCTTCTATTCAAAGTAAACTGCCGACTGCAGCTTGCTGGTCTCGGGAGATAACAGAGGAAAATTTGAAGCAAACCTGCTTTATGTCGAAAGCGAAAGCGACTTCGGTGCCACAGCCGGGAAATCATTCACAGTATTCTTCGCACGTGGGGGCGTTGAATTTGATCGATGAGTCAAAATCTCTGCTCGTTGAGGCAAATAATTCAACCATTAAGTTACATTTGCCCGCTGAGGCGAAAGAAAAGATTGTAATGATCGATGAGTCAAAATCTCTGCCCGTTGAGGCAAATAATTCAACCATCGAGTTACATTTGCCCGTTGAGGCGAAAGAAAAGCTTTTAGAGTACATTGAGTCGAAATCTCTGCCTGTTAAGGTAAAAGAAAACTTTGCAATCGTAAATTCAAAATATGGATCGCTCGTTGAAGGTAACCATTCATTTCCAAACTCGTGCTTCAAGACAAATTCTGAGTCGATTTCACCCATGAAGAGCATCCATTCGACCCTTCAGTCGAATTCTTTTTCGACCTTTGAATCCAAAGAAAACTTCTCAAGCACAACATTAAATTTTTGTTTGCTCAACAATGTTGAACATTGCTCAAAATGTTTCGGACCTACCGAAAGGCGGTTCGCAGGTTATGAAGAACAACTTGATTGTGATATTTACAGCATAAACTATGAAAAGCGCCTACAGCGGTTAATCAATGCGAATGACACACTAAATCCTTGCATGTCCTTATGTTCTGCATTGATGAATACTTTCACGACTAAAAAGCAGGCAATTGTCATTTTTAGAAATATTACTTTGACTATTTTAACCGAATCAAATGGTTCATTTTATACCTCCGATCCTCATGCTAGAAACCATGATGGTATGCCAAATTCTAATGGCACAGCAACTGTATTAAAATTTGGAGATTTGGATGAACTTGGAACATTCTTATGTTCTTTAGCAAATGAACTGAAGTGTTAAAAAAGTTATGGTTAAATTGTCAGCAAACTTCGGCATTATAAAGGGGAAATCGGAAAAATTAAGTCACCCCACACTTAAGGCCGGTACACACGAGGGAGCTTGCTCCGGGAGCACGCTCCTGCAACACGCTCCCGGAGCAAAGCTCCCTCGTCTGCACCAACGATTTCTAGTGAAAAAATATGTTGCGCAACAAAACTTTTGCTCCCGAGTTTTGCTCCCTCGTATCAAACTGGTTTGATATGAGGGAGCAAGCTCCAGGGCAAATCGGTTGCAAGAGTGCGTTTCAGGAGCAAGCTCCCTCGTGTGTACTGAAATTTGGTTCCCGTGAAATGACGTGTATCCAGTTGGGTTGTTTCATCATTCAGTTCCCTCGTCGTGTCCTTCGTGTGTACTGGTTGGGGTACTTACCCGGGAGCGTGTTGCAGGAGCGTGCTGCTGGAGCAAGCTCCCTCGTGTGTACTGGCTGGGGTACTTACCCGGGAGCGTGTTGCAGGAGCGTGCTGCAGGAGCAAGCTCTCTCGTGTGTACCGGCCTTAACAACAGCCCTCCCCTCCGTGCAACCTATTTTAAAACACTCGCCCCATGACGAGCTTTGCCCGAGAAAAAAATTCTCAGCAGGAGCGGTAAGCTGATGCCGCGGCAGGCGAGGGAGAGGTGTTACGTACATGTCATTAAATTAATTAAACTGAAACATAATTTAATAACCAGACATCGTGAATCCGCGTGGGACGGCTTTATTGAGCGCGAGGCAACGCGAGGCCATTCGAGACAACCATTTTGCCAATGTTCTAGAGGCCATTTGAGGAAACCATTTTGCCAATGTTTTAGAGGCCATTCGAGGAAACGATTTTGCCAATGTTTTAGAGATTTGGTTAAAAAATATATACGATGTTTTAAAATGAATAAAATGCCTATTGCTACGTACATTCTCACCAAATAATGCCGGATTTCTCGTAGACTATATTTTTATACACTGCTTTGTGCTGTATCTTTATCTTGGTAGAGTTATTTTTGCTGAATGTTGAACAAGCACACCATACTTCTAGCACGTCATTTTTTAAAACTGTCATATTTTTGCCTGATTTGCTTTGCCTCCTTGTACAAAGCGTCATAACCCGAGAGTTTTGCTGGCACGTGTATCACCAATAAATGTAATAATAACGCTAAATGTAATACCAACCGTAAATGTAATTAAAATTAACTTTAAATGTAATACTAACCACAAATGAAATAAAAATCAATCCTAAATGTAATAACTTACCCCACCGTAAATGTAATACAATTTAACGCTAAATGTATTAAGCTGACCAACCTCAAATGTAATAACAGTATTGAAAGCTCCCTTACGATTACCGGTTATCATTTGAAGTGTCGGTGATTTTTTGTGAACATTCCCGAGGTTCTGCGTAGTTCCAGTCAAAGCTTACTGGGAACGTCTGAACGTCTTAAGATTAGGGAGTTTTAGCATTGACCACGGCGACGCCGAGAACGACGCCTTGTGAAAGAAGTATTTATATTTTACCCTCGAATGTCGCAACTGTGTAGATTTGTTCAGTTCGCCTATCGGTCTAAAATCCTGCTCAAAAAATAGCCCTTTTGATGGTGGAGCTTTTGCAAACATCATTTCCGAAGTTCTTTGCAGAGGATAGCGCAAGTACATAGTCAAAAATAGTGGGGAAGCCTGGGCGAGAGAAGGCGTGCAGTCAGTTATGGGATCGTTTGGGCCCCTGGTTTACACTCTGTTTTGAATGGGGGCCGCTATTTTTTAGAGTCCTTAGTGTTTGAAAGATTTGGTGAGACGGTGGTATGATAAAACATAAAAATATACAGATGGTACAGACCATGACCTCTTCTATATGAACATATCTCCTATAGTGACTATATTCCGTTTAACTTGTGTCTTTATTTAAGTGTCAAGAAGCTTCTTTGGGTAATCTCCCGGGGGGGGGGGGGGCACTGAACTATTTTTTGGGTGCGTATATGCCGCCCGAGACTCCAGAATTTGGACCCGTTTTGGAAAGAATTTGCCCTACATTTGATATGGTTAGCCAAAAACACACACAATCATGCTCGTAAGCTAACTATGGGCAACACAGGGTGTAACAGTTTTGAATCGTATTTTTTTAAAGCAATCTCTCCTTGCTTACAAAGGTGGAGATTTTGTGCATTCAAAATATTATAGCGGAGCTCCGGCGGCCGAAGGCCGCCAAGCGGAGCCCCATACCCATATTAGGAAACTGAAGGGAACCCATGAACTGATTTTCTCATGTGTATCATGGCTAGCGGTATTGCTCGTGGGCGCGTACGCACGACGACGACGACGACGACGGTGGTGGAGTCGCGCAACATGGCGGCCACAATTGACACGTAAACCAAAACGAGGCTTCAGTTTTCGCGGGCTTTCCTTGTAGGTTGACAGAGCACATGTACCCTTGGTTTAAAGCGTCCTTTGGACATCCATGTTGCAGTCAATTGACACCTGTCAAAACAAGGAATCCGCTGACCAGTATCACGTGACCATATCGCGGGCTCAAGTTCAGGGCTCATCGAGGTCACGTGTTTTTTTAAAGTTGACCGCTGGCCAAGTGCTGCTTTTTTCGATCAGATCGCGGGCTCATGTCAGGATTAACTTGCTGTAAACAGCGTAGGGTTGGTAGGAAGCCGGTTAACGCTAACCCAGGATTAAAATTTAACCGAATTATAACCTTTTCTTTTGTACAAAGTTTTTTCACTGCTTTTGTTTTGCGTATTTTGCTTTCATTAAAATTCAAAACACAAAAACAATATACAGAAAATCTCACCGCAAAGTTACAAAACTCAAATCAAAATTCTACTTTATCCTCGGCTAGTTTGATCGGGCTCTGAACAACCCGGCCCAGGAGCTACGCTTTTAGGCTGGCCTAAATCTATATATTACCCTGTTTAGGAAACGTCTCTAACTCAGGAGGTCCAAAATCATGACCCCGTTAGGCGGCGCATACCCCCCTTGTATGGGAGTAACCCCCCAGGGGTAATCTGCGCCTAACGGTGTAGTTAGTAAAGGGGAATAACTGTGATTGGGTATTCCGATAATACATTGAAGTGATATCATATCACTGATGATATTGATGCCATTTACGCCTTTGCCGCATTTATGGTTGGTCAGCTTATTACATTTAGCGTTAAATTGTATTACATTTACGATGGGGTAAGTTATTGCATTTAGGGTTGATTTCTATTACATCTGTGGTTAGTATTACATTTAGAGTTAATTTTTATTACATTTACGGTTGGTATTACATTTAACGTTGTTGTTACATTTAGCGGTGATAAAGCACGTCCTTCTATCTTCGCTCCCGCCTGGAGCTATAAAAGGTCTCGATTTTACTCTTAAACTCGGGGCGACGAATGCTAACATCGCACGCGGCATTTTCCTGTTCGTTGGCCGGGTTTTAGAGCAGAGGAGCCGAGGCAGTCCCGTTGAGAGACGGTTGTATTCGCAGGCTTTTGCCGCGTGATGAACGAGCATGGGTAACGCAACTCATCAATTTGATTCCAGTACCGCTCCAAATTAACTAATTGTTTACGTCGGTACTGATGTACAATTTTTGTTCTTTTCGATTAATACGGATCTGCTGTGATCGGATGAATACCCGGGATAAATTCGTACTTATTAAGAAACATTTTACTTTTGGCGGGACTTTCAAAGTTGAATAGCATTCTAAACTATTCGAAGTGAAGACATGGAAGCGGCCGACTCCACGAGAGGCTTGCCGTCAGATTTCAACATTTCGAGTCTTTTGAGGGTTACAAGTCCTTCACTTGACCCTCGAAAGCATTGGTATGTCCTCAAGAAGGAAATATGTGGTGTCCGACCGGCGGATTTTTTTCGGAACGAAGATTTCCCGACGAAATTCGAAGTGTTGCAACCCGCGAACTTCAACCCGCCAAATCGGCGTTTGTTGTTGTTGAGTTCAACAGAATGCCAAGTACAGTCATCGTCGCTTCCACGTTCGGCTTAATTGCTGGCCTTATTCGTCACAAAGGTATTCCACCACATAGTCTTATCAATTCGCCACGTTTTCTGCCAGTTGTTGGTCTGCTGAACTCCTGCAACATCCGCGTTGCCCACAAACCTACGACTACGTTACGACAATTACTGACCAACGTTACAGACAGGGACGAACCCAACAACAGACAGGGAGCAGTTTACAAGATCAAAGGCTGCGACTGCCAGGCTTCCTACATTGGTGAGACAGGCAGAAACCTGAACACGAGACTGACTGAACACAAACGAGCCACGAGAAATGGTGATGTCAACAATCACATTGCTGTACATCATCAACTGACAAACCACAACATTGACTGGGACACTGCTCAATGCTTAACCTACAGTACGAACTATTTTCAACGACTGACTCTTGAAAGCTGGTACACTAACTTAGAACAAACGCCTCTTAACAGATGTCAACAGCTACCGGCGCCTTACAAACGACTTATTCACGACGCAAACGAAACCGACAAACGGACTTCTAACAGACCGACTTAATTTGACTAACTATACACGGACCTCTACGCTAGCAATTTGACTAACAAAAGACGGATCGAAACTGACCAATGACTGATGACAAACTTTACACGAGTCTTTCAGCCAATACCATCATGGCTAAAGTGACCAATCACTTTCAACGGACCAAACTTATAACATCATCGACTGACAAACACTATTCACTTGACTCTGAAGATGACTTCCGCTCAGGTTGTCGAAACGTCAGTCACCAACAACAGTTCTTCTCAGAACTACACTCGCCCGGACGATCATACTATACGAACTACTGATTTGGGTGAATTAAAATAAAGTTAGGCGCACACTGTTTTAAAAAATTTCGCGTTAATTTGATGTATGTAAACCCAACTTTTAGAAAATTCGCGTTAATTTTGTGTAAAGTAAATTTCTTCGCGTTGTTAACGTGCATCGTTAATTTTCTAAAATTTCTAAAATAAGGTAAGATCCCCACCCCCCCGGGTTCGAACGTCGCGCAGTCCAAGGCAGTTTTACAATCGATTGCACCGTGTCAAGTTAGTTATTCTTTGAATTTCTGACACAAGTACTCAATATCTTACCGCAGAAATGAGCTACATGGTATAGATTTTCACATGAAAGTTTCTATATGCAGAAGCTATTTATATAAAAAGCTAATTTCCCGAAGGTTTCCGCTTATACAAGTTTAACTGTACTCGATATAGGAAAACTGAGGAGATATTGAAAACAATGAAATTGATGAGCTATATGAATTTTCGAATTATGATTCAAGCCTTAAAAAAAGTTTTGGACGATCAACAGACAAGAGAATTGAGGAGAATTCGAACGAAGCGTATTGCTATTATTTATATAGTATTGTAAATAAATGCTTCAAAGGTGAATACAGACATGGCGAAATGATTGGAACAAACTAGTTGACAAAAAAGACTGAAAACACATAATTTCTATTGAACGCTTTAATCTTCGTCAAGTCCAAGAGCACAGAAACTAGTAATACGAGAGCCTTGATAACTCGAGCTGATCGCATAACACAACTGATGGACAAAAACAATGACTATTGTAACAACAGAGTATTCGTATTTGGTAACCCATCCACGCATAAACCCAGCTGAACAGGGATTAATTTCGTTAAACGGACGAGACGTGGTGCCCTCCTTGTGGATAAATTTTTTCTCTCAAAAGGTAACAAAGAAAGAAAAAAAATATTGATATAGTCTGGGAAAATAAAGAACGAAAAACATTGGAATGAAAAAGAGAATTCGAATTACGTTTTGCCAGTGAGCTTTAACTTTAACTTAACCTACGGATTGAAATCTCAAGTCAGTGGCATCAAAATTGTCACTAGTTACAGACGATCCACTTTCCAAGTTGAGTGGCTCATAGTCACTTTCATCTAACTTGACGCTTCCATTGCAGCATTTATTTGTTAAGCATATTTTTCCAAATGTGTAACATTCTAGCTTTTAAAACGGAACTTGTAGGGTTTCTTAGGATTATTTAAATGATTTCTATTACTGATAATCAATTTGAGTCATTTCGGGTCATTTACTGACTTAGGTAATCAAGAAATCGAAAATGGAGGATCAATGCTGCTGGAGCGAAGAATCCCGGTCTGACAAAGGGTTAAGCTGGGGTCGGGTTCGATAAAATGTTCCTCTATTTACCTCTTTTTCGGCTACCACAAACCAATGTAAACTCTTCTGGCTTTTCGTTTTTGGTGTTTCCGAATCGTTTTCTTTTTTAAATTTCATTAGAAAATTGCTCCTCTTTGCCTGAAATTATCACGGTCTGCAACGTTAGTGACACTAAGTTCCGTAAACAAATTAAGATACATCAAATTTGGTGAAATAAAGATCAAATATCTACTCACCAACATTCCTTTGTTCGGCTAAACTGAAAAGCAGGACAAGAACAACTATCGTGAACGTAAAGGATATTCTCTCCATCCCAAGATGATTTGGCGCGTGCGAAGTTCCAGTAAACTGATCATAAGCAAAATAACGAAAGACCCGAGTCAGATTCAACTCAGTAAAGATAACGCTTCAGCCACTCGGGAAGTTAGTTGCCAACATTAGCGCTAACACGCAACTGCTACTGCAAAACCGAAACACTCAAAAATATGAAGTATAACAAAAACATGGGGAAAACGTTTAGTAAAATTACCGTGCGCCAAAAATGATATCCTATGACCTTCAAAATAATTTTAGATGTTATTGTCTGACAGAAAAGTAATGGAACAATGATTTAAGATATCTCTGCACTATTTATGCGCTGGAGAAAAGTAAAACAAAACTTTCACGATATCAGTAATAATAAAATAATAATCGTTACTCTTACTATAGATCATGACTAAGACGGTATGCTAAGCATACTAAGTACAGTGTACGGTACATTCTCTATATATGCTTCTGAAAACAAATAAAACGGAAATTTGTTGCGTGGAATTGTTTCAAGTCTCTGCATGACGTATACGGCGGCAGGAACTTGTAGCTGACGCGAAGTCTGAGTTTCAAAATACCGTACTTTTAAGCCAAATGACGACTTACGCAAACATCTTACAACAGTTTTTACCAGTAAATTGTATATTAGGCCATCTAATGCCCCAGAGCCTTTCAATTTTTCAAACGCTTTTCTTCAGTGACAGAATCAAAGCAATAACAAACGCCCGCTAATAAGCACTCCTGTCGACAAAGATTCTTCAGTTAAGGTACGTGTTCAATAAGTCAGCATTCCCTTGCATCTGTGCGCTGTTTGATTAAACTTATCAGCAGGGAAATTCCCCCCCCCCCCCCCCCATCAAAACAAAACAAATATCTATTATATCTAATCATCGATCCCTGCGGAGTGAGTGGCTGGCTGAGTTTGGTTTTCATTAATTTGTCTGAAACAAGATACAAAAAATGATGAAAGACCTTCACGGTGATAGGTAAGTACATACATTCTAATGCGAAAGCAATTTAAAAGACAATGATAAACGCGATCAAGGAACAAAAAAAGGGAATAGAAATTTGCCGATAACATGATTTTCGCATCGGTGTTGCAGGAAATCGTTACTAAAAGGAAGAAGTCTTCACATCATCCCCTTCATCATTAAGCGGACATTCGAAACAAAAAAACAACAACCCACTCTAAAAAGCTTAATTAATTGTAAACTCAAGTTTAAGAAAATATTTCTTACCTACAATCGAGGTAAAGACAAAAATGCTTAGAAAAGAGTTTCTTACTTAGGGGTGTTCTTTTCTATTTTTTCTGTATAAACTCTTGTGAATCCCGAATTTCTAAGCTAGGAACGCGGAATTCACGAACAAAAGAACATGCTTCCAGTGTTGGTATTAGCGTCATGAAAGTGTGAAAGGAAGTTGAATTGTGTCGAAGAAGCCGTGTGCAGAAGTATCATTCTTAAAGAGTGATAGCGTTGGTAGAAAGTGTTTATAGCAGTTGTTTGGGGAAGAAATAGTTAGTTCGTTCGCACACTCCCTCCGTCAGTCAGTCAGTCGATGGGTTGTAAACGTTTTTGTATTTATTCTGATGACCAGTTTATTTAGCGATATTGGCTCCGAGAGCAATCAACTGATCTTTCTCGCTTAGAGTAGAACTGAAGTGTTCCCAAATTGAAGACTATTTGATATGCAAATAATTCGATGGGCGAATAATTCGATTCATCGTTTGCTCTCACAGCTTTTAACCAAAGCGTTGCCAAATTTCATGAGCGAGGGTTTCACTTTCAAAAGTGTTTTCCTTCTGCAATTCAAATGTCCATATTGGCTTATTTTCTTAACTTATTACGTTACTATTGGAACATTCATATTTTCCACTGCTTATGTAACCGCAAAGTACACGTTAAATATCTCGAAAGAAAACGAGAACTCCACACTAGGATTTGAACCCGCGACCTTCAGATTACCGCATCTGAAACTCTTTCGCCAAGACTGAAATGTTACCACTTCGCCAACCTGCAACTGATTAACTACTCATTGAGACCTCACAATCAACCGCTGATTGGTTTACAACCGCTGCAGGCTGAAATAATTGGGATAGCGAGCTTTGACATTTGTTTTTTGATGGAAATCACTCAATCATGGATATTTTAGATGATGAACCATATTTTATTATTGTTTATTTGTTTTTGTTTTTTCACTCGCCACTGTAAAAGGACTCGCATCATTTGTTTTGAGAGAAAGCGCTTTGTTTGCAGTTCTAAAACCTAAGCGACTCACCATTTTGGTCGGTTTGGGGCCCGCTCCCGCATGAGGAAGGAACGAAGGAACGAAGGAACGAAGGAACGAAGGAACGAAGGAACGAAGGAACGAAGGAACGAAGGAACGAAGGAACGAAGGAACGAAGGAACGAAGGAACGAAGGAACGAAGGAACGAAGGAACGAAGGAACGAAGGAACGAAGGAACGAAGGAACGAAGGAACGAAGGAACGAAGGAACGAAGGAACGAAGGAACGAAGGAACGAAGGAACGAAGGAACGAAGGAACGAAGGAACGAAGGAACGAAGGAACGAAGGAACGAAGGAACGAAGGAACGAAGGAACGAAGGAACGAAGGAACGAAGGAACGAAGGAACGAAGGAACGAAGGAACGAAGGAACGAAGGAACGAAGGAACGAAGGAACGAAGGAACGAAGGAACGAAGGACCGAAGGAACGAAGGAACGAAGGAACGAAGGAACGAAGGAACGAAGGAACGAAGGAACGAAGGAACGAAGGAACGAAGGAACGAAGGAACGAAGGAACGAAGGAACGAAGGAACGAAGGAACGAAGGAACGAAGGAACGAAGGAACGAAGGAACGAAAGAACGAAAAGGAACGAAGGAACGAAGGAACGAAGGAACGAAGGAACGAAGGAACGAATGATCGAAGGAACGAAGGAACGAAGGAACGAAGGAACGAAGAAACAAAGGAACGAAGGAACGAAGGAACGAAGGAACGAAGGAACGAAGGAACGAAGGAACGAAAGAACGAAGGAACGAAGGAACGAAGGAACGAAGGAACGAAGGAACGAAGGAACGAAGGAACGAAGGAACGAAGGAACGAAGGAACGAAGGAACGAAGGAACGAAGGAACGAAGGAACGAAGGAACGAAGGAACGAAGGAACGAAGGAACGAAGGAACGAGGAAACGAAGGAACGAAGGAACGAAGGAACGAAGGGACGAAGGGACGAAGGGACGAAGGGACGAAGGGACGAAGGGACGAAGGGACGAAGGGACGAAGGGACGAAGGGACGAAGGAACGAAGGAACGAAGGAACGAAGGAACGAAGGAACGAAGGAACGAAGAAACGAAGGAACGAAGGATCGAAGGAAGGAAGGTACGACAGAAAATTCGAAATCAGAATATGCCTCGACTCACTAGGATAATTCTATAGGCGAGAAGACGTAAAATAAAATGTGGATTTTTTTCGCGTTTGATGAAAATTAAGTTGACTATAAAGTACTGTGTACGCAGCCCTTTTTTTGTAGAACTCATTACTCCAGCCGGGTTCATTACAAGCTTTTACTTTATTTGTAGCTGTTACAATCAAAACAGCTGAAGCTAAAGTGCTACCTAAATAAGCTTACTCATTATTTGTCAGATTGGTGATTACTGAATGTTGTTGTGTCACGCAACGTAGAAATTCTCAAAATCCTTTTGGCAACCCTTGTCATACGTAATTAATCGCGATTTGGCTTAAAAACACCTTAGTGCTTCTTTCCATAAATACATGTAACAAGGGTTTATGGAAAAGCAACTAAAATATGAGCCCGCCTAAATTATGAATGTCGTCATTTATAAAACATGTCATGGAAACAGCACGTATAGAAGCGTTATATTTCCTGCTAACAGTACTCTGCTCAATTCTACACCACTCGGCAATGTTGTAACATGAACTTCTAAAACATTCATCCATGTAATAAAAATTGTTAAATATCACTGTTATCTAAATCTATCTGCTTATTATTATGGTTGGGGTAAATACCGTAAAATTCGGAAAAGAAGCGTTCCAAATACGCCCTCCCTCTAAACTCGTAACGCAAGAAAACGTTCGTTATATCAGCCTTCCGTGTATAAATCCCTGAGACTTATCCTTGGAAATTGTCCTGAAATAGAAAATAAAACAACGCAAAAACAGTGCGGTAACAGATGATTTTTTATTTGCCAAATGATTGCAGTCAAAAAGAATTTATTGCATAGTTCACTCTTAACGAACTCTTGGCTTGGATTTCTAAGGTCCATAGGCGAAGTACTTGCAAAGAACTTCTATTCCTTCACTCTGCACGCAAACTTCTTCTGGTGCTCCTCGCTTTTCACCTGTTATCTTTCTGATGATAGAATGAGGTCATGAGATCGCTCGTTTGGACGGTCTAGCATCGTTTGTTTTAATTAAGGGAAAATCGTCTGTTGGAATACTTGGGATATCATTTAAAGTGCTACTACGACAAAAAAACAATTATTTTTTTCTTTGGATTTCAAAACTATGTGAACTAAACTGAAACACTAACTGACCCAAGTTTTAAGTTCTGATTTTAAAAAGACACCTGTTTATTTTAACTGGAATTTTCTTACTTATTCTTCCACCATTACTAACTTTAAAATCTTGAAAGAGCTGTGTCGAAGAGAAAATGACTTCAACGACTCACTAGTTTAAGAATGCAATGCATATGTACGCGGCTGAATAAATATGCCGCACGGGAGTTTTGGGTTTTCAGACTTTTAAACCCGTGTTTTGCATGAATAATAAATTGTGTTTACACGCTGAAATTTTAAGCTAGTGAGTAAATGACGTCATTTTCTCTAGATCCAACCCTCTGAGGTCTAATCGATCAGTTTTGAACGTGAGTAATGGCGGGCCGTGAAATCCAAAACTTACACTCAAAATAAACAGCCTTTGGATAAAAGTCAAAGCTCAAAACTTTGCCAGTTAATTGTCAAGCGAACACGCTTTCAAAATCTGAAGGAAAAAAGGAATGAGTTTTTTATCATAGTGGCACTTTAACAAAGTGCATGGTTTCCACTCCTAGAACATTCGCGTTTCGATGTCTTCGTCAGCTTGAAGTCTGAATTTGTGTCAGTACGTAATTTACGCTATGCTGAATGTGTTTGAGACGACGAAAGATAAGAGAAGTATGTAAAAGAAAGTAACCAGCGATAAAATCATTTTAAGACACGTTTATTACATTTTCTCTACGTCATTCCATGTTCCCTCAATTAAAGCATGTTGGTATTTTATTGAATTGACGATTCTACGCCTTCCACCCATTTCCCAGAGGATGGCCGCTTAATAGGGGTTCCACTGTAATTTCAATTATGTACTACCCTTGTTCTCTGGCATTCTGCAATGCCATGACATAAACTCCTAAAACTATTTTGCCATGTTATAAAAATCGCAAAATATTTGTATTGTAACCATAACATGTAAGCAAAGTAATAAAACTCATAGCAACGCTTTTCTTTTAACACAGTTTCAGGTCAACAGATATTTCTCAAAATGTTTACATTTCGAGATTTCTTTCTCATCATTTGTGGAGAAAACACTGACAGTCACTCACTTGTTTGTTTAGTCAGTTTCTCGAGGACATCTTAAATTAACTTTTGAATATATAATGATGCAATCAATTACACTCATTAGCAGTCAATTAGCCCCTATTTAACCATTTCTCTTATACACACTATCGCAAATACGAGCGGAACTAAAGGTAAGTATCAACCAATGATACACTCTTTATTTCAAATGGAACAGGATTATGTTACAATAATTCAGCACATTCTATCATTCTACATTAGACTACATTATACAAGTTCTCTCAAGTTCTCGTGTAAGTGTTTGTTTTTTCTTGCCATACATACCTCCAAGCTAATCGTTCCCTCACCTTTCTCTTTGCGTTCATGCGAAAGAGTCGGCGTTGGCAAGTCTTCAAATTTGAAAGCTTTTTGGCCAGCTGTTCCGCTTGGATTTGTAAAGGTTCTCATAAAACGTCTTACCAGCATCCAAAGTTTCAAAATGATCAGTTTTAATTACTCTACTCATTTGAAGTTTCCGAATATGCTTTTTTGTACGATTTCTATTTTCCAAGTTGGAAAAAAAAAAAAACTATTTGGAGTTCTTTTCGCCCTGCTCATGCCAAAGTGCGCGGGATCTCACTAATTCACCTTTAACCTTTTCTTCATACAATTTTTCAAGTCGTTCTCGCAGCACATTTAGAGTAGCTAGATTTTCCTGAGAAGGAATCTCTTCAAAAATTAAACATGCTTCTTGGAATTCCTTGTTTAACATCTACTCCTCCGTTATTTTTTCCTAACATTTATTCATTGAATATTTTCTGGAGTAATTCTTGACATTATATTTCAACCAAGCCCAAGCTGATAGTGGGTCCTCAAGATCGTTCTGTCCTTCTTGTACGCATTTAGGTATTAAGGAATTTATTCTCTCAACATTAGTCTCATCACTTAAGAAGGGGCAGCAGAGTTTCCGAAGCCGTCTTGATAGAAGGTATTACATCGACCGAATAAACATCATCAGGTAAAGAATCTGAGGCTCCGATTGACTCCATGTATAACTACGTGTCGTGGTGTTTTTAATGCGCCAAATGCCATGGTCATGAAAATCTAGTTGGATTGTAGCTCTTCTATTGTGTTAAGGTGATTCCCGGGTAAAAGAACCCGCCATAGATTTCCGATGAAACTTGGTATGGTGTCATAACAGTGCAAGGAGATGTTAAAAACGTAATAAAAAGAGGGGGTCACCGTGCTTGTTTTCATGCCACGATGCTGACAAATATGGTTATTTTGGTGACTTTTGGTTATCTCAGTGCCCAACAAATAAGCTCGATTATTTTTCAATACGGCGTGTTATATCACACAGAATTCGACTGTCTTTGATTGCTTATTCATCTACGTCCCAGAAGAAATGGCTTCAAATACCCTGCATTATTAACTGATACTTTTATCCTTTAAAGGAAAGATAATTTGGACTTGCTCTAATGAGCCCGTTACGTCTCTATCTGTAGCATTTATTTCATTTACCAAAAATGTAGCCATAGATTTCTGCCAAATTTTTTCTCAGTTATTGCGGATATTGTTCTCATTGAATTTATAAAATAAAAAGTGGGGGTCACCGTGCTCGTTTAAGAGGAAATTAGCTTTTATCTCGCTATCGAGCTTAGTTTAAAGGAAATCTCTTATGTTTTGTACGCGCGCGCGCTGATGACGCAAAATTCGTACGCAGTAGGAATGCGCAAGGCAAAACTCGGGAATCACCTTAATCACAGATGGAATTGTGAGAAGGTTTCCACCTCTTTTGTCGACTGTAGGGTTAATAGACAACTAAAATCTCTACCTATAATGGTATTTTCAATGGCATCAAAATCATTTTTCACGAAAGTTTTCAATAGCGAGAGAGAGAAGGCAACTTATTCATTTTCTCGTTTGGGCCTTAAACATTTACCAGAAGGGTTTAATCGTCATTGAGTAAAACCTTGAGAATGAGAAGTCTGCCCTTTGCGTCTGTTACATTTTGTTAAGCGACACAATTAAAATTATTTCGAATCAAGATCGCCACCCCACAGGCGTTGTTAGCCCCATGGGAGCAAAGAATGGGGCGCCCCATTCTCTTTTCCACTGGCCTTCATTTTTCCCGGTCGAATGAGTTTCTTGCAGAAAAATAATGTCAGCATTTTTTCTGCACCAGGTGAATATTGTTTTTCCTTTTCGAACGTCACTGATGCCTCTGATATTTAGTATGATCATATGAGCAAATATAGAGGGAAAGAAGATAGTTAAAAACGAGGTACTCTAAAGAGGGACCGGATATTAACAAACAACAATTCGCTAAAATTTAAATCAACCAACATTATCGCTACTTCCTCTCTACGTCCATTTAGTTATTGGTTTTTTCATAGTTTGATTGACATTGACGTATGTAGGCAGCTGATCATGAGGATCTGCATCTTGTTGTAACAAAGGAGAAGCAGGCACGGAAGATTCATTGGTACAGTCTTCTTGTTTAGATTTCACAAGCGATGCATATGAACTATCCCCTGACACCTACACAAAACACAAGATATTATATCAGTCCGTCGGTCCCTAAGTCCGCCAGTCTTTGTGTCCGTCAAAACTCAAGTGATCAAAATCGAGATCCAAATTCGCACTGACGAATATTATCTATACTACTAGAAAGTTGAAGTGCAAGGGTGCACAACACCAGAATGGACTGGAATGGAGAGCTCGAAAACGAATTGGAGGAGGAGACTGAGGTGAGAAGGAAGAAGACGGGGCAGAAACTTGGGATAGTGAATAATAAGGATAAAAAAGTTGAGAAGAATAATGGAATAAAAAGCAGGAGGAGCAGGAGGAGAAGAAGAAGAAGCAGGAATAGAAGAAGTCAAGGACAAGGACAAAGACATCAACGGTATTAACGTCAACCACGAGGTTTTGTCATCCAGAAATCTAGGCTTCTGTAACAAAGATTCGTTTATTGAAGCTTTATTTGAATTACCATCATTGTACGAGGAGTCAACATGGCATATCCACACTCCTGTCTCGAAGTCTGGCCTATTCTCCAGCTCTGATATTCGAGTTTGATACCTTGATGTTCTGCTTTATCAGAGAACCCAAGCTGAAATGCCGCATTTTCTGGGCTCAACGACGACGCGTCTTGATCTTCAAGTTGGTTCCTGTTAGGAAATGGATTAGCGAAAACATAGTATTTTACGAAAGTGTAGAGACTTATCTTGTCCTGGGGGCGTCAGGCAGGTGTAATATTGGCGGAAAGATGCAAATAAGGGGAAATTTAAAGACTCCAAAGTAGTCCTAGACAAAAACTGTACACAGAAAAAAGTCTAACAGTTTAGGAAACAATCTAAAGAGGCCCTTTTTTCCTCAATGGACTAAAGTCTCGCTGCCATTTGAATGAAGTTCACACTTTGTAGATGAAGCCGATTCAAAGGGCCTTGCACCTCCCCATCACTGTCACCTGTGACTAATCTCACCCCCACCCCCGCCCCAAACGAGGAGGCATTTTTCAGTTGTTTATTAATAATTATTCAAAGAAAACGGCTTTTTTCACCTGGAACATCTGATTTTTCAGACATGTTTAGAATGCATGTGTTCCAGCCACAAAGCATCAGAAGAGTAGCAGAATTTTTTAATTACAATTACAATTATACGCACTATATAGCAGGTGACCTACCCTGTACTAGCTGCCTTTCTTGTATCTAGTACAAACATAATGAGCAATTAGAAAATAGCTCTATTAAAAATGACAGTCGTAACAGAAAAAAGCATCCCAGTTCTTCACTTTTAAAGTGCGATTAGGGCGTTCCCTTCCCTTCACCCCTCGAGTTTTGTACATTGTTTTTTATCATCGGTTCCGAAGGATATATATGATTAGTAACAAAGAAGAATATCCAATTAAAGACAGAAATCAAACCTACAATGAAAGAAAACATAATGATAAAAATATTTAACGACATCAAACTTAAAATCAAGACTCCATGGAGGGGTGATACTAGTTAAGAAAGGAGTGAACCAGCTTTATGAACGTGACAACAACAAATTTTGACTACTATACGTGCAAAAAAATATATCGCGAGCTAGTAACAAGATTACTTACTCTTTAAGATTCATCAGGGACTAAATATAGAAATAAAACGTTCTCTAAATATAACCAAAATCAGGAGCATCCTGCTGACATGTCATATAGGTTAGACAGTAAATTACCTTTTCGCTGTTTCGTTCGCCAAGATACGAAACATACTCCAAAACGAGCAACGCAGCAGACAGCACTCCTACTAACGACGCAAGAGTCATCACTACTGAGGAGTACTTATCATTGTCATAAGCCTGCGTCCCTCCTTCCGGGTCTCTGGTGGGATCTAATAGGTGACAAAAGTTACTTATATATATAGATATTCTTTACTGAGGTTTAAAGCAAGAAACAGCAGTTTTAATCGAGTGTCGTTGAACCAAAGTCATTACTTTGGCCTGGCAACAAAGAAAACAGACAATCTAGTGAACCAAGCAGTACTCAAAGCAAATACATATAGCTGACACGAAGCGCGGGTAAATGTGTGCCAGCGATTTAGGATTGTTTCTAGTTTTACTTCTGATTGGATGAAAAAAGTGGCGCAAGTTCTTAAGCTAATCGCCTCGGCTAGCAATTGCTGGTTTTCAGTGTCACGCCATTCAATCTAAAAATCAAAACTGTTCAATAGATTATGTCCAGAATCTGAGAAACGAAAGACTGTAAGTATGCAAAGACTCTCGCCAAGATTCAGGTCACAATAATTTTTCTTATGCAAGATATGCGGAGAAACTTTTTATCCAGATTAATAGAGATTTGTATGGAGACGCCATGTTGGTGCCCATCCGGATGGGCACCAACATGGTCGCCGGAAACCAACAGAGACATCTGTCACTGAGTTTTGCTACAAAAGCGTGAATTTATCTCTCGAGGAACTAAAAAACATTAAAATAATACTTTTTTCCAATACAAGAACTGTTCAGATAGCCAAGTTCCCTGAAATAAGTCCTGAAATAAGCCACCTTTTTAACCAACACGGCCGTCATGTAAATGTCGCGTCACGCAAAAGCTTGAGAAATTGAAGCGTGGTCTATCACAAAACCAAGAACCCATTCTGAGCAAAAATGTTTATGGTTATTAGTTTTCAGCTGCTCTTATACATCATGAAAGTAAAATATCAGGAGGATTAGTAGTTTTGTAATTTGAATTTTAGTGACGTCATGTGAAAACCGGCAATACAAAACCACATCAAACGAACAATTTTGGCATCCAGTCAAGCGAACACCACTCTGTACGTTTAACTTTGAGCCTGAATTGATCGAAAGTAATTGGGCTCAGAAGACATCATGTCTTCTGAGCCCAATTACTTTGGGCAGCGCCCCTTAGATATAATATTTCATAACTCAAGTTATGAGCAGCCCATAGATCAAGCAAATCTGGCATCCTTAGGCCTACATGTAGGGCAAACGTCGAATTTAAGTCGAATTTAATTCGTCGATCCTATTTATTTTGAAATAGGCGCATGAATGGTGCGACGTTTGCTGCAATTAAATTCGACTGAAATTAGTTGGTTCAACTCTAGCATAGGTTCGACTTGCCAAGTCGGATAATGCGACAGTGGCTCGTCGTTTCAGCAAACGCCGCTCTAGACACGCGTGCTGAACTCAATTCATAAATTATGCAAATTACAGAATAATTGATTTAAATGTGATGGACTGGGCATATGTCATAAAAATACATACTCCCCCCATCTGTCAAATGCTACTCCCCCCCCTGACGAGCATGCGCTGTTCAAAGATAATTTCGCGACCGGGAAAGGCGAACTATAGAAAGTCATTGCTGACATGAAGACCGCTGCTCAAGACTGCTTCTCCATTGTTGTTCGCTAACAAAACGACGGTAATGCATGCTTATTAGACCAAAAGCTGTTTTCAGAGCTCTGTGAAAAAAAAAAGCTGTTTACATAGCCCTATGAAATAAGAGTCTTCTCTTTCTAGTTTTCGCAATTAATTGTACGAGCACTGTATTTCTGCATTTTGCTTGCAAGTCCTAGCAGTAACTAGCCGCGCATCGAGTGAATAGGGGAATCCTTGTTTACAATATGTGCCTCATTAGCATAAGCAATTCAGTTTCTGATGGAGCTACAAATGAATCAGTTCTGAATATTGAAAGGTCATAGTACGATTAACTCTGCCATTGAATATGAGCCTGATGTATTGAATACTTTTTGTGCAACACGTGTTTAAAAACTCAAAATTTAACAAAGAATGTATGAGCTCATTAGCGCTTTTGCCACCCAGACATTTTGCAGTTTTTGAAAGACAATTTCTCCTTGAATATAACACTCAAAGAGCTAAAAATTTCACCATGTACTAAGTTTCACTAGTTTTTTAGCTGCCTGAAGTCAATTCATTGCCCCCGCAGGGTTTTGGCCCAGAGGCCAAAACCCGAGGAGGCATTATAGTCTCCCCCGCGTATACGTATAAAGAATGTGTGAAATATTGGTGTAGTATACGAATCAATCCCGATTTGAAGAAAGTAGGCGCGCACGGTGGTCCCGGTTAATTTTTCAGTCAGCTCGCAAGGCAATGCTACATGGGTAACTCTTGCAACCACGAACACGAGGAGGAGATTTTATTTGCTGTACGAGGAGGAGAGGATCTTGCTAAAATATATTTTAGGGCTGGTATCTGTCATCACAGCGATTTCTTCATATCTTGAATTCAAAGGTCATTAGGCAGTATCAGATTGAACTTTTTGGTACAGAAGTTGATTTGTCGGACACAAATCAGCAACGGGGTCGACAAACTCGACCCAAACACCACACGTATAAAGATCACGTTTATTTCGATCGCTTATTTTTTTCCCCTGGTCTGTGAACAGACTAGGAGAGAGGTTACAGGGGGAGACCTATTCACGGCATATTTATACCTGTGTGATCCTCACAAATCTAGCTATCCCCTGTGAACGTTTCCCTTGATGTTGTTGAAGGATCCGTTCATTGTCCAGGTGGCCATTCCTGGGCCATTAGAACGTACAAATCATTGTTGTTAGGCTTACCATCTCAGTTGCCATTTATCTATAATTAGTGCTTTTCCATTGATCGAAGTCAAGAGATTATCAAGGCACTCACCTTGATAACCTCTTGTAATAATTCTAAACCACAACGCCTGATTCTTTTACATTTTTACCTCTGGTAGTAATATTGATATGAAGTGTAGGTATAATATCTTAAGAATAAGAAAAACTAAAACAAACTTACTGAACAAAACAATCAAACCTTAAAGCAAAGGCAATTAAGTCAAAAAGAACCCGTAATCCAAAAATGCGTTTCTTGCTATTCAAACTTGATTCTTTTCAAATATTCTATATTTGATAGCAAATCTTTACTCGTTTTGCATGAGTTACTCGAACGAAGAGAATAGTTGAAACTATTTTTTACGTTTTGATGGTGCTTCTGTCGATGGACTGTAGGACGTTGTTGAACGTGCTGCTGAAGTCACTGCCGAGGACGTCTGCCTGACTGTTGTTACTAAAAAACACAATCACATGTCCAGATTAAATTTAAGCCAACCAGCCACTGTTTAACTAAAAGCAAACTAATTAACCTAATTGTAGTAGACTTGACACGTGGGCTTTTTTATAGTCCATGTACTCTCTATTCCACTCTACAATTAACGTATCTCGAAAAGTTGACCCTAACGTTTTCAAGTTTGTCGCTTATAGTACGTTTTAATCTTTCCATCCTTAACCATCCATGTCTTTAGTGTTTTTCCACCTTGGTAAACTAATATTTTCAAGTTTCCTTCAATTTCAAGATGATTTTGTACATGGCCAAAATAACTCAAAATGCCCTGACTATTCGCGCAGAATGTAAATGTAACAGAATGTAACACTTATTACACTCCAACAAAGTTTGTTCCTCCAATTTATTGTCTGAAAGAGGTCGAGACTGCCACTTGAGTAAAAGAAAGAAACATTCTAATGCATCATGCTCTGTAATTACCAAACCAGTGGTAGATTTTTTTCATGCATTCTAATTGGCTCTCCAAACTCGGGATACGCACGTCAGAATCAAATTTTAAGCAGTATATGAAGTAGCTTTCCTTGGTAAAACGAAGAAATTTACAAAATTCAGCTTGGCAGCATTGAAAAGTACGGTTGAAATTGTCGGCGAAACCAATATGGCACAAAACGAGCTGTTAATAATTCCAATTTACAAGAACTTCAACTGAATTAGGATCAGAAACCGTTCCTACTCCCCCATCACCATGCATTTAGTTCTTCAGTTGGCTTGCTGTTGTTTATTTGGTTTCATTCTTCCTTTGTTCCCTCGTTTGTTTGTTTGTTTGTTTTGTTTTTGTTTTTCTCTTATCCTGCTTGATTTATTTTGTAGTTAATGTGTGCTGTGAATTAATTAATTACTTTATTTTATTCATTTTCCTAATGTACGCAAGTAACACTTGGTGTAATGTATATTGTAATACTGGAGTTAAAATAAAAAAAAAACAAACAAACAAACAAACAAAAAAAAAGAACTTCAACTGACAAAAACAATGAAATTTATGAAATGTCCTGCAGCGGGGATTTTAAATCAAGAAGACTTAATTTACATCTCCTTTAGAAGAATAGACCATTTCCGATATATTAAAATTCTAACTTGGCTCCGAGGCTTAGAGAATAAATTAAAACAAAAGAAATCACATCGAGGTTGAGGGATGAATAATTTATGTATTTTGCTTTATTCTCCCAAGCCTCGGAGCTATGTTAGAATTTAATATATCGGAAATGATCTATTGTCTCCGTAGTAACATAACAAGTGTCTTAACAAGTTTTCGGAAACGTGAGAGTTTCTACAACAAAATTAAAAGTCGCTCAGACCGCAATTTCGGGTACCAACTTCTGGTTTTCTGATTTTTTTTCTTTCGGAGAGGGCACTTGTGACACAGACTGGGAAACCTGAGGAAACCCACCAGCAACGATTACTTTTCTACATTCAGTGGTCTCCGTTTTCAAGTGCTACTGTCAGCTGGGATATTAAACGCTGCTTTATTATAAACTTCAATATACTGCAATCCGTATCTGAATTTGATGTGTCTTGATTTTTCTATTTGAAAACAACTCTCAGTAATTCAAATGAAAAAGAATAACTTGTGTAACATACCCTCTTGGCCAGTGCTGTCAGCGGAGCTCTCGCAAATATGGGCCTTTTGGTGTGCACAATTCAAGTCGTTATACTTTCCAATGTTTCCCGCGTAGTCCTTATACATAACCGCACAATTTCCATCACCACTGGGTTCGCCTCTAGCCCAGGGAAACGTCCCTTTGCCTTTGATGGTGTCTACTTTACTGTTATCGCTTATCCATCTCCATTCTTCAGACTCGCTATCTTTCTTCAGGCCGATGAAATATTCACCAGTTGTCATACTTTGGGTCGTGTTTTTCAAGAATTCCCATTCCTTTTTACTTTCAATAGAAACTAGTTTACTTCCAGTCTTTTTGCAGTGTTGGTTGCTTTCTTCCCAATTACGAGAACCAGAGTTGCCATGAAATGTGGAAATCGAATTACCAAATACGAAGTGCTGTTTTCCCTTACCTAATTGAATGAAATCAGAAATGGAATTACCTAACCATATTTTGGCTACTCTCTTACTTTTCTCGATACACTAACGCTGACATCAGTTGCAACCGTAACGTGTAGTTACTTTTCCCTCTTTCAGAGATTTTAACATCGTTTTATTATTTTTTTTTTAAATACCTTCAGTTATTTCTGGTGGTTTTTTGACGACAGTGGATCCCAGATGGCATGTGTTTGGATATCGTGTTATTGATGTCAAAGGAAGTACTTTTTGACGAGTCAGCATACCCTGTAAGCTTCATTATGAAGCTTCGATCTTGTTGAAGTTACGAGAGGTAGGGGGACGCGGGAATTCGAAAAGTGTAGAAATAAGAGAAAAAGCCCCGGTCTGTATAGGGGTTAGGCCGGGGTCGAGAAATTGAAAGTACACCCCAATTTAAGTCGTTTTTGTCTATTGGAAACTATTACAAAATATTTCTTGTCACTGCTTCTGAGTCATTTTATTTTGGTCCAATTGTTTCGCTTTCAAACAAACATATCTGCTATCACCTACAGAATTGTAGACATTTCATTGCCACCGAAGTGACATTGGGCTCCCCAAGAAAAGTGAAATACATAATTTATTAAATTAAGCTGTGTTCACACTAGGCCGAAACACGATTAGTCTGATCACAAACGAAACATGTTTCCTTATGACAAGTGTTCATATCAGACAGTGCATTGCGCGAATCGTATTTAAACCATGATTATTGTGAGCATGATTGAATCAACCTCGCGAGGTAGTTTCAATAGAATTATGATCAGACCAAACACGTTCAAAATGGCGGATAGATGCGGAGAGGAGGCGAGTGCCCACAAGATTGAACCAAAATTGGGGCTATTATAAGGACAAATGGCTAGTTGGAATATGGGCCCATGAAGAAATACAACGGCAATTATCGGCGATGGGTAGAAAGCAGAGTATTTGGGAGAACAACGGCCACATGTACAAGCGAACAGCATCGCAATTCACAACCACGCATGAAACGTGTTTGCAACCGACCTCTGTTATGAACAAAACAATAACAAACATGTTTCGGCGAAACAAACTTCCTAGAAACATGCTTACTTGAATTATTTTTCGGCTTTTTTTGTGAACACACCGCTTTAGCAGGAAATATTGACTCACCAGCATTTCTTTTTTTTGCTAAACTGAAAAGCAGGGCAAGAACAACTGTCGTGAACGTAATTGGTATTCTTCTCTTTATCCCCCAAAAAAGTTTGTGGCAAATTAAGGAAAGAATCGTGTCAGGTTCAACTTTAAGGTAGCGCTTCAGCCACTCAGGAAGCTGTTTACCAACATTAGCGCCAAAACGCAACTGCTACTGCAAAACCGAAACGCTTAAAAATATGTGCAGCATAAAAACAAAACAAAGGGAAAACGCTACACAAAAATTGGCGTGCGCCAAAGAGGATGACCTCAAAATGGCTATCATTCAAAATAATTTAAGAAGATGTTATCTTGAAGAATCGTAATTGAACAAGCCATTTAAGATATAACTATTGATAACAGGGGAAAAGAAATAAAAAAAACTCGCACGATATCAGCAGTGTGGCATCTCAGAGATACACAGGAAGTCAAATCAACAAGAGAAACATAATACATACGTAACATCTCAAATAACTTGACCCAAAGTTTTGCGGCTATCCTCTATGTTGTTGTTTCATGCTCAGCTAAGCCAATGAAGCTGGTGAGGTAGCTTTTAAAAGGACGGGCATTGTGTAGTCCGTAAGTCATGCTTATAATTCAAACTGAATTTTAATTTATCAGCGATAAAATGAAACGGGATGTGCTTCACAGTTGTGAGCCATCTGATCTGCCCTTAAAAAAATTATATACTGCGAAAGAAAAATGAATAACAGCTGAAAACGTAGTTTGAACTTATTAGTAAGGACGAGAGACTTAAGCCCCATTTATATGGTCTCGAGACAGCCCTCCCCTAAAGTAAACCGTGGTAGATAGCGTCTGCGACGCAGGCCGGCTACTTAAAAAACGACGATAAAAACGAACAAGGGAACACACAAAGATAATTATAATTTCAGGGTAACACGATTTTGACATGGGTGTTGCAGGAAGACCGAATTCCGCTAGAAAAAAAAAATAACTTTCGTGGACATGACATATTCCAAGGGCTGTACCATGAGCCTCCCTCTCTGTCCCCTCATTTTGCGATGTCTAAACATCATCCCCTTCATCATTAAGCGGATATTTGAAACAAATAACTGCACGCCACTCTTAAAGGCTTAATTACCTGTAAACTCAAGTTTAAGAGAAATATTTCTTACCTACAATCGAGGTTATGACGAAAATACTTAGAACAGAGTTTCTAACTGAGCGCTGCTCTATACGATTTTTTTTTTCGGCAACTCTTGTAAATCCTGTATTTCCATGCTAAGAACGCAAAATTCACAGGAACATGCTTGCAAGGTTGCGATTAGCGTCATGAAAGCGTGAAAGGAAGTTGTGCGCAGGCCTAAGGAAGAAAGTTTTGATCAAGAAACGGTGTGCAGAAGTATCATTCTGCAAATTATTTCAAATCTCCATATTGGCTCATTTCCTTAACCTATTACGTTGCTATTAAGACTGGAACAATTTTATAATTCACTGCTTATGCAAACGCAAAGTACACGTTAAATATCTGGAAAGAAAACGAAAATACCACACCAGGATTCGAGCCGACGACCTTCAGATTACCGCATCTAAAATTCTTGCGCCAAAACTGAAATCTTACCACTTCGCCAACCTGCAACTGATTAACTATTCATAAAGAACTCACAATCAACCGCTGAATTTCGATATATTAAAATTCAGCCTAAAACAATAGACCTCAGCACGAGGCTCGTGGGAATAACGACAGAGTTTGTGGGGTTTATTCCCACGAGCCTCGTGCTGAGGTCTATTGTTTTAGGCGGAATTTTAATATATCGAAATTGGGCTATTGTTTACAAATGCTGCAGGCTAAGATAATTCGGAGAGCGAGCTTCGACAAGTGTTTTTTTTTTTTTTTTTTTATGGAAATCACTCAATCATGGATATTTTAGATGTTGGATCGTTTTTTATTATTGTTTGTTTGTTTTTCTTTTTCACTCTCCACTGCACAAGCACTCGCATCATTTGTTTTGCGAGAAAGCGCTTTGTTTCCAGTTCTAAAACCTAAGCGACTCGCTATTTTGATCGGTTTGGGGCCCGCTCCCGCATGAGTAATTTCTAGGAACGAAGGAACGAAGGAACGAAGGAACGAAGGAACGAAAGAACGAAGGAACGAAGGAACGAAGGAACGAAGGAACGAAGGAACGAAGGAACGAAGGAACGAAGGAACGAAGGAACGAAGGAACGAAGGAACGAAGGAACGAAGGAACGAAGGAACGAAGGAACGAAGGAACGAAGGAACGAAGGAACGAAGGAACGAAGGAACGAAGGAACGAAGGAACGAAGGAACGAAGGAACGAAGGAACGAAGGAACGAAGGAACGAAGGAACGAAGGAACGAAGGAACGAAGGAACGAAGGAACGAAGGAACGAAGGAACGAAGGAACGAAGGAACGAAGGAACGAAGGAACGAAGGAACGAAGGAACGAAGGAACGAAGGAACGAAGGAACGAAGGAACGAAGGAACGAAGGAACGAAGGAACGAAGGAACGAAGGAACGAAGGAACGAAGGAACGAAGGAACGAAGGAACGAAGGAACGAAGGAACGAAGGAACGAAGGAACGAAGGAACGAAGGAACGAAGGAACGAAGGAACGAAGGAACGAAGGAACGAAGGAACGAAGGAACGAAGGAACGAAGGAACGAAGGAACGAAGGAACGAAGGAACGAAGGAACGAAGGAACGAAGGAACGAAGGAACGAAGGAACGAAGGAACGAAGGAACGAAGGAACGAAGGAACGAAGGAACGAAGGAACGAAGGAACGAAGGAACGAAGGAACGAAGGAACGAAGGAACGAAGGAACGAAGGAACGAAGGAACGAAGGAACGAAGGAACGAAGGAACGAAGGAACGAAGGAACGAAGGAACGAAGGAACGAAGGAACGAAGGAACGAAGGAACGAAGGAACGAAGGAACGAAGGAACGAAGGAACGAAGGAACGAAGGAACGAAGGAACGAAGGAACGAAGGAACGAAGGAACGAAGGAACGAAGGAACGAAGGAACGAAGGAACGAAGGAACGAAGGAACGAAGGAACGAAGGAACGAAGGAACGAAGGAACGAAGGAACGAAGAAACGAAGGAACGAAGGCACGAAGGAACGAAGGCACGAAGGCACGAAGGCACGAAGGCACGAAGGCACGAAGGCACGAAGGCACGAAGGCACGAAGGAACGAAGGAACGAAGGAACGAAGGAACGAAGGAACGAAGGAACGAAGGAACGAAGGAACGAAGGAACGAAGGAACGAAGGAACGAAGGAACGAAGGAACGAAGGAACGAAGGAACGAAGGAACGAAGGAACGAAGGAACGAAGGAACGAAGGAACGAAGGAACGAAGGAACGAAGGAACGAAGGAACGAAGAAACGAAGGAACGAAGGAACGAAGGAACGAAGGAACGAAGGAACGAAGGAACGAAGGAACGAAGGAACGAGGGAACGAAGAAACGAAGGAACGAAGGAACGTAGGAACAAAGGAACAAAGGAACGAAGGAACAAAGGAACGAAGGAACGAAGGAACGAAGGAACGAAGGAACGAAGGAACGAAGGAACGAAGGAACGAAGGAACGAAGGAACGAAGGAACGAAGGAACGAAGGAACGAAGGAACGAAGGAACGAAGGAACGAAGGAACGAAGGAACGAAGGAACGAAGGAACGAGAGAACGAGAGAACGAGGGAACGAGGGAACGAGGGAACGAGGGAACGAGGGAACGAGGGAACGAGGGAACGAAGGAACGAAGGAACGAAGGAACGAAGGAACGAAGGAACGAAGGAACGAAGGAACGAAGGAACGAAGGAACGAAGGAACGAAGGAACGAAGGAACGAAGGAACGAAGGAACGAAGGAACGAAGGAACGAAGGAACGAAGGAACGAAGGAACGAAGGAACGAAGGAACGAAGGAACGAAGGAACGAAGGAACGAAGGAACGAAGAAACGAAGGAACGAAGGAACGAAGGAACGAAGGAACGAAGGAACGAAGGAACGAAGGAACGAAGGAACGAAGGAACGAAGGAACCAAGGAACCAAGGAACGAGGGAACGAGGGAACGAAGAAACGAAGGAACGAAGGAACGAAGGAACAAAGGAACAAAGGAACGAAGGAACAAAGGAACGAAGGAACGAAGGAACGAAGGAACGAAGGAACGAAGGAACGAAGGAACGAAGGAACGAAGGAACGAAGGAACGAAGGAGCGAAGGAACGAAGGAACGAAGGAACGAAGGAACGAAGGAACGAGAGAACGAGAGAACGAGGGAACGAGGGAACGAGGGAACGAGGGAACGAGGGAACGAAGGAACGAAGGAACGAAGGAACGAAGGAACGAAGGAACGAAGGAACGAAGGAACGAAGGAACGAAGGAACGAAGGAACGAAGGAACGAAGGAACGAAGGAACGAAGGAGCGAAGAAAACGCAGGAACGCAGGAACGCAGGAACGCAGGAACGCAGGAACGCAGGAACGCAGGAACGCAGGAACGCAGGAACGCAAGAACGAAGGAACGAAGGAACGCAAGAACGAAGGAACGAAAGAACGAAGGAACGAAGGAACTGTGTCTGTTGTATTGCCTCTTAAGAGATTAACAAACGATTTATCAATCCAAGACTATTGCTTTTGACCTGTCCTGATTAAATTGTTGATCTATTAATATGAAAAACAAACGAAAAACGACAAGGAATACAGAGCCCGTTCTACATTTGAAGGCAAATCTTTACTCGTTTTGCATAAGTTACACGAACGAAGAGAATAGTTGAAACTATTTTCTACCTTTTGATGGTGCTCCTGTCGATGGACTGTAGGACGTTGTTAAACGTGCTGCTGAAGTCACTGCCGAGGACGTCTGCCTGACTGTTGTTACTAAAAAACACAATGTCCACATTAAATTTCTGATCCAATATGAGACAGCCTCGTTTAACAAAGCAAACTACTTAACCTAATTGTAGTAGACTTGACACGTGGGCTTTTGTTATCGTCGATGTACTCTCTATTCGACTCTATAATTAGGGAGCTTTAGATTCGAGTACGAGAACGAGTGTAAGTGTACGAGCTTACTAGCGTGCTCACATTGCGCATGGGTGGCTCTCCGTGAGATTGTCACGGGAGCGGGAAACTCGTTGTCTGCAGCTCGTCGACAACGAGATTTTGACCAGAAGTCGTCCTCCAGAGAACCAGTTTCGAAAGGTGAGTATTTAGTAGTTTAAACTTATGCTAGTCAGTCAGTCAAAATAAACTTAGTGCCGTATAAAGAGGTTTTATCGAATTGAATGTTATTAAAAACCCTGATTCCATTTGTTTTTGGTACTTTTTGGTTGGCCTATTTCCACGAAATTCTGAGGTCTTTACATGTAAACAACAAATCGCCAATCGAATAAATTTAAATTGAAAAATGAAGACCTTATAAAAGCAGTTTGACCCATGCATGAGGAAAATAAACAGTGAGTTGTTTTGATATGGTTGACACTTTCCTGACTTTCTTCGTCTTTTTATTTGGAAAAGGAAACACGAAGCTATGCTTCTCAGAAAAGTACTGGTTAAAGAGCCCTACAAGTACCGACCAGGTTCAAAAGAGAGAGGTATATCTTGGACGAAAAACGCCGAACATTTGCAAGAGAGTGGAATGAAAGTTACTCAAAGATCAGCAATAAGTGATACGTTATAAGTTATACCAAGACTTCAAGAAAAGAGAAAAGGAAGCTAGTAGGGCTAGTGCTGTGGACGTTGAATACGACGAGATATACCAGGCGCTGACCAATATCCATGATCAGATTGTGGATTGGCAGCAGCAGCAGCAGGGTAAAGAGGAAAGTGAAAAAGCAACAGCCGAAGAGATGAGGAAAAGGGCAACAGAGAGGTTAAGTGAAACAAAACGAAGAACCAGAACGGATGATGAAGAAAACTCTGATTGTACGACACCCAAAAAGAGAAAAAGTCACATCAGTGTCACGGAACTCTTGGAAGGAAACATTGGAAGAAAAGCCTCTGAACAAGCTGAACAACAGCTCAACAAACAACGAGAGCTTGAGTTGCGTGCCGTGGAGTTATGTCAACAACAGCAATTCCAAGCAATGTTGCTTCAGCAACAGCAACAATTCCAGCTGCAACAAGAGAACCTCCAGCACTAACAACAAGGAATGAACATGGCTATGTTAAATACACTTGCTGAAATAGTAAAAAAGGTCAATTGAACTTTGGAACTAATCCACGGCGAGCGAGGTTTTGAAACTACAATTCTTATTTTAACAAATTTTAAGAACTTGGTGTTTGTACTTTGATGAAAAAACTTAAAAACTGAAAAATTTATTAGCTTGCAAATAAAAAAAAATATTTAACTTTTAATCAATTCAGTAAGTGTACTTAACATAACCATGATTATAGTTTTCGAAATATAATTTTCAATTTGTTATTTGACAGCCTTTAACGAAGATAGTGTTTGCATTGTGATGAAACCTTGAACACTGAAACATTTTAATAGCTTCTTATTAATTTTTGCCATACCATTAAATTTATTAAATGAAAATTAAGGAAGAGTTTGTATTGTAATATGTTTTAATATTTTTTTTTACATCTTTTTACAAATCTATATGTAATTGTATCATGTAAGTGTACTACATTATTATTACAAAATCAGTTCAGCCGTTTTAAAATTAAAAATTATACATAGTTTCAAATTTTATTTTCTCAAGTAAATTTGCAAAGATTTGAAAACTCTCCAGTATGGAGAGAATGATTTATCATAGGTCATCCACATCCCATTGTCACCAATTACTTCATCCTTTCATAGCTAACTATGCAATAGAAATTTACATGCAGGTGAACTTGAAATTGTTTATCTCCTCGTCACTTTGCCAAATAGCATTACTTAAATGTAGCCATAGCTAGTACTAACTATGATGTAGCTAATCAAGAGCTTTAAACCTGAAAATAATCATCTAATGTGGGAGGCTGAACATCAAAATAGGTGCTTGTACTTGATCCATGTAAGCAGGTACGTGCATTCCTAAGCAGAGCACACACTGAATACATAATTACACCTACTGGACTTAGTCCAATCATTAAGTTCTTCTTAAAATCTAGAAAAGCGAAGTATGTTACTATGTCGCTAAACACCCACTCCACAGCTTCCCTGACTTTACTCATAGAGGAGTTAAATTCTTCTTGGTCAACCGTTAATTGACCACCCTTGTATGGTCCCTGAAGATGAATTCTCAGTGGATAGGCTAGGTCGCCATGTATACACAGTGGTTGTCCACTGGTGTCAAATGAATGCTGCTGAGGGTTATGAAGGAAGCCAGACATTCTTAACATACCAGAATCATGCCTTTTACCCTCTGAAAGAAAAATGTATAGAGTAAACATACTTGGATTTATATAGTAGCTAGTGTTATACCACTCTTGTAGCTGCAGGTAAGTGTTGAGTTACAGACTGATTTCATTTTCCGAGTTAATTGGCTAATAGCCCTTTTGATTAAGTAGGGGCTGGGTCATAGATTTTTGTGTAAGGATTCAAGGTAGGCTACCTTTAATGAAGCTCTTACCAAGGGGTTGACTACCAAAAATGTTTCCTGATAGATTTGATTTTTCCAGCCCACTCCTGTAGGTGTAGATAGCGTAAATCCTCGAATCAATTAGCGCCCAGGGAGCTTATTTCAAATTTAGGGAAAGATGGGGTTTTGGGTTGGGGGGGGGGGGGGCACTTATTTAAATGGTGACCTGACATGGCCATTTTTTTAAATACATCATCTGCGTGTAAACAACAACATAAGCTGTTTATCGACATAGAAAGCTGATCCTAAAGTTTAAATCAGGGCACCATTAGTTCTGAATGTGTTCACAAACTGAAACAATGTACAAATCTAATACTACACAACCAAAAGTATGCATCCTTTGTTGTCTCAGTACTCGTCCACAAAATGGGGGGAGGGGGCGCTTATTCCAAGCGAGTGCTTATTCAAGGAGAGCATTAATTCGAGGATTTACGGTAGTGACACTTCAATTCAGTTTCAAATTTGGGGGCTTAAATAAGGGGATGCATTACAGTAGAACGATGCAAATAATCGCATAAACTTACCAACGGGTCCATACAAATTGGCTATTAAACCATTTGCCGCAACAACTGATTGAAACTTTAGGGCGTTACCCTTTTGTGCCCATTGTACATCACACGCTGGTTCTCTCCTGGGCGACAAATTGGGGTAACTGTCCCATCTACAAACCCCCAGCAATTCTCAAGAGCTGGTTCCTTTCTATGGACAGCAAGAGCAAAGTCCTCCAGATGTTGGCTACTCAGCCAGGGTTGATCGAGATCTCTGAGCAAGTATCCATGGTTTGTGTAAATAAAGATGATCACCTCGTTTAAGATTAAGCTCAGCTCGGGCACTGAACGACCAAAGCCGCAAGGAATCATATCCGAGAGACGACATGGGTAAGAAAAACGTTTCAATACAATCAACAGTTCTTCTGTTCCTGAACACACCGTGCCATTGGCGCAAGTAAACATTTCTGGAATTTTTAATGCCCGAAGAAGGAGAGGCAATTCTGTGATGCCAAACCTTAACTCTGTTTCAAACTCTTCAGAAGAAATGGCGTCAAAAACATCGTCAATCCTTTCATACTGCTTGTAAGGATGTTGTGTTCTTGTCTTTGCAATTTCACAAATCGCCAGGAATTCTTCTTCGTCAATCTATTCATCACCAAGGAGGTAAACGGATGCTTTTACGATAGCTTTTTGCTAAACATGGCGAGATTGTTACAACTCGAACTCGGATCGACACATTTGTTTACAATCTAAAGTTACAATTTTCGTCAACGCGGCTACGAGTACGAGATACTAGTACCAGATCTCCGCGGTCACAACTCGTACTCGAATCTAAAGCTCTCTATCAACGTGTCTTGAAAAGTTGAGCCTAAAGTTTTCAAGTTTGTCGTTTACAATACGTGGTTAATCTTTTCCATCCTTAACCATCCTTGGTAAGTCTTGGTTTATTATTATTATGTCTTTAGTGTTTTTCTACCTTAGTAAACTACTATTTCCAAGTTTCCTTCAATTTCAAGGTTATTTTTTACATGGCCAAAATAACTCAAAATGCCGTGACTATTCGCGATTAGTATATACCACACAAGTGAATAGAACTTTTCGCGCGCGCTGATTGGCTAGCTCGGAGGTGATTAGCCAAGTACTATTCACCTCCACTTCGGTGAATAATTGTTAACTATTTATTTTTAAGGTACTTGCTATGTTACTGCGAGACAATAGACCTTTACACTCCAACAAAGTTTGTTCCTCCAATTTATTGTCTGAAAGAGGTCGAGACTACCACTTGAGTATTAGAAAAAAAAACATGCTAATGCATCACTGTCTAATTTTGTAATTACCAAACAGGTGGTTGATTCTTTTCATGCATTTTAATTGGCTCTCCAAACTTGGGATACGCACGCGAGAATCAAATTTGAAGCAGTATATGAAGCAGCGTTCCCTATTAACACGAACAAAATTACAAAAATCAGCTTGGCAGCATCGAAAAGTACGGTTTTATATTTTTTAGCCTTGAAGTTGTCGGCCAAACAAATATGGCACAAAACGACCTTTTTATAATTCCAATTTACAAGAACTTCAACTGATAAAATCAATGAAATTTATAAAATGTCTTGGAGCGGGGACTTTAAATCAAGAAGACTTAATTTACATCTCCTTTAGAAGAATAAACCATTTCCGATATATTAAAATTCTAACTTGGCAATGCATTCTGGTAAAAAGTGATGAATTCGAGTCTATATATTCTTCTTAAGTCCTGATTATGTTGCTGCTCGCTCGCTACGCTCGCTGCGCAGCAACAACAAGTACTCGGACATAAATTGTTGGGAGATCGACAGGGGTGGCAAGGGTGAACAAACAAAAAACAACGTCCGCAAACGCAACGGGACATTTTTTGACAAAATCCCTCGTGAATTAATAAGCCTTTGTTTGGCGCTAAAGCTATTGTTTAAAGATCTCCTTTTAAGGCCATATTTGCGACAGCAAACAAAAAGCATTGTTTTTTAATTTGATCAGCTTTTCTTGATACGAGCCAGATGACTCCAACTTCCGAGAACTACCCTGCCGCCGATCATCGGCGAGACTTTCGTGCCATTATTATACAGAGAGAATAACTTCACCGCTGATCATGGGCGAGATTTTCGCGCCATTATTGTACAGACAGAATTACCTCGCCGATGAACATAGGCGAGTAAGCTGTTCTATGCAAGTGTTAACATGGCGTAATTTTTGCCGTTCTCTATATTGAAAGAATCGCATATTATTTGTTTGTCTGATCACCGTCAATCAAGTAACCATTTGAATGAGTCAAAAACGATTTTCATGTTTAGAATAGTTTACAAGGTGCTATTTGAAATAAAAAAAGGCCCAGTGAAGTCGCAACAAAAAGCATAATAATTTGTAAGACATACCCTCTTGGTCATTGCTGTTAACGGGACTCTCGCAGATATATCCGTCTTTTCTTAGTACGGTACAGCTCCAGTCGCTAAACAGTCCATAGTCATGCCTGTAATCCTTAAACATAACCGCGCAATTTTCGTTATTACTACTGGGTTCGTCCTTAGCCCAAGGAAACTCTCCTTTGGTATCGTTGACTTTGCTGTTATCGCTTATAAGCGAAGACGCTCGGCTGGCGAGGCGGCAGAGAATAGTGCCGCGCGAAGAATGGCGTATGCGAAAAAATTCTCGATCGAGCTCTGAAAGTGTAACTGTAAGGTGTAAGATGTAACAATGGCTCAGTTTGAGCCAATTGCAAGGACGGAACTATTCGAGCTATTGTTAACAAATGGTAGACGCCATAGCGTGTACTATTGAGTTATGGATGCACGTGGGAGGTTGCTAAGCACGAAAGAAGCGTAAGAGTCGCACGAGGCGATAGCCGAGTGCGACTCTAGCTTCTTGAGTGCTTAGCAAACCTCCCAAGTGCATCCATAACTCAATAGTACGCGCTATGGCGTTAACCATTTGTTTTTATAACATAAACATTGTATTGTTTCTGCATATTAAGCGAGTTTGTAAAAGTTTTTGAAAGGAAAGTCTGACGCGTACAAACAGCTCATTTGCGCTTTAACTTCAACTTAATCTATGGATTAAAAGCTCAGTCAAGTCAGTGTCATCAAAATTGTCACTATTTACAGACGATCTACTTTCCAAGTTGAGTGGCTCATAGCCACTTTCGTCTAACTTGACGCTTCCATGGCTGCATTTATTTGTTAGGCATATTTTTCTAAATGTGTAACATTCTAGCTTTTAAAACGGAACTTGTAGGGTTTCTCAGGATTATTTAAATGATTTCTACTACTGATAATCAATTTGAGTCATTTCGGGTCATTTACTGACTTGGGCAATCAAGAAATCGAAAATGGAGGTTCCATGCTGTTGGAGCGAAGAATCCCGGTCTGAAAAGGGTTAACCCGGGGTCGGGTTCGATAAAATGTTCCTCTATTTACCTCTTTTTCGGCTACCACAAACCAATGTAAACTCTTCTGGCTTTTCGGTTTTGCTGTTTCCGAATCGTTTGCTTTTTTACATTTCATTACCTCAAATTATCACGGTCTGCAACGTTAGCGTGGAAATAACATTGGCACTAAAGTAACACTGAGATCCGTAAACAAATTAAGATACATGAAATTTGGTGAAATAAAGATCAAATATCTACTCACCAACATTCCTTTGTTCGGCTAAACTGAAAAGCAGGACAAGAACAACTATCGTGAACGTAAAGGATATTCTCTCCATCCCAAGATGATTTGGCGCGTGCGAAGTTCCAGTAAACTGATCAAAAGCAAAATAAGGAAAGAATCGTGTCAGATTCAACTTAAAGGTAACGCTTCAGCCACTCGGGAAGTTATTTGCCAACATTAGCGCTAACACCAACTGCTACTGCAAAACCGAAACACTCAAAAATATGAAGTATAAAAAAAACATAGGGAAAACGTAAAGTAAAATTACCGTGCGCCAAAAATGATATCCTTCAAAATAATTTTAGATGATATTGTCTGACAGGAAAGTAATCGAACAATGATTTAGATATCTCTGCATTATTTATGCGCAGGAGAAAAGTAATGAAAAACACTTTCACGATATCAGTAATAATAAAATAATAATCGTTACTCTTACTATAGATCATGACTAAGACGGTATGCTAAGCATACTAAGTACAGTGTACTGTAGATTCTCTATATATGCTTCTGAAAACAAATAAAACGGAAATTTGTGGCGTGGAATTGTTTCAAGTCTCTGCATGACGTATACGGCGGCAGGAACTTGTAGCTGACGCGAAGTCTGAGTTTCAAAATACCGTACTTTTAAGCCAAATGACGACTTACGCAAACATCTTACAACAGTTTTTACCAGTAAATTGTATATTAGGCCATCTAATGCCCCAGAGCCTTTCAATTTTTCAAACGCTTTTCTTCAGTGACAGAATCAAAGCGATAACAAACGCCCGCCAATAAGCACTCCTGTCGACAAAGATTCTTCAGTTAAGGTACGTGTTCAATAAGTCAGCATTCCCTTGCATCTGTTCGCTGTTTGATTAAACTTATCAGCAGGGGAATTCCCCCCCCCCCCCCCACCAAAACAAAACAAATATCTATTATATATAATCATCGATCCCTGCGGAGGGAGTGGCTGGCTGAGTTTGGTTTTCATTAATTTGTGACTGACACAAGATAAAAAAAAATGATAAAAGACCTTCACGGCGATAGGTAAGTACATACATTCTAATACGAAAGCAATTTAAAAGACAATGATAAACGCGATAAAGGAACAAAAAAAGGGAATAGAAATTTGCCGGTAACATGATTCGTTCCTTCGTTCCTTCGTTCCTTCGTTCCTTCGTTCCTTCGTTCCTTCGTTCCTTCGTTCCTTCGTTCCTTCGTTCCTTCGTTCCTTCGTTCCTTCGTTCCTTCGTTCCTTCGTTCCTTCGTTCCTTCGTTCCTTCGTTCCTTCGTTCCTTCGTTCCTTCGTTCCTTCGTTCCTTCGTTCCTTCGTTCCTTCGTTCCTTCGTTCCTTCGTTCCTTCGTTCCTTCGTTCCTTCGTTCCTTCGTTCCTTCGTTCCTTCGTTCCTTCGTTCCTTCGTTCCTTCGTTCCTTCGTTCCTTCGTTCCTTCGTTCCTTCGTTCCTTCGTTTCTTCGTTCCTTCGTTCCTTCGTTCCTTCGGTGTTGCAGGAAGTCGTTACTAAAAGGAAGAAGTCTTAACATCATCCCCTTCATTATTAAGCGGACATTCGTAACAAAAAACAACAAGCCACTCTAAAAGGCTTAATTAATTGTAAACTCAAGTTTAAGAAAATATTTCTTACCTATAATCGAAGTAAAGACGAAAATGCTTAGAAAAGAGTTTCTAACTTAGGGGTGTTCTTTTCTATTTTTTCTGTATAAACTCTTGTGAATCCTGAATTTCTAAGCTAGGAACGCGGAATTCACGAACAAAGGAGCATGCTTCCAGTGTTGGTATTAGCGTCATGAAAGTGTGAAAGGAAGTTGAATTGTGTCCAGGCCTCACGAGGAATGTTTCGATTAAGAAGCCTTGTGCAGAAGTATCATTCTTAAAGAGTGATAGCGTAGGTAGAAAGAGTTTATAGCAGTTGTTTGGGTAAGAAATACTTCGTTCGTTCGCACACTCCCTCGGTCAGTCAGTCGATGGGTTGTAAACGTTTTTGTGGTTATTCTGATGACCAGTTAATTAGACGTGAGACCGCGATATTGGCTCCAAGAGCAATCAACTGATCTTTCTCGCTTAGAGTAGAACTGAAGTGTTCCCAAATTGAAGATTATTTGATATGCAATTAATTCGAAGGGCGAATAATTCGATTCATCGTTTGCTCTGACAGCTTTTAACCAATGCGTTGCCAAAATTTATGAGCGAGGGTTTCACTTTCAAAAGTGTTTTCCTTCTGCAAATTCTTTCAAATCTCCATATTGGCTTATTTTCTTAACATATTACGATTCTATTAAGACTGGAAAATTTATATTTTCCACTGCTTATGTAAACGCAAAGTACACGTTAAATATCTCGAAAGAAAACGAGAACTCCACACTAGGATTCGAACCAGCGACCTTCAGATTACCGCATCTAAAACTATTGCGCCAAGGCTGAAATGTTACCACTTCGCCAACCTGCAACTGCTTAACTACTCATTGAGACCTCACAATCAACCGCTGATTGGTTTACAACCGCTGCAGGCTGAAATAATTCGGACAGCGAGCTTTGACATTTGTTTTTTAATGGAAATCACTCAATCATGGATATTTTAGACGATGGACCATATTTTATTATTGTTTGTTTGTTTTTGTTTGTTCACTCTCCACTGCACAAGGACTCGCATCATTTGTTTTTCGAGAAAGCGCTTCGTTTGCAGTTCTAAAACCTAGGAACGAAGGAATGAAGGAACGAAGGAACGAAGGAACGAAGGAACGAAGGAACGAAGGAACGAAGGAACGAAGGAACGAAGGAACGAAGGAACGAAGGAACGAAGGAACGAAGGAACGAAGGAACGAAGGAACGAAGGAACGAAGGAACGAAGGAACGAAGGAACGAAGGAACGAAGGAACGAAGGAACGAAGGAACGAAGGAACGAAGGAACGAAGGAACGAAGGAACGAAGGAACGAAGGAACGAAGGAACGAAGGAACGAAGGAACGAAGGAACGAAGGAACGAAGGAACGAAGGAACGAAGGAACGAAGGAACGAAGGAACGAAGGAACGAAGGAACGAAGGAACGAAGGAACGAAGGAACGAAGAAACGAAGGAACGAAGGAACGAAGGAACGAAGGAACGAAGGAACGAAGGAACGAAGGAACGAAGGAACGAAGGAACGAGGGAACGAAGGAACGAAGGAACAAAGGAAGGTAGGACAGAAAATTCGAAATCAGAATATACCTCGACACACTAGGATAATTCTATAGGCGAGGAGACGTAAAATAAAAAGTGGATTTTTCTCGCGTTTGATGAAAATTAAGTTGACTATAAAGTATTGTGTACACAGCCCTTTTTTTGTAGAACTCATTACTCCAGCCGGGTTCATTACAAGCTTTTACTTTATCTGTAGCTGTTACAATCAAAACAGCTTAAGCTAAAGTGCTACTTAAATAAGCTTACTCATTATTTGTCAGATTAGTGATTACTGAATGTTGTTGTGTCACGCAACATAGAAATTCTCAAAATCCTTTTGGCAACCCTTGTCATGCGTAATCAATCGCGATTTGGCTTAAAAACACCTTAGTGCTTCTTTCCATAAATACATGTAACAAGGGTTTATGGAAAAGCAACTAAAATATGAGGCCGCTTAAATTATGAATGTCGTCATTTACAAAACATGTCATGGAAAGAGCACCTATAGAAACGTTATATTTCCTACAATGTACTCTGCTCATTTCTGCACCACTCGGCAATGTTGTAACATGAACTTCTAAAGCATTCATCATTGCTATCTTAATCTATCTGCTTATTATTATGGTTAAGGTAATACCGTAAAATTCCGAAAATAAGCCCCTCCCCAAACTCGTAACGCAAGAAAACCTTCGTTATATCGCCCTTCCGAGTGTAAATCCCCGAGACTTTTACTTGGAAATTGTCCTCAAATAGAAAATAAAGCAAAGCAAAAACACTGCGGTAACAGATGATTTTTTAGTTGCCAAATGATTGCAGTCAAAAAGACTTTATTGCTATTTGCGTAGTTCACTCTGAACGAACTCTTGTCTTGGATTTCTTCAGTCCATAGGGAAAGTACTTGCAAAGTACTTCTATTCCTCCACTCTGCACCCAAACGTCTTGTGGTGCTCCTCGCTTTTCACTTGTTATCTTTTGGACGATAGAATGAACTGTTTCATCACTTCAGCGTGCCGAACGCTTGCTCATATCAGTGCTTAGAGCAAGCGACTACGGATTCAAATTATTTTCCGCTGGAAATCACTCAATTCAGTCACCAAAGGACCCGTTTCACTGGTCATGTTCACTATTCATGGAAAGTTTTAGATGCTGGACAGTTTTTTTTTTTTTTTTAATTCCTACCCACAGAGAGCAGATGCGTCCTATATTTGACTGTATTTCCAGTTAGATTTATCGTACAATTGTAGCGTGAATCGATCTGTTGTTGATTCAAATCACGGTACTGCGTGATCAAACTGTATAGATGCATCGTGTTACGCGTCTGTTGAAATCCTATCCGTACGGAAAACGAGGAGACATGAAGTGACGAAAGTAAAAAAAAAAAGAGACTTGTCTCTCCCTTTCGGTCACCATAAGTGATAGCCCACAGTCTTGCGTGATACCCCACTGTACGTCTTGCGGCTTTCGCCTTGCGGGCAGATATCGCGCTACAGTTGCACTGGAAGTTAACTGGAAATACTTAAAAATAAGACTCCTCTGCTCTCTATGTTCTCATTCTCCATTGAGGTCACGAGATCGCTCGTTTGCATGGAGTAGCATTGTTTGCTTTAATTCAGGGAAAGTCGTCTGTTCGAATACTGGTAATATCAGCTAACAAAGAGCATGGTGTGCCCTTCTAACACATTAGCGTTTTGCTGTCTTTGTCACCTTGAGCTCTGAATTTGTGTTAGTACGTAAGTTACCTTATGCGAAACGCCACTATGTTTTTTACAATGTGCACAGCGGTTGTTGGCGCTGCGCACGCGCGTCGGTCACCGTCTGTTCCATGGGCTCGCCATTGAGTCAGGTTGTATAATATTAAACCTTCGAGTTAAGGCAGTGTTCCTTCTGTATTGGCGAAATGCGTTTGAGGCAACGACAGATAAGAGAAGTATGTAAAAGGAAGTAACCATCGATAAAATCATAAGACTTGTTTATTATATTGTCTCCACGTAGTTCCATGTTCCCTTAATTAAAGCATGTTGGTATTTGATTGAATTGACGATTCTACTACGCCCACCATCCATTTCCCAGAGGATGGCCGCTTAAAAGTGGTTCCACTGTAATTTCAATTATGTACTCCGCTGGTATTCTGCATTTCCATGACATAAACTCCTAAAACTATTTTGCCATGTCATGTAGACTTTGAATGCTCGTATAAGTTTTATTCCAGAGAGATTCGGTTTACTCTTCACAAGGATCTGGTTAAACTGTGAAAACGAAATCAGCGTAAATAAAAACGAGATAAAATGAAAATACTAGCAACAACATACTCACTGGATTTGAAGGCTCAAAGGAACGTGAAAAAACGTCAGGCCATGTAAACGAACAGAACTAGACAAGAGCTTTCACCTCAAGAATTTTTTGAACGAGCACATGGCGCAGACCATAATATACATCAATATAAATGGCGTAATTCTTTACCAGACTCGCGCGGGCTAAAGACAAAAAAAACTCAAGAGATACACAAAAAAGAAAAACGTTTTGTAACCTACAATACACTCTTTAATTCAAATAGCACAGGACTATGTTACAATAATTCAGCACATTATATCATTCTACATTAAACTACATTATACAAGTTCTCTCAAGTTCTCGTGTAAGTGTTTGTTTTTTCTTGCCATACATACCTCCAAGCTAATCGTTCCCTCACCACTTTGTTTGTGTTCATGCGAAAGAGTCGGCGTTGGCAAGTCTTCAAATTTGAAAGTTTTTTTGGCCAGCTGTTTCGCTTGCATCCAAAGTTTCAAAATGATCAGTTTTAATTACTCTACTCATTCGAAGTTTCCGAATATGCTTTTTTGTACGATTTCTTTTTTCCAAGTCGAAAAAAACTATTTCGAGTTCTTTTCACCATGCTTATGCCAAAGTGCGCGGGATCTCACTAATTCACCTTTAACCTTTTTTGGAATATTTCTTGACATTGTATTTCAACCAAGCCCAAACTGATCGTGGATCCTCAAGATCGTTCTGTCCTTCCTGTACCCATTAATGTATTAATTAAGGAATTTATTCTTTCAACATTAGTTTCATCACTCAATAAGGGGCAGCTGAGTTTCCGATGCCGTTTTGATAGAAGGTATTATATCGACTGAATTCGAATAAACATCATCCGGAAAAGAATCTGAGGCTCCGATTGACTCCATGTATAACTACGTGTCGTGGTTTTTTTTTTTTAATGCGCCAAATGTCATGGTCATGAAAATCTAGTTTGGATTGTAGCTCTTCTATTGTGTTGATCACAGATTGCCTTGTGAGAAGGTTTCCTCCTCTTTTGTCGACTGTAGGGTTTAATAGAAAATTAAAATCTCTACCCATAATAATATTTTCAATGGCATCAAAATCATTTTTCACGATAGTTTGCAATAGTGAGAGATAGAAGGCAACTTATTCATTGTCTCGTTTGGGCCTTTAATATTTACCAGAAGGGTTTATAATTACTCGCCATTGAGTAAAACCTTGAGTATGAGAAATCTGCTCTATGCGTCAGTTACTTTTTATCCAGCAACACAATCAAAATTATTTCGAATCAAGATCGCCACCCCACAGGCGTTGTTAGCCCCATGGGAACAAAGAATGGGGCGCCCCATTCTCTTTTCCATTGGCCTTCATTTTTATCGGTCGAATGAGTTTCTTCCAGAAAAATAATGTCAGCATTTTTTCTGCACCAGGTGAATATTGTTTTTCCTTTTCGAACGTTACTGATGCCTCTGATATTTAGTATGATCATATGAGCAAATAGAGAGGGAAATCAGATAGTTAAAAACGGGGTACTCTAAAGAGGGACCGGATATTAACACACAACAATTCGCTACAATTTAATTAAATCAGCCAACATTATCGCTAGTTCCTCTCTACGTCCATTTAGTTATTGGTTTTCTCATAGTTTGATTGACATTGACGTATGTAGGCAGCTGATCATGAGGATCTGCATCTTGTTGTAACAAAGGAGAAGCAGCCACAGAAGATCCATTGGTACAGTCTTCTTGTTTAGATTTCACAAGCGATGCATATGAACTATCCCCTGACACCTACACAAAACACAAGATGATATATCAGTTCATCGGTCCCTAAGTCCGCCAGTCTTTGTGTCCGTCAAAACTCAAGTGATCAAAATCGAGATCCAAATTTGCACAGACGAATATTATCTATACTACTAGAAAGTTGAAGTGCAAGCGTGCACAACACCAGAATGGACTGAAAACCCGGAATGGAGAGCTCGAAAACAAATTGGAGGAGGAGACTGAGGTGAGAAGGAAGAAGACTGGGGCAGAAACTTGCGAAAGTGAATGGTAAAGATTAAGAAGTTGAGAAGAATAAAGGGATAAAGAGCAGGAGGAGAAGAAGAAGAAGAAGAAGAAGAAGAAGAAGAAGAAGAAGAAGAAGAAGAAGAAGAAGAAGAAGAAGAAGAAAAAGAAAAAGAAGAAGAAGATATAGAAGAAGTCAAGGACAAGGACAAAGACATCAACGGTATTAACGTCGACCACGAGGTTTTGTAATCCAGAACTCTAAGTTCTGTAACAAAGGTTCGTTTATTGAAGCTTTATTTGAATTACCATCATTGTACGAGGAGTCAACATGGCATATCCACACTCCTGTCTCGAAGTCTGGTCTATTCCCCACCTTTGATATTCGAGTTTGATACCTTGAGGTTCTGCTTTATCAGAGAACCCAAGCTGTCTTGCCGCATTTTCTGGACTCAACAACGACGCGTCTTGATCTTCAAGTTGGTTCCTGTTTTTGAAATGGATGAGCGAATACATAGTATTTTACGAAAGTGTAGAGACTTATCTTGTCCTGGGGGCGTCAGGCAGGTGTAATATTGGCGGAAAGATGCGAATAAGGGGAAGTGTAAAGACTCCAAAGTAGTCCTAGACAAAAACTATACACAGAAAAAAGCCTAACAGTTTAGGAAACAATCTAAAGAGCCCCTTTTTTCCTCAATAGACTGAAGTCTCCTTGCCATTTGTATGAAGTTCACACTTTGTAAATGAAGACGATTCAAAATGCCTTGCACCTCCCCATCACTGTCACATGGGACTACCCCCACCCCCAGCCCCGCCCTAAACGGGGAGGCATTTTTCAGTTGTTTACTAATAATTATTCAATTATTATTTGCCTGGAACATTTGATTTTTTCAGACATTTTTAGAATGCATGTGTTCTAGCCACAAAGCAACAGAAGAGTAGCAGAATTTTTTTTTTATTACAATTACAATTATACGCACTATTAAGCAGGTGACCTACCTTGTACCAGCTTCCTTTTTTCTATCTAGTAAAAACATGATGAGCAGTTAGAAAAAAGCTCTATTAAAAATGACAGTCGTAACAGAAAAAAGCAACCCAGTTCTGTCGCTTTCAAAGTGCGATTAGGGCGTTCCCTTCCCTTCGCCCCTTGAGTTTTGTACATTGTTTTTTATCATCGGTTCCGAAGGATATGTATGATTATTAACAAAGAAGATAATCCAATTAAAGACAGAAATCGAAACTACAATGAAAGAAAACATAATGACAATAATAAACTTAAAATCAAGACTCCATGGATGGGTGATACTAGGTAAGAAAGGAGTGAAGCAACTTTATATGTGCAAAAAAATATCACGAGCTAGTAACAAGATTAGTTACTTTAAATATAACCAAAATACAGATATCAATAGCATCCTGTTGACATGTTATATAGGTAAGACAGTAAATTACCTTTTCGTTGTTTCGTTCGCCAAGATACGTAACATACACCAAAAATGAGCAACGCAGCAGACAGCACTCCTACTAACGACGCAAGAATTACCACTACTGAGGAGCAGTTATCCTTGTCATAAACCTGCTTCCATCCTTCAAGGTCTCTGGTGGGATCTAATAAGTAACAAAAGTTACTTGTATATAGATATTTTTTTATTGAAGTTTAAAGCAAGAAACAGCAGTTTTAATCTAGTGTCGTTGAACCAAAACCAAAGTCATTACTTTGGCCCATAACAAGGAAATCAAAGAATCTAGTGAACTAACCAGGACTCAAAGCAAATACATATAGTTGACATAGCGATTTAGGATTGTTTCTAGTTTTACTTCTGATTGGATGAAAAAAGTGGCGCAAGTTCTTAGGCCAATGTCCTCGGGTATCAATACAAAACCACATCAAATGCGAACAATTTTGGCATCCAATCAAGCGAACGCCACTCTGTCCGTTGAACTTTGAGCCTGATTTGATCGAAAGTAATTGGGCTCAGAAGACATGTCTTCTGAGCCCAATTGCTTTGCGCAGTGCCCCTTAGATATAATATTTCCTAACTCTAGTTATCAGCAAGCCCTAGATCAAGCAAATCTGGCATCCTTAACTAATCGCAGGATATCTTGATAGCTGGTATGAGGAATGAGAGCCAATCTAATATCCTTCTTGGTCCCGTAAGTTATAATAATATCCAGATCGAGAAATACTAAAGCCACTACAACAGTAAAAAGGGCCAAGAGAGCAGATGACGTTTTCACATTTAGATTCTCTTGATTCCATTATTATTATTATAATACTTATTCCCTCGGGTAGATTAATTTTGTAAATAGATTTAATTATTAGTATCCAATTTTGTAATTTGCACTGTTTATTCAGTTTTTAACTGCCAAAATTGTTATAAAATTATTATATAAGTCAAGCAAAAAGTGCCTTTTGAAAAAAAAAATGTATAAAATCAATGACACAATGCACATTGCATACCATGTTTCCAAATAAATGAAGGCTCTGCCACTTACCTCGTGTGCATGGTAGCTCTATAGGCACAAAATAACGGAAAAACAAATGTGAAAATATAAAATGTTGAAAATTACCATGTGTAGGTGAAGCAGCTGTCCTTTCTGTTGTAGAAGCGATTGTCATTGGCGAAGTTGCAGTTGTTTGTACCAGATTATGACTCAGGCAGACTCTTTGGCAGTTATCTGTTAAAAAAAAAACATTCAGTACAGCTGAACCAGGCGCAGATCCATACCGGTTTCCACCGTTTAGCAGAAATCGGTCAGATATTTCAGAATTACTCAGAAACTCCAAAAAGGGGACCTAAGGATTAAAAAAAATCAGTAACATTTCCTAAGGAAACACGGCCCTGGACCCCTCTAGAAGTCACTCGCTGGTTCGGAAATCGGTCACCATTTATTCTGGATCCGCGCCTGTGAACTCTGTATAACCCGTAGTTGGGGACCTTACTTAAGTGATTGCTTATGCGTGCTGTCCCTCTGCTGTAAGTTATATCGTTCTAAGTAGTAACCATCCCGATTGGAGGTTTGCTATTTCGCGAATCCTTATACACTATAAACGTTTACATGTCTAAATTTAAACAGAGCTCTCATGAAGTAAGTAGTGAGTACAACTGCAATGATGTCTATTTAACAATTATCCTGCTCAATCTTGCGGAATATCGTCTGATACTTAGCCGACGAGGCCGTAGGCCGAGTCGGCTAAAATCAGACGATATTCCGCAAGATTGAGCAGGATAATGCTTTATTATTCAACAAATTGATAACAAAACAGCCTAAATCCTAAATCGTAAGATTCTTAAATCTCTCTGTCGACATTTTCTCACTTCACTTTTTCTTCCCACGTACGAAGCTACGTATACCGCCGGATATCTGTTACCTTATGGGTGACAGATATCGAGAGCATCATGATCATATTTGGATAGTGTTACAATTTGTTGAATAATAATGCATCCTTATTCCAGAAGGCTGTGGAAATAACTGTAACGCGGTCATTCTAGCGCCATTATTTTAAAGTCATTCCCAAATTCCCAGACTCTCCTGGATTCGAACTGATTGAAGCCTGAGGGTGTGACGGTAACTGCAAAAGGTGGGGTAATGAGCGGCGGAGGGTGAGAAGGAAAACAAAACATACACCGGCTTGATATATATAGTCTTTGTGGAATTCACATCTTATTTATGCCTGTTGCTTCCTCGCATATCCATCCTCTAGAAATGTTTCCAGTGATACTCTTAAACGATCCCTTAAATCCGGTTGGCCACTCTTTGACCATCAGAGTGTGACTACTATTGTTATGAAGCGTATTCTCTGCCATTTGTCTATAGTTAGTGCCTTTCCATTGATCCAAGTCCAGTTCCCATGTTATTAAGTTTTTTTACAAACCAATGTACCATTCATCGTACTTTCCCCTTTTTCGAGTTTAAATCTCCATAATTATAAATTCCCATTGTCGAACTGTTTCTATGACCACCAGATCCTTGTGGATTAATTTACAAGAGGCCATTTTCAAAGGTGTAGGGAAAGCAACGATAATCTCCACGTAAAGGTCCTAAAAAAAAGTGAATTTTGAAGGAAGACACAAGCCTCATTTGAAAATGGATCAAGGGACAAAAACAGTATCCCTAGGATAAAATAATACTATTTATTATTCAACTTTTATACACTGTACGAATTCCGATTTTATGATTGGCTGATTTGTACCACGTGATACTGGGTTGTGACGAAACAACCTCCTTGACGTCATTATCGTGGTGTAATAGCCGTGGTGTAAATTCAACACAGCACTGTCATTACACCATGGTTTCGGCTGACTCAAAGTTTGACGATTTCTTTGTGCAGTGTGTTCAATTTGAATATTAACGGACTCATTGCTCGTGAATTATCGGGATTTACCTGCACTCGTTCACTAACAGTGAACTCGAAATTTTCAATACCGCATTGCAGTTTCTCGTTCATTGTTAGTGAACTCGTGCAGGTAAGCCCGATAATTCACTCACTGAGTGCGTTAACCTGTAAATAATGTATGGATGTAATCAATTAAGTTTCCTCCATCAGAGTACTTAAAAAGTATACTATTGTTACTACATGTAGACGAGGAGGTCGTGAAGACAATGACAGTACAACAGCAATTACAACATCTACAGCGAAAGACGTGATGCCATGTTTTCACACGGTAACTGGCGAGTTCCCTATAAATCAAGCGGAGGATACGCAAAACGGGAGATATACTGAAAATAGAGTGAATTCGTATAACCCGTTTTTTATATGGTAACGAGAATCACCATATGGTAATGAGAAGAACAATAGCCCAATTTCGATATATTAAAATTCAGCCTAAAACAATAGACTTCAGCACGAGGCTCGTGGGAATAAACCCCACAAACTCTGTAGTTATTCCCACGAGCCTCGTGCTGAAGTCTATTGTTTTAGGCTGAATTTTAATATATCGAAGTTGGGCTATTAAAGAAGCGCGCACTGAACTGAAACCAGGACACTTTCCCTTCGATGAAAAATTCTGGTTTACATTTCTGGAAATTTTCAGTGACGAATGCAATAGCATTTTACGAAAATGGGGACAACCTCGAGAAGTATACCCAAATTCCATTAGATTTTCGGTTGAATGGTTCGCTTTTCGGAAATTCAACAATTTCCGGATTTTCTAGAAACTGTCCCAGGACATTTTCGTACCATTTGTCCCCATTTCGAAATTTTCGGAATTTTTTATTGAATGGATCGAAAGCACTCCCGTGCTTCAAATTCCTAATTGTGAACATTTATTCAAAATTACTGGCCTTAATTGACCTATTGTTTTCTTCCACTGTTTGCATACCGGCGTGAAATTACCAGTGCGAGTGTTTTTCAGCCACAGGCGTTAGAAAACCAGCCATATAATTTAACGCAGGGTTGTGGGTTACGCGAGAGAAGCGTAAACTGAATGTTCGAAATCACCGTGTCCAATTTATGGCGCCCGTGGAATGAAGATGGAGGAGTCGAGGAAGAAAATCCGCCTGACACAGGTAAAGCGAGCTGATTGTGGAGTTAATGAAATCCTGTTTGAAATCACTTGAATCACTTGAATCCTCGTGCACCAAGTCTCGTTTTTTGTACAGTTATATTCCTTACCTATTTGCTTATTTTCCTTGGCGTGCACCGAACAAAGGTACTTACAGGAAACGCGTTTCAATTGTAGAAAATGAAAAAAGGTTTATCGTGGAGTGCTACAATCTCTGCCACTGCAAGGAGTGGAAAGAGGTCTTGATGTTTGCGAAACACAGGGTGACGGAGGCTGGTTTACCGGAGCACATGGTGCATATGTACCTAGAGCAGTCAACAGAGCGATTGACCCAGAGAATGAAGAACATCATAAAGAATGCTTTACGCTCACCGCAACCCGCCACACCATCCACTTCTACAGCTATCGATGAGACGTCTAACTTGATCGCCAACAAAATGAGATATGCTAAGCGAATTACACCAAATGAACGTAGAATGGAGGCCGTGAAGAGAAAAATGGAGAGTGAATTTCTTGTGTCATCGTCAAACAGTGAGGAGGAAGAAGATCAAGGTGAAAAGAAGAAGAAGAAGAGAAAAATGGATCTGGCAAAGGAGGCTCAAGAAGCTCACAAGAAAATGTGTGAAAAAGTCATGGACACTATGGACACTGTTAAAAGCATTCTATTAAAAGTTGACTTGCACTTAGATAAAGCGAAGAAATAAAAAGACGTGTTATTTTCTTATTTTAAATAACACATGCCTTAAACTGTTATCAATATGTGTTATTTTTTTCGTTATGGAAACCGCTTCTGAGAGGAAAGGCATGTATCAGTGCTTAAAAACGAAACAGTTAACAAACATATCAGAGCTCAATATTTTCACGGTTTGATTTATTTGTTTATATAAGTTCAGCGTTTAGCTATGTAGACTCGCGCAAAGAAAAAACAAAATTGAAACATGAAATTAAACCAGACTGTAACATGTCTTTTGTATCTTTGTTCTCTTCCATTCATCGAAGTCTGCGAAATAAACGCAATCGTCTCTCGGCCAGCAATGTTGCCAGCTCGACACAAATCGGCATAAGCCAACGGGGATGTCTCCAGATCTGACTTACAGCCTTGAAAGTCTTAACCTCTTTGATAACATGCTCTATTTTCACCCTTCTGTTCGCTAATGCCCGATTGAATTTTTGTGCGCGCCTCCTCTCTCTATGATTAAGCAGATGCAATTGCCCTGCTCGAATCGGCGTTAATAAGGAGCCGCGGTCGGGGTAGCCCCTGTCAGCTAATAGGGAGCTTAAGCAAACCACGACGGCAACGGCAACGAGAACGTCGCCAAACAAAAGGCTTAATGAGCAGAGCAATGGCTGTGCACGTGCGTTATAAGTCTTTGTACATTTCTTTGCCGCCTTCTGCAAAACAACAACGTGAAATGACTAAGTTCTGCGTAATTTGGAGAACGAGGACGGCGGCGGCTAATTTTTCGTATTTTTCATTACACATTTAGCTTGAGCAAGGTAATTTGTAAAACTACTTGTTATAATTATATACCACAATGCCTGATCCTTTTAATTTTTTTACCTCTGGAAGTAATATTATTAATATGAAGTGCAGGTATTATATCTTAACAATAAGAAAAAGTAAAACAAACTTACTGAACAATACAATTAAACCTTAAAGTAAAAAGAAACCTGTTATCCAAAAACGCGTTTCTTGCTATTCAAACTTGCTATTGGTCAGTTTGGCTAAAAGGTACAAACTTAATTTTGTTGAGAATTGGATTCTGTCAATAAATATTTGGACGCTGTTGATTGCGTCATGGTAGGTTTTGCTGATGACTCTTAGGCTTCACTCTCTGTCTGTTGTGTTGCCTCTTAAAAGACTAACAAACGATTTATCAATCCAAGAGTATTTCTTTCGATCTGTCCTGATTAAATTGTCGATTGATGTAAACTGAAACCAGAACCATTCCTGTAATTGTGCTTGTCACACAGACGGTCACAATCTTCACCGATCACAATCGGCCTTTTGATGCCTTTCTAACTACTCCATTTCTTTTCCACCCCTACCAGTTTTATTCAGTTTTATTCATGAAGTCACAAGCGATTATTTTCTCGTTGACTTGGAAAATAAAAACGGCAAGGAATACTGAGCCCGTTCTGCTCCTTGATTCTTTTCAAATGTTATATATTTGATGGCAAATCTTTACTCGTTTTGCATGAGTTACTCGAACGAAGAGAATAGTTGAAACTATTTTCTACCTTTTGATGGTGCATCTGTCGATGGACTGTAGGACGTTGTTAAACGTGCTGCTGAAGTCACTGCCGAGGATGTCTGCCTGACTGTTGTTACTAAAAAACACAATCACATGTCTAGATTAAATTTCTTATCCAATATGAGGCAGCCTCGTTTAACTAAGCAAACTACTTAACCTAAGACTCTACACGGCGGCTTTTGTTATCGTCCATGTACCCTCCGACTCTATAATTAACATGTCTTGAAAAGTTGAGCCTAAAGTTTTCAAGTTTGTAGTTTACAATACGTGGTTAATCTTTTCCATCCTTAACCATCCTTAGTAATTCTTGGTTTATTATTATTATGTCTTTAGTGTTTTTCTGCCTTAGTAAACTAATATTTTCAAGTTTCCTTCAATTACAAGGTTATTTTTTACATGGCCAAAATAACTCAAAATGCCGTGACTATTCGCGACTATTTATTTTTAAGGTACTTGCAATGTTACTGCGAGACAATAGACCATTACACTCCAACAAAGTTTGTTCCTCCAATTTATTGTCTGAAAGAGGACGAGACTACCACTTGAGTCAGGAAAAAACATTCTAATGCATCACTGTCTAATTTTGTAATTACCAAACCGGTGGTTGATTCTTTTCATGCATTTTAATTGGCTCTCCAAACTTGGGATAGGCACGCGAGAATAAAATTTGAAGCAGTATATGAAGAAGCGTTCCCTAGTAACACGAAGAAAATTACAAAATTCAGCTTGTCAGCATTGAAAAGTACGGTTTTATATTTTTTTAGCCGTGAAATTGTCGGCGAAACAAATATGGCACAAAACGACATGTTTATAATTGCAATTTACAAGAACTTTAACTGATAAAAACAATGAAATTTATAAAATGTCTTGCTGTGGGGTTTTTAAATCAAGAAGACTTAATTTACATCTCCGGCTTTGGAAGACTAGACCATTTCCGATATATTAAAATTCTAACTTGGCTCCGAGGCTTGGGGAATAAAACAAAATAAATCACATTGAGGTTGAGGGATGAATATGTATTTTGTTTTATTTTCCCAAGCCTGGGAACTATGCTAGAATTTTAATATATCGGAAATGATCTATTGTCTCCGCAGTAACATAACAAGTGTCTTAAAACGTTTTCGGACACGTAAGAGTTTCTACAACAAAAAGTCGCTCAGACCACAATTTCGGGTAGCAACTTCTGGTTTTCTAATTTTTTTTCTTTCGGAGAGGGCACTTGTGACACAGACTGGGAAACCTGAGGAAACCCAACAACAAAGTCTACTTTTCTACATTCAGTGATCTCAGTTTTCAAGTGCCATTGCCAGCTGGGATATTAAACGCTGCTTTGTTATAAACTTGACTATACAGCAATCCATCTGAATTTGATGTATCTGAAAAAAAAAAACTCTCAGTAAGTTAAATGAAAAAGAATAACTTGTGTAACATACCCGCTTGGCCAGTGCTGTCAGCGGAGCTCTCGCAAATATGGGCCTTTTGGTGTGCACAATTCAAGTCGTTATACTTTCCAATGTTTCCCCCGTAGTCCTTAAACATAACCGCACAATTTCCATCACCACTGGGTTGGGCTGTAGCCCAGGGAAACTTTCCTTTGATGGCGTCTACTTTACTGTTATCGCTTATCCATCTCCACTCTCCAGACTCGCTATCTTTCTTCAGACCGATGAAATATTCACCAGTTTTCATACTTTGGGTCGTGTTTTTCAAGAATTCCCATTCCTTTTTACTTTCAATAGAAACTAGTTTACTTCCAGTCTCTTTGCAAAGTTGGTTGCTTTCTTGCCAAGTACGAGCCGCAGAGTCTCCATGAAATGTGTAATTCGAATTACTAAATACGAAGTGCTGTTTTCCCTTACCTAATTGAATGAAATCAGAAATGGAATTACATAACCATATTTTGGCTACTCTCTTACTTTTCTCGATGCACTGTAAACACGCTGAGATACATTGCAACCTCGACGTGCAGTTATTTTTCACTTTATCAGAGATTTTAACATCGTTTTAGTAATCTTTTTATTACCTCCAGTCATTTCTGATGGTTTTCTGACGATGGTGGATCCCAGATGGCGTCTGTTTGGATATCGTGATATTAATGTCAAATATTAATGACAAATGATATTAATGACAAATTAATTCTACTTAGTGTTGTAATTGAATTGTAATGGTATTGTTATTGTAATTATTCTACTTAGTGTCAAGCCACTGCTCGCCTCGAATAGCTATAGCTAGCTGCGAGCAGTGGTACATCATATTTTGTATTTTGTCAATTTTTCTTAATAACTTGAAACTTGAAACTTGGAGGGACTTTTTGATGAGCCTGCGTGCCCTGTAAGCTTCATTATGAAGCTTTCATATTCTTGAAGTTACGAGGGGGAGGGGGACGCAGGGAATTCGAAGTGCGTAGAAATAAGGGAAAAATCCCCGGTCTGTATAGGGGGTTAGGCCGGGGTCGAGAAATTGAAAGTATCCCCCTATTTAACTCGTTTTCGGCTATCGGACACTATTACAAACTATGTCTTGTCAATGTTTATGAGTCGTTTTATTTTGGTCCAATTGTTTCGCTTTCAAACATATCTGCTATCACCTACAGAGGCAACCTTACGTTATCATAGACATAACATTGCCAGCGAAGTGACATTGAGCTCCCCAAGCAAAGTGAAATACATAATTTATTAAATTAAGCTGTGTTCACACTATAGGCCGAAACATGATTAGTCTGATCACAAATGAAACATGTTTCGTTATGACAAGTGTTCATATCAGACAGTGCATTGCGCGAATCATATTTCAAACATGATTATTTTGAGCATGATTGAAACAACCTCGAGAGGTAGTTTCAACATAATTACGATCAGACCAAACACGTTAAAAATGGCGGATAGATGCGGAGAGGAGGCGAGTGCCCAAAAGACTGACCCAAAACTGGGTCAAATGGCTAGTTAAAATATGGCCGATGAAGGAATACAACAGCAATTATCGGCGATGGGTAGAAAGCAGAATATTTGGAAGAACAACCGTCACATCTACAAGCGAACAGCATCGCAATTCACAACCATGCATGAAACGTGTTTGAAACCGACATAATAATAATAATAATAAACTTTAATAAATACTTCCAAAAAGGTTTTTCAGTACCTATTTACAAATGAAAATGCTAGCTATATCTAACAAGCTAATATTGTTAAATTCTAACTGTCATTCAATCAATCATTCATTCATTCATTACAAGCCTTCAGGGTTTTCTTAAAGGCCTTTACAGTTGTAACATTTCTCAGGTCTTCATCTAACATGTTCCACAGGAATACTGCTCTATAGGCGAAGGTCCGTTGGCCGGTGGCTGACCTGAATAATGGGATTTCGAAATTGTCATTATTACGAGTTGTGCGATTATATACAGAAGATCGTTTTTTTAAACTTAGCGCAAAGGTATTCAGGAGCTAAATTGTTGGCACACTTAAAGCCATAACAGCGTCTCTGAATTTGAGCATCTTGCTAACTGGAAGCCAGTTGAGTTCGTCAAGTAATGGCGTCACGTGGTCATATTTCCGAGCGCCGCAGATGATTTTGCAGGCGAAATTCTGAATGAGTTGCAGCTTTTGAATGTTCTTTGATGAGGTATTAGACCAAAAGGTCGAGCAGTAGAGCATTTTGCTAAAGACAAGAGATGTAATAATTAAAACCAAAGTCTCTCTATCAAAACAGTATTTCACGCGGTTGATCTGAGCCAGTTTAGTTAAGCAAGAAGAGACTAAGTGGGAGATGTGAGTGTCATAGGTCAGGTGTAAATCTATGTATACTCCTAGATCTCTTGCTGATTCGACGGCCATAAGAGTCTTTCCGATAAACGAAACAGTGATATTAACTGAATGTTTACTTATCATTTACTTGGTGCCAATCAACATGAACTTCGTTTTCTCAGGGTTTATTAATAAATCATTTGTGCCACACCAGGAGTCAACATTACGCAAATCATCTTCGAGCTTGAACTTAGCGTCAATGACATCAGCTACGGGGAAAGATAGCAAAACTTTCGAGTCATCGACATATGACTCGAGCAGGCAGAATTTAGGAGCGCCTGGCAGATCGTTTAGATAAATACAGAAGAGGAGCGGCGAAAGAATCGCTCCCTGGGGGACTCCGTGTGTAATTGGTAATGAATCTGATAGCACAGAATGCTACGGAACCACTGAACTACGGCGGGTGAGGCACCTACAGCGGAGAGCTTCTGGAGTAACTTCTCATGGCAAATACTATCAAAAGCCTTAGAAAGGTCAAGTAAGACTAATGCACTTATTTCCTTTTTGTCCATCGCCTCTAGAATTAGATCCGTGGTGTAAATATTCAAAGTCTCGGTTGAATGGAGTAACTTATTGCCACTTTGGTGGGATGACAAGCGGTTGCGTGACGTCAGGTAGGTGGTAAATTGTTCTAGAACGATTTTCTCGCAAACTTTAGACGCAACATTAAGTAGTGACAATGGCCGATTGTTCGGAGGCTCTTCATGATCTCCCTTTTTTAGGAGTGGGATGACCTCAGCGATCTTCCAGTCTGATGGAAAAGTAGAAGTACCGAGTGAGCAATTGATTATCTCAGTAATAGGCCCGAGTATTACTTGTAGGGCGTCCTTGATGTGAACAAAGCAATAACAAACATGTTTCGTTGAAACATGCTTCCTAGAAACATGTTTACATTTTTCGGCTTTTATGTGAACACAAGTTCAGGATGAAATATTGACTCACCAGCATTTCCTTTTCTTGCTAAACTGAAAAGCAAGCCAAGAACAACTATCGTGAACGCAATGGGTATCCTTCTCTCCATCCCCCAAAAAAGAAATTTTGTGGCGCGTGCGAAGCTAAAGTAAATTGATCGAACGCAAAATAAGGAAAACATCGTGTCAGATTCAACTTAAAGGTAGCGCTTCAGCCACTCAGGAAGTTATTTGCCAACATTAGCGCTAACACGCAACTGCTGCTGCAAAACCGAAACACCGAAAAATAAATACAGCATAAAAACAAAGCAGAGAGAAAATTCTTCATAAAATGCCGTGCGCCAAATAATGGATATCATTCAAGAAAAGAAAACTTTATGTGGAAGAAAAGGAATTGAACAAGCCATGAAAAACTCGCACGATATCAGTAGTAAAGTAGTAAGGGACTCAGAAACATAAACATACATAATATCTGAAAGTGTATTGTTGTTGTATGATTAGGTGAGCCAATGAAGCTGGCGAGTTAGGCTTTTAAATCCAAGGTTGAAAGGATGACGATGGAGGGTATTTTGTAGGCTGTAAGTCATTCTTATATTTCAAAATGAATTTTATCAGCGATAAAATGAAACGGGATGTGAGTCATCTGATCTGCCAGTTAAAAAAAAAGAGATATGTAAGAAAACAAGTGAATACGCAGCTCAAATCGTTATTTGAACTTAGATTATCAGTGAGAACGGGAGACTTAAATGGTCTCGAGACAACCTTCCCTCTATTGGTTAGTTCTATCAGAACACATAACTTCGTTTTGTATTTTGCCAAGTTACACCGGGCGAGGTAACTTTTCACTGTGCGGTTGAAAACGTCAAACAAAATTGAAAAGGAATGTCTAACCAGGACAACTCACGGAGTGCCGAATGCCACGTAATACCTAGATTTTACGTTTTGAAGTAGAAATTAATATTATATGTGTAAAAATGCAATGGAGCCCAAAGTGATCGAATTTACTAAAAGAAGCTCAAAGAAACATGGATAACTACGCATTTGAACACCTAAAATGGGCTATAAATAATCATGCAGGGTCAATTTCTCGGCCAGCAAACTTCTCATATAAACGCTAAATAAAGTTGCCAAGGGGAGAGGTTGCCTCGGGTACCCGAGAGCATATGAATAAAGCCTCCGATTCTTACAATACCCTACATTACAGCATCCAGTTAAGGTCATTCCACTGAAATAGAACCTACACTGTGATTTTTGTCAAACTTTGCCTACTGATTGTTTATATTGCAGAAACTTAAATTTAGAAATACAAATGAAGGGTCCCCAGGTTCGTGTAGGAGCAACAGCACGTTGTTTATACCATATAAATCCTTATAATATTACCATGATTGCTCACAATATTCACATTTCCCACGATTGCTTCTTGCTCAATACAGACAATTGGCCCATATTTATTTTACATAGAAAAGTTCACTACTTAATTCAATACAATAGAAAAAAATGATAGGTCACAGCGCTCGTTTTCGAGAAAATGACGATTTACCTATATGGCGAGGTCCAGCCGCAAAGAAAAAGTCGCCATTTTTTAATGCGCGCGCGCTAATCATCATTCTCGACCCCAGACCCTTCACTTTCTTGTCCGCGCGCGAAGGCTCTGGGGAACTCTGCGCAAGCGTAGCCAAATCTGGCTATGCCAGTTGCACAGCGCATGCTCAATGCTAAACTAAAATGGCAGCTTACTTGGATGCAGCTATTGCGTCTGCCTTGAAGAAAGCTGGGAAAGACGAAAACTTTCGCTTAAGGTGACTCCCTAGAGTTTTTCTTTCGACTCATTAACGCGCGCTACCATTGCCTGCCAAACGTTCAAAAATGAACGAAATGGAAACGAAATGGAAACGAAATCACTTCAGCACTTGAAAGGCGTTAAATCTCTTCGGTATAAGTAGCAATAGTTTCAAACTTCGTTCAAACATGTGTTTATGACAAAATATGACAAAAACGCTCTTTAAATAACCGGTAAAAGAGCTCTAATTTACTCTTGCTTTCTCGCAAGCGATTCATGGCGTCACCTGAGCGCGCGACTAAATGAATACCCAGGCGCGATACCACGCGATAATAAAAATGATCAATGTTGGTGGAAGTGCCAAAATCTTAACAAATGTCCAGACGTTTCGGGACTGTGCCCTTCATCAGTGGAATGTTCGTTATGAGTTGCGCCACGATTCCAGGTGTTGAATTTAAAATTTGAAAGTTGCGTTTTGCACGCGCGCGCGAACTTCAAATGAAGTGAAAATCAGCATTGAGGCCGCGCGGCTGGTATGTCCCGAGTCGAAAGATAAGACGCATCTCCTGCCTTTTCCTCTGTTTGTTCCCTTCGCAGAGTTTAATCCCACGGACCAGTGCGTCGTCTGCGGTATGTCCGTTAGAACTGAAATGCTCTGCGACGGGAAAACAAGGCGCATTCTTGTTAATGCTTCGGAGATGCTCACCAAACCGTTCCCTCAGTGTGCGCCCAGTCTCGCCGATGTAAATGGCAGGGCATCTCCGAAGCATTAACAAGAATGCTCCTGGTTTTCCCGTCGCAGAGCATTTCAGTTTTAACGGACATACCGCAGACGACGCACTGGTCCGTGGGATTAAACTCTGCGAAGGGAACAAACAGAGGAAAAGGCAGGAGATGCGTCTTATCTTTCGACTCGGGACATGCCAGCCGCGCGGCCTCAATGCTGATTTTCACTTCATTTAAAGTTCGCGCGCGCGTGCAAAACGCAACTTTCAAATTTTAAATTCAACACCTGGAATCGTGGCGCAACTCATAACGAACATTCCACTGATGAAGGGCACAGTCCCGAAACGTCTGGACATTTGTTAAGATTTGGCACTTCCACCAACATTGATCACTTTTATTTAATGTAGTACCAAGTGCCACGCAGCCTACGAAGTCTTTTTAGCTTCTTGTATATAGCGATACCACGCGTGTTTTTCTGATTTTGTGACGTCACGTGCGAAAATAAATGCTAATTTTCTCGCGTTTTCTTCGGTGAATTTTTTTTAAATTTGGCTCAGTTGTAACCACATACAATTCCTATAAAATACCCTATTTTTGTTAAAATCTATCAGAGCTAATCTCATATATTTAAAATAATGACAAATTACAGAATATTGGAAAAACCGTCTGAACAACCTTGACTTTTTACCAGTTCAAAATGTCAGGCAATATCATTTCCATGATATGGCGAAGTATGAAAAAATTTCGCCGAAGAAAAGTATAAATATTAAGGAGTTTAGGTCAAAATGAGGAATATATCTGCCTGTCATTAGATGAGATGTTACCATGGTAACGGCCTTAATCCAAAAATTGACAACTAAAACATAAGCCTTATTTTAACAGTACCCATACTGGTAAACCTCCAAGGGGAAAACTTTCAGAGAAATTAACAACGTTGCCTTTTCTAACTCGCGCTTTTTAGGGAGGGTATTTAGTAAATAAACCCCTTCAGGCGGCTGGTATGTCGGCTGATAATGTCCGCGGCTGAGAGATTGTCCGAAAAATGAACATTTGGCCGAGAAGCGAAGCTTCGAGGGCAAATGTGAAACTAAGAAACTAAGAAACTAAGAAAGCAGACTCCATTCGCCAGAAAAGAAAATTTACTTGTATTTCACAAACTCTTAAACGAAAATGACCCGCTAAATACAAAGATAAATATATTATGTGGACATTGTCATGCACTGGACAAGGTTCTCGCACGGTGATTGTTCGAGTGCTATGGTTAACAACCTGAGTAGAAAACGCATAAAGAGATCTGTAGTTGGAACGTTCTATATACTATACTGGTAGAATATTGCTGATCAATAGAGAGCATAACCAACGACGTCGTACGGCGACCCCGAAGGCAACGCCTGGTAAGAAATGAATGAATATTTTACCTTTCAATTCCGCTAATTTCTAGATCTGTTCAGCCCGCCTATTGTTCTCAAAACGTGTTGAAGCTAAATATGTAAGACCAGCATTCAGTTCCAAACGAAAATACAAAAAAATTAGCCATCTTCCTTCGCGGTCTCCAAAATACGCTGAGCTCATTCACGTTGTTGTTGTGCAGAGGACGGCAACAAAATGTACAAAGGTTTATAACACCCGTGAACAGACATTGTTCTACTCAGTTAAATCTTTTATTTGGTGGCGTTCTCTTTGCCGTTTCCTTTGTGGTTTGCTTAAGTTCTCTAATGCTCTCTGACGCCAACGACACTGCAACGGTGTCAAAGTCGAAGGCTCACGGTACATTATTACTCTCTTGCTGAAACAAATGTAAGTTTTTGTTCGCTTTAATACCTCCTTTCCAGACGGTTTACTCAGCTGCTTTGTCCAAAATCAAGTCTCAGTCATCATAAACGTCTTAACCGATTAATTCGCGCCCATTGACATTCACTTTAACCGAAATCAGTGAAAGTGATGTTGGAACAGTTCCAATCAATTTCATGATCACAAATAACGCTTTGGTCAGGCGAAGGGGTTCCGCAGTAACGTTTGTGGCATTTCGCTTATCGTGATGACAAAATAACAAGAAATTTGATTTCACTGTTAGGTATAACGTACGCGTTCAATAAATATTTCTGTGACCAGCATTTCCATGTACTTATCAGCAGCGGTAATTTCCCCCTACCATACACACGAAAATAATTGTAATTATCCCTGCGGGTGTAACTTTCGGAGAAATGCATGGGAAATCTTAACGTCGATATTTTAAAACATATCTTCTAATAGGAAAGCACGATCAAGGAACACACAA